>JAVMKO010000014.1:33944279-34280046 GCA_032164245.1 Sternotherus odoratus
ACTTCCTGCTCCTTTGTTCCTTTCCCGGGCTTCAGGTATCACCTGACCTCCCTCCAACAGATTCAGCTGACCTCCCTCCCCCACCTTTGAATACCTGCAGTGGCTCTGCTTTGCATTACCTTCACATTCCTTCAAGAAATGCATAGGGGAAACTGAGGCACACACACACAGTACTCCCACTTCGTCACACCTGCCTCCATGGAGGGCCCGGAGCCACTCGCCTGCCTATGTGGAGCCCCCGGGTTGGGGGGGGGGAGGGGAGATTTTGGGGCCTTGAGCCCCCAATGGCCCAGACACACACACACACACACGGGAATCCCAACTGGAGAGGGTGGGCTGCTCGGGGGAGATGGCCCTGGGCCGGGCCCTGCCTGCGGGTGAGCTCTGACCAGGGGCTGTGTGGCATGACCCCCTGCACCGCGTGGCAAGGTTCTTCTTCGAGTGATTGCTCACATGCATTCCACTATAGGTTAGGCACGCGCTGCGGGCCTGGTTGCCGGGTAGATTTTCCCCTAGCTGCAGACTGGGTGAGCAGGGAGCCCCCTGGAGTGGCGCCACTGAGACACTCTATAAGTACCCCTGCGACACAGTCTGGCCCTCAGTTCCTTCTTTACCGCTCGAGCTGGTAGTCGGAAGAGGAGTTCTGCTTTTCAGCGTTCTCCTTATCTCCTAGCTAGTCGATTGTTCTCTTAATTGTTCGTTGTTAGCAGTTGTTGTTAGTTAGTTTACATAGTCTTTGTAGTGTAAAGAGTCAGTGCAGGGGTTTTTCCCTGCTGCCGGAGCCTCTGTCTTCAAGGCTCCGGGATTCAAGCACTCAGAGTGTGGGAAGCCTACGCCTGTGGGAGACCCACACTCTAAGTGCCTTTCAAGTGCCTGGTAAGTGCACTTGGCAGTTTCTTCCTAGATCTGCAGTACCTTCAGCCCAGGACCCGCAAAGACAGGGAATCCCGCTTGCGGCACGTCCTGATGGAGGCGGCCCCGGACTCCAGTGCGGCACCGGACCCCGCACCCAAACCGCCGAGAGCCAAGCCTCGGCACCGGTCGCGCTCCCCCAGCACCAAGCGGAAGAGGAGCGCTCAACTTCGCCCTGCTCCGGACCGCGTCCAGCCGTCGGTACCAGTCCCGCGACCTCAGCCTTCTCCGGGGAGCCGACCTGAGGAAGAGCCGCCAGCACCCGCACCGCTGACTCCGGCGCCGCAGGAGGCCCCGTCGAGTCCGGTGCCAGTGGTCTTGCCACTTGGGGTGCCAACTCCGCAGCAGCTTCCCTCCACGATGGAGGCGTGTACTGCTGCGAGAGGGTTGCTTGCCGGGGACGCCCCGCAGCAACAAGTCCGGTCGACGGGCAGGCCGCCCATGACCGAGGCAGAGATCGCGTGTCGGAGCCCGGCAGGGCATGGACACCGCTCGATCTCGCGGCGCCGACCAGACTCCCGGCAACGGTCACCCGCCCGGCTCCGGTCGCAGTCTCGGCGCCGCAAGGAGTTGAGACCCTGCTCAAGGTCTCCTCCTGGCCGTTCGCGCCACTCGCGCTCTGGCCGCCGATCAGAGTCCCGGCACCCTGGTAAGGGCCGGTCGTACTCTCGGCACCGGTCGCACTCCCGGCACCGGTCCCTCAGCTGGCGCCGAGACCGTCCGAGACGTCGCTCCACAAGCCGCTCCGCGTCCAGGCACTGCTCGTCGTCTCGGCACCGAACCCCGTCGCGGCGCCGAAGGTCCTCCCGGTACCGATCATCGTCTCGGCACCGAGACTCCCTGAGGCGGCACCGTTCAGGTAGCCACGATTCCTCGGATGGGCACCATACCGCCCGGTACCGGTCGAGAAGCCCACGGCACCGGGAGTGTAGAGAGCAGCACCGGACCCCGTCGCGGCGCCGAAGGTCCTCCCGGTACCGATCATCGTCTCGGCACCGAGACTCCCCGAGGCGGCACCATTCAGGTAACCACGATTCCTCGGATGGGCACCATACCGCCCGGTACCGGTCGAGAAGCCCACGGCACCGGGAGTGTAGAGAGCGGCACCGGACCCCGTCGCGGCGCCGAAGGTCCCCCCGGTACCGATCATCGTCTCGGCACCGAGACTTCCCGAGGCGGCACCGTTCGGGTAGCCACGACTCCTCGGATGGGCACCTTACCGCCCGGCACCGGTCGAGAAGCCCACGGCACCGGGAGCGTCGAGAGTCCGCCGGCACGCGGGCCCCTCGCTCGGCGGGACCAGTCCAAGTCACCCAGAACCCTGCCTGGTCAGAGTGGGCGGCATGGGGGTATGATCGGCCCCGGGAAACCCAGTCTGAACCCGGGTTCCCGGTGAGCTCAGAGGGTCCAGTGGACGTGCTGGCAGGACCATCATCAGCAGTCCAGCCCTCCACGGTACGTAGCCCTATGGAGCCGGGTCCCTACGCCTCCCCCGTAGGGGTAGAGGCAGTGGCGGGCACTTCATCAACTAGCCCGCCCGCCTTGGACCTCTCCAGTTACCAACATCTCCTCCAGGCAGTTGCTAAAAACATGAACCTGCCTTTGGAAGAAGTCCCAGTGGTGGACGACCCGGTCACCACCATGTTAACTAAGGGCACTCCGGCACGGGTGGCAGTGCCGTTCATTAATACTATTAAACTCCACACGGCGGCAATTTGGAAGACCCCCGCCTCTATCTCCCCCACTGCTCGTGGGGTGGAGAAGCGTTATTTTATCCCAGCCAAGGGATATGAATACTTGTATGTTCACCCCACGCCCTCCTCCCTGGTGGTGGACTCTGTTAATAACAAGGAGCGCCACGGGCAGGAGGCGCAGGTCCCCAAGGCCAAAGAGGCCAAAAGGTTGGACCACTTCGGCAGGAAAGTTTATTCCTCCGGGGGCCTACAGCTCAGAGTCGCCAACCATCAGGCACTCCTGAGTAGGCACCATTTTGACACGGTGGAGGCCCTTACTAAATTTGAGACTGCTCTCCCGCAGGAGGGCAAACAGGAGTTCAGGGCCCTATTGCTCCAAAGCAGGGACATATCTCGTCATGCCCTGCAAGCGGCCCTGGACTCGGCCGACTCTGCGGCCCGAACAATGGCCTCGGGCATTGCCCTCCGCCGGGCAGCATGGCTCTCGTCATCCAACCTAGCCCCGGCCATGCAATTTAAAATCCAGGACCTCCCCTTTGAGGGACAGTCCCTCTTCTCGGAGGATACGGATGCCCGTCTCCAGGCCCTCAAGGACAGGGGGGTAACCCTCAAAGGCCTGGGCATGCACACCCCAGGTCCACAGAGGCGTCCCTTCATCCCGCCACGCAGGAAATTCTTCCCACCTGCGCGCCCGCCCCAGGACTCCTCCCTCAGGAGAAGCCGCCCTTACCGCCGGCGGCAAGGGCCTAGGCAGGGCGGGAAACAACAAGGCTCTAAGCCTTCCCAGGGGCCCAAATCCAACTTTTGATGGTGCGCCCGAGGGCAGTTCACCAATCATAAACCTGGACCCTCCCTTTGGAGACCGTCTGTCCTACTTCCGCCGTGCATGGTCAGACATTACATCAGACCAGTGGGTCCTCCGCACGGTGGAGGTGGGATATTCGCTCCAGCTCTCCTCCACTCCTCCCACCCACCCACCCTCCTCGTCCCTCTTCAGGGACCCCTCTCACGAGCAACTCCTCGTACAGGAGGTGAGGTCGCTCCTCGCACTGGGAGCCATCGAGCCCGTACCGCAGGAGTTCAGGGGGAAGGGGTTCTACTCCCGCTACTTCCTGATCCCCAAGGCGAAAGGGGGCCTCCGGCCCATCCTGGACCTGCGCGAACTCAACACCTACATGATCAGGTTCAAGTTCCGCATGGCCACCTTGGGCACTATCATTCCCTCTCTGGATCCGGGAGACTGGTTCGCTGCCCTCGATATGAAGGACGCTTACTTTCACGTGAGCATCAAACCCTCACACAGACGTTACCTCCGCTTCCTGGTAGCGGGGGAACACTATCAGTTTGCCGTCCTACCCTTCGGCCTGTCCACCGCACCCAGGGTGTTCACAAAGTGTATGGCGGTAGTAGCGGCATTCCTTCGGCGCCGCGGGGTACACTTATACCCGTACCTCGACGATTGGTTGATCCGAGGCACCTCCAGGGACCAAGTGTCAGCTCATGTGTGGCTCGTTATCAGCACGTTCGACCGCTTGGGAATCCTTCTCAACAGGGAGAAGTCCACCCGGGAGCCTACCCAGAACATAGAGTTCATAGGAGCCCTACTAGACTCCACGGTAGCAAGGGCATCCCTGCCCCAGCCTCGGTTCCTCACTATCCAGTCGGCCATCAGACAGCTACGCAACTGTCCGATGACTACGGTCAAGGTCTTCCTCAGCCTGCTAGGTCACATGGCATCGTGCACTCATGTCATACAGCACGCCAGACTACGGCTACGCCCACTGCAGTCGTGGCTCGCGGTGGCCTACAGACCGAGAAGGGACAGTATGGACGCCCTCCTCTCCATCCCCAGAGCCACCCTATCCGCTCTGGCTTGGTGGGAAGACCAGGACAATGTGTGCCAAGGGGTCCCCTTCCTTCCCCCCAGCCCGTCCATGTCCCTAGTGACGGACGCCTCGTCGCTAGGGTGGGGAGCTCACCTAGGGGAACTCAGGACCCAGGGCCGCTGGTCGGAGTCAGACCTCTGCCTCCACATCAATGTCCGGGAGCTGAGGGCCGTCCGGCTCGCGTGCCAGGCGTTCCGGGACACATTACGGGGTCACTGTGTAGCGGTGCTGACAGACAACACCACAGCCCAGTATTACATAAACAAGCAAGGCGGGGCCCGCTCCAGCCCCCTGTGTCAAGAGGCGATTCTCCTGTGGGAATTCTGTATAGCCCACGCTATTCACCCGGTGGCCTCCTTCCTTCCCGGAATCCAGAACACCCTGGCGGACCGCCTCAGCAGATCCTTTATGACTCACGAGTGGTCCCTTCGGCCAGATGTCATCCGGCCGATCTTCCTGAGGTGGGGGTTTCCCCACATCGATCTCTTCGCCTCCAGACAGAACAGGAAGTGCCTCCAGTTCTGCTCCTTTCGAGGCAGCTCCCGGGGATCCCTGACAGATGCCTTTCTCCTACCCTGGACGGGGCACCTGTTCTACGCGTTCCCTCCGATCCCGCTTCTCCACAAGGTGATCCTGAAGATCAGACGGGACAGGGCACACGTCATCCTCATAGCCCCGGCCTGGCCCAGGCAATGCTGGTATGCGTCCCTCCTCCAGCTGTCCAGGGCCCCTCCCATCAGCCTCCCGCTGTGGCCAGACCTGATCTCTCAGGATCACGGTCGCCTCCTGCACCCGGACTTGCGGTCCCTTCACCTCACAGCGTGGCTACTCCATGGCTGAGAGGTCCTGAGCTCTTATGCTCAGCCGAGGTACAGAACGTCCTTCTGGGTAGTAGGAAACCATCCACCAGAAGTACCTATACCGCCAAGTGGACCCGTTTCTCTGCCTGGTGCACACAACATGACATCGTTCCAAGTGAGGCTACTATCCCACGCATATTGGACTACCTGTTAGGCCTCAGAAATCAGGGCCTTTCTACCTCTACTATCCGGGTCCACCTCGCTGCCATATCGGCTTTCCATCCGGGTCAGTCGAACCACTCAGTCTTCTCCGACCCTGTGGTATACCGTTTCCTTAAGGGTCTAGATAAGCTGTATCCGAACGTCAAGCGTCCCATTCCACCTTGGGATCTCAACCTTGTGCTCTCACGCCTCACGATGCCCCCGTTCGAGCCCCTCGCCACGTGTTCCTTACTCCACCTTTCCTGGAAGGTGGCATTCCTAGTAGCTATCACCTCGGCTCGTAGAGTGTCAGAGATCCGTGCACTGACCTCCGAGCCGCCCTACACTATCTTCCATAAGGACAAGGTTCAGCTACGTCCCCACCCGGCCTTCCTGCCTAAGGTGGTCTCCCTTCCATGTTAATCAAGACATTTGTCTCCCAGTCTTTTATCCTAAGCCACACACCTCTGGAAGGGAACAGCAATTACACACGTTGGACGTTAGGAGGGCTCTTGCCTTTTATTTAGATAGAACAAAGCAATTCAGGAAAACAACCCAACTTTTCGTGGCAGTTGCGGAGAGGATGAAGGGCCAGCCAGTTTCAGCCCAAAGGCTCTCCTCCTGGATCACCTCGTGCATTCACACCTGTTATGAACTCGCGGACAAGCCGCTTGAGAGAGTAACAGCACACTCCACGAGAGCGCAGGCGTCCTCTGCGGCCTTCCGGGAAGGAGTCCCTATTACGGACATCTGCAGGGCGGCTACCTGGTCCTCCGTCCATACCTTCGCCGCCCACTACGCCATAGTCCAGCAAACTAGGGACGATGCGGCGTTTGGGTCAGCGGTCTTACGATCAGCAATGGGTCAACCCGACCCCACCTCCTAGGTATTGCTTGTAGTCACCTATAGTGGAATGCATGTGAGCAATCACTCGAAGAAGAAAACAGGGTTACTTACCTGTAACTGTTGTTCTTCGAGATGTGTTGCTCACATCCATTCCAAACCCGCCCTCCTTCCCCACTGTCGGGTTAGCCGGCAAAGAAGGAACTGAGGGCCAGACTGTGTCGCAGGGGTACTTATAGAGTGCCGCAGTGGCGCCACTCCAGGGGGCTCCCTGCTCGCCCAGTCTGCAGCTAGGGGAAAATCTACCCGGCAACCAGGCCCGCAGCGCGTGCCTAACCTATAGTGGAATGGATGTGAGCAACACATCTCGAAGAACAACAGTTACAGGTAAGTAACCCTGTTCTCTGACTGCTTGTGACCAGAGTCCTAGTTGGAGCCAGCTGTGGTCACTCAGGGGGAACGGCAAAGCACCACACCAGTATAAAACAGCGTCTTTATTACCTCCCTGGGTACTCAGAAGTCCAAACAACCCAGTTCCCTTAAAGTGATCCAGCCTCCTTCTGGGTACCCACGTCAAATACGATGATTTCTGAAAATCTTGTGTCCTCATATAAAAGAAAAGGTTCTACCGATCCCACCAGATCGGACACGTTGCCTCCCAGGTGAATGAATGTTTCAGATCTTGCACAAATACACGCTACAGCCAATTCTTATTAACTAAACTAAAGTGTATTACAAAAACGAGAGAGAGAGAATGGTTAAAAGATCAGTACACAGACAGGCGAGTTCAGTTCACCGAGGTTCAGATTCCCAGCAGAGATGGGGCGCTTTGGAGTTACAAAGAGTTCCTTTAGAATTCAGTTCATCGGTCGTAGTCCAATGTCCAAATGTCATATTCAGGGCGTATCAGTATAACAGGGACCTCCGTCTTGTGACTCAAGCTTCCCGCAATGAAGCCTAAGTAGATCTGAGATGAGAGGACCAGGACCCAAGGATCTTTTATACAATTTCATGTCTTCTGACACGTTGTAGTTCCTCCAGGAACAAAAGTTCATTAGGATGACTTTGAAGAAGGTTCATCACCGGTACTTAGCGATACGAATTAACGTAAGGCCATTTGCTTAATTCATTTACGTGATAGGATGTTCTTTTGACCTCTGAATTATCAGAATACAGCAGAGACACGGACCATTGATTACACTGTGGCCCCTACTCCTACATATGTAACTACACAAAACCACAAACATTCTCTCCCCACCTGTCTTTTGCGGGTTCTTTATTTTGCAGGGTGTGTAACCCTTTCTGGCAATGTGTCACCCCGCTCTTTCCCTCGCAGCGCTGAGCCAGATCATGCTGTTCGTGGATGGGATGTTGGGTGTGATCGCGCACAACGAGACTGTGCAGTGGCTGTACACGCTCTGCGGGAGCATGGTGAGTGAACCAGGGAGCTCACGCCCGGCCACGGCCCTTTGCACCAGGCGATTGCCGCCTGATCCCGGCCTCCGCTCCCTGCTGCTTTATTACAGCTGGGATTTGTCTGGAGCAGGTGTGACGGTGCTGTTCCTGGTGGGATCCAACTGTGAGTGTCAGATCAGGACAGATTGCTTCCAAAGGGGCAGCTACAGCCCAAAGCTGGGGGTTTTCCACGCTAAGGTAAACCAAACCAGCCACACAGAAAAGACTTTGGTTTCACCCCACTGGCTAACCACAAGTCACACAAGCAATCCCCTTAAGACACTCCAGGTTTCTAGTATCACCACCAGCAGCCACCTGTCCTGGGGATCAATGGTTATGAAAACCAATCCCCCAAATAAAGAAAATGGTTCTCCCCAATTGCAAAGAATCAGGCCCCAGACCCAGGTCAATATACAAATCAGATCTTCCCACAAATCACGCTGTTGCCAATCCTTTAGAATCTAAAATCTAAAGGAAAAAGGTCTAGGTGAGGGTTAGGAATGGTTCAAAGAAATCAATTACATGCAGTAATGGCACATCTCTTGGTTCAGGCTTGCAGTTGTAAAATAAGCTGCAGGTTCAGATAAAAGTCTCTGGAATGCATCCCCTCCAGGGATGGGTCATCAATCCGTTGGCCAGAGCTTCCACATGTAGCAAAATCCCATCCAGAGGTAGGTGCTAGCTGAAGGTTACAGGTTGAAGACAAAATGGAGGAAGTTTCTCCCAGGTTTTATAGACATTCTCTTCTGGGCAAAGACTCCCCTCCTTCTTATGCAGAGTCCAAATGCAAAATGAAGGTTCATAGGTCAAGATTCAGTTTCTAACCAGGCAGATCACATTCCTGGAGAAGCTGGGGTGTGGACAGGCATCTACAAAGTTCATTGTGTAGCTGATGGCCCTTAACGGCCCATCAGCCAAGTTAACAACAGCTTGTCTGAGATTTCGCCCAGAAGCCAAGCATAAGTTTGAAATACAGGCACCACATAGCCCATATCCATAACTTTGACTTCAAAAAAGATACACACATACAGGTAGATTAAACATAATCAGCAGACCATAATCTGGTCGCAGAAACCTTATTTGACTTCCTTTACATAATATTTGGTACCCCAATGATCTATATGGTCCCAAATTATTTCAGTAACGTGACAGCAGGTGTCACGGAGTGCCCGGGGCGATGCTCTGGAACTGCTCCCTATGAAGCAGGGACTCTGGGGGGAAGCTTCCTCTCTGTGAACAGCCTGTCTCCAGGGCTAGGAGCTTCACAGGTTACAGCTTCCACCTTCCTGGGTCTGACCTCGGAGCATTCAGCACCTTCTGCCCCTCCGTGCGCTTCCCCCAGCAAGCCCGCCCGGGCGGGGTCCTGGGGAAGCCCGTAGGTCTGCACCCCAACTCCACAGTCAGACGTGACTCTCAGCCAGCCAGTAAAACAGAGGTTTATTCGATGACAGGTGCAGGGTCTAACACAGACTGTACAGCAAATGTGAGCCCTCAGCTGGATCCATTTTGGGGGGGCAGGGAGCCAGATAGCCCCTCTGCCCTTCCCTGCCTGACTCCAGCCAGTTTCAGACTGAAACTCACTCTTCAGCCCCCCCCCTGCTTTCCTTTGTTCTGCATCAACTACACACCTTTATCCCTCCACATAGACACTCAAGAAATGCACAGGGGAAACTGAGGCACCCCCACACTATCCAGAGGAAACATTAAGAGCATTCCTACTGCATCACAGCAGGGCTCTCCGGGCCCTGGCGTTGCCCTTTCCATGAGGAGCATGCGAGGGGACAGGGCTGCTGAGCCCTCCTGCATGCCCCGCTCTGAATCCTCTCAACGTGGGTAACCTGCCTGCTCGGTCTTCTCCCAGTGCCAGGCCTGTGCCTCGCTTCCCGGCCGGCTGGGCGCTGCACATGCTGGCTGAGGGCAGATTAAGCAAGGCTCTGCCCCGGGGCCATGTTGGGTGGCCATTTACCTAGATACCCGTAGGGCTCAGACCTCACGCTCTGGCGGCTGCGTCACTCCTATTCCAGAGCCGCCCTCCGCTGAGCGATGGTCCCTAGGTATGATCTGCACTGAGGACCAGGGCAGCTGCTGTTGGCTCTGCTTTCTGCCCCCCACCCCTTTCACCCACCCCTCTCCCTCCCCAGTACCGCCTGGTGGTGAAGACGGCGCTGAAGCTGCTGCTGGTGTTTGTGGAGTACACGGAGTCCAATGCTCAGCTCTTCATCCAGGCCGTCAACACGGTGGACCAGGCTGGAGGTGAGCGCGGTGGGGGAGCCGCCTGGCGGGCTGTGAGCCGCAGCGCGCGACGACTCGGGATTGAAATGGGGGTGCCCTGGCTGGGTCCCCTCAGGGAGGCCCCCCCGCAGGCCCCCTCCTTCGCACTCACGTCACGCGGACTTTCGGACTCAGGCCCCGCATGCTGCCCGGGCTCAGCAGCAGCTCTGGGCTTCAGACGGTAACTTGCTGCCCTCCCCATCCTCAGCCCGCTCCGCTGCCCTGTCTCGGGGTGCTCTCTGCCCAGAGCTGCCATCCTCTCTCCTGGCAGCCCCTCGCTGACGCCCTGGCCTGCCAGCCAGCTCCCCAGCCAGCCTGAGCTGGGGCGTGTCGGGGGCTGGGTTGTTCTTTTACCAGATAGCTGCCCCGAGACAGGAAACCTGCCCCCTTAACTCTGCAGACTCCTGCCTGCGCCGAGAGCCGGCTCTGTTCCCGGGGCGCACCACTTTCTCCAGCAACACCCACCCAGGCTGCTGCAGCAGCTGGCCCCCGCCCTGGCCTGCCGTGCCCAGGTTCTGGGTAGGACCGCGAGCCCCAAGGAGAGCGGGATGGTCCGTGGGGAGGGAAGCCGCATACAGCAGAGGGTGACTAGCCGGGGACGCCCCAGGCTAGGGGCAGTGTCTCAGGCTGGAAAGGAAGCTGCCCGTGCTCTGAGGGATTTACAGGGAGATCCACTGTCCTGGGAGGGAGGGGGGGGTGCTGGTCTCGCCGGGTGACGTGGGTCCTGATCTCGGCCCTGCATGAGGCTGGCGCTCCATCTCCGAGAGCAGCGGGGCAGTGCCGGCCTGCGCGTGGAGCTGCAGCGACCTCTGGTGACAGGTCAGGGGATGGAGGTGTCTCTCCCAGCCCTGTGATCAGCACCAGGGTGTGAGCCGCTGCCATGCACAGCCAGGCTCCGGTTACCAGGTCCACACCGGGGCCTCACTCACCTGTGTGGGGCTGGGACTTCTGGGGCCTGGCCCGGGCTGCTTTGTGGGGCTGTGAGCGGAGAGGTTCCTTCCCAGGGAATTGGGGGGGACGGGACGTGTCTGTCCCGGGCACGTGGGGGGAGTTGTGGGGAAGCAGTGGAAGCCAGGCAGAGCCCTGGGGATGGAGAATCGCTCCCAGAGCTGCTCTGGGCCCTTGTAGGGCGGGGAGCGGAGCAGCGTCTGCAGCAGTGGGGTCCGTGAGAGTGGGGAGGGCAGGCACCAGCGTGAGGAACCTGGCTGGAATAAGAGAGCTTCTCCCCTCTCTTCCCCTGGGCTCCCTGCCATGGAGCCATAGGCCTGGCAGCACCCCAGCTTTTAATCAGTCCCTCAGAGGAGCCCCCTCAGTGGGCCAGACCCCATGTGTCCCTGCAAGGACAGGCCCCCCCAGCCTCTCTGGCTTCCCCCACGAGCCCTGCCCAGCAGCACCAGCTGAGATCAGTGCCTGTCAGAAACTTTCACCCTCCCCGGGTTTGGAGCAGTGACCCCAGGCAGCCTCTTCCCAGCAGAGCCGGATCTCTAGTCAGCATGAGGAAGCCCTGAGGAGAGCAGAGAGGAGCAAAGGTTAAGGTGTAGTCCATCCTGGCCAGCCCTGGAGCCAGGCTGCTCTGGCAGCCATCTTGGTTTCCCTTCTTCTCCTCTCAGTCCCAGGGGAGAGCCCAGTTCTTAGCACCTTCTGCGGCCACCTCCGCCCATTGTCCTCCGGCCGCAGGATCCCGCGGAGTGCTCCAGCCAGCTGAGCCAGCTGAGCCGGGAGCCTCCCCCCGACAGGTGTCGATTGTTCCGTCACTGGGGTTTCCGTTGTCTCTGTCGGGTCTTCCATTGATGTGGGTTGATTCCAGCCAGGCCTTAGTGACCCCATTCTTATCACCCCGGACAGCGCCCCGCTGTCTCCCATGCATCACACTCAGAGCACAGAGGGAAACGGGCACACAAGGCCCATACAAGTATTACCAGTATTCCCACGTGCATCGCTTTCCCCAGCATTTGGCGTGCTGGCTGGAGCAGTGGGCCCGGCTACTGTCCTCGTATGGTGCTAAGCCCCACTCAGGGGCTCCCACCTCCCTGGGCACAAGCAGGCCGCAGCTCTGAGTCCTCGGTCTCCATGGGCCGGCGGGGCTCTGCCCCCTGACACTTCCTCGGGGTGGGGACAGGGGAGTCCAGAAGTGGGCCGATCTTCCTGGCTGCTGGCTGGGGTGGGGGGCGCTGGTCCTGAGGAGGAAGTCTGCCCTGCTCAGGGCTGTTTGCCAGGCTTGTGGTGCTGTTTCCTAGGGGTGTCTCCATGGTCCAACCTGGTGGCCATCTTAGAGGAGCGCAATGGGGCTGACACGGAGCTGCTGGTGTTTGCGATGACACTTATCAACAAGGTCAGTCCCGCGGGGCAGACCCCTCCCTCCCGCCCCCCGCCCTGCCCCTGCGCAGTCCGGCTCCGGAGCCTGGGCTGGGCGGTGTGGGCAAGAGGCCTGCTAGCCCCCGCGGGGCGGGCTTGCCTGACTGCGCCCCCTTGGTGTTGCCCAGACGCTGGCGGCCCTCCCGGACCAGGACTCGTTCTACGATGTGACCGACTGCCTGGAGCAGCAGGGGATGGAGCGCATCGTGCAGAGCCACATGGGCCACAGAGGCCTGGATCCTGACGCCAAGCAGCAGTTTGCGATCTATGAAGTGAGCGCATTTCCCCTCCCCCCCCCCCCGGGGCACGGCCCCCCACCCCTCCCATGCGCTGCCCCTGGAGAGCTCCGGCACTCCTGCCCTCGGGTGCAGACCAAGGGCTTGGAAGGACCTGCCCACCTGCCCCCGCCTTACACCGGGGTTCTGGGATTTCCCTGGCCCCACCTACCGGAGCTTCCTGTCTGCAGGGAGATGCCCTGGGGGTTGGACAGGCAGGTGAGGGCCTGCCAGGTACGGACAGGCAGGTGCTCCAGCCTCTCCGGCCTGGCTGTTGGGCCAGGCCTAGCGCTGCGGACCCCCAGCATGTCTAAGGCTCCCAACTGGCCTGGTGGGAATCTTCCCGGTGAGCCGGGGGTCGCTGCCCCACACAGCTATGTTGTATATGATCCCAGCCTCTTCCCCGGCCCACAGAGGGAATGGGGAAGGTCTCTGGGTCGCAGAGGGGTCGCGCTGGGGCTGCAGGAGCTGAACTCTTCCCTGTTGTCACACCCGGCCTCCCATGGCTAGACGCTCGTTGCCCCCCTGGGAGGCTGATGGCTGCGGGGGGCGTTCACGCCTCTTGGAGCTATTGGTTCAGGCTGTCAGCAGACTCAGGCAGGGAGACAGCATTGGTTCACCCTTGTTTGAAGCTGGGAGGTTATAGAACGACAGCACCGTGGAGACGGAATAGGTCAGGTGGGCAGAGGGACAGGCAACACCTGAGCCCGGTGGGCATAGGGAGCCACGTGACATCAGGGGGTCACAGGACCCCACGGCGGCTGGGAGGGATCCCGGCGTATCCTGGCACGCTCTGCCCGTGTGCTGCTCTCCGCAGAGCTCACTCAGACACGAAGACGGCGTTGAAGAGCTGCCGCCGGGGGTGCGCAAGGAGCGGAGGAAAACGGACGAGAACCGGCGGGGCCGGCGCTCCCTGGGCGGCAACGTGGACGCCGGAGCCGGCGCAAGCTCCCCAAGCCCAGCCGTGGAGGGCCACAAGCTGCCTGAGCCCTCCAGCCCCCCGAGGGAGCCCCCGGCAGAGACGGTGCCGGAGAGCAGCCCGGCTCCGTGAGTAGCGGGTGTTCGGCGGGGATAGTAGCTGGTGCGGCGGGCGGGAACAGAGCGGGGTTGGGTTCCGCCGCGATGCCCGGGGGGTTTGGTGCAGGACTGTTCTGCACTGATGAAGGGCGGGGGTCGTGCTGCAGAAGCTGGGGCAAGCCTGGGGCAGGGGGCTGGGCAGGCCCAGCCAGGGATCTGCACGTGGCGAGCTCCGATCTCCTCCGTCTCCCACTCCTCAGGGCTGGCTTAGCCATGGGGGACCCGCAGGGCTCCTGCCCGGGCCGGCACCCTGGGTGAAGTCTCTGCAGCCAGGCCCCGAGTCTCCGCCTGCGCCCCCTGCAGGCGAATGACGGGGTGCTGCGTGGGATTCATTGCCCCGCGGCGCGTGCCAGGCCGTGCGCCTCGCTGGCCCGCCCAGTGGCCAAGGGGAGCCGGCTCGGGGGGGCCTAGCTTCAGTCCACGCTGCTGCCATTTCAGGCCCTACTTCGAGAGCGTCTACAACAGCACGTCCAACGTGCGGCTCTCCGCACCGGCCTCCCCGGAGGAGACGGAGCACGCCAGCCTGGGGGAGAGGAGCGTTTTCAAGTGAGTTACCTCGGCCTGGCGGGAACTGAGGAGCGTGGGCTGATCCTGGGGGACCCTTCCTGCTGGGGCCCGGGGCGAGGCTCTGGGCAGGACACCAAGGGAGTGTGACCCTGAGGGGGCACCTGGCGGAGACCCCCTCTTCCCACCTACTCCCCGCCCGTCCCCTGTCTCCGCAGAGATACCCAGAGTGCGTCTACACAGCCCAAAATACATAACTAAACCACCGCAGCAATGGTGAGAGCCCAGGCTGGCACTGTGGGGCTGAAACCAGCCGGGGGAGGTTCCCACACAGGCTCTGAGACCCTTCCCCACGGACGGGTCTCAGATATGGCGCCAGGGGTAGACGTCCCCGCAGTGAGCTGAGCTGGGGCCTGTCTGTGGTCTCAGGGACTCTGGGTGCGTTTCAGGCCATGGGTTGGTGGCGCTGCTTCGCACCAGGGCCCGTCTTGAGCGGCCCCAGGGGGAGCCTGTGACGGGGCTGTTCCTGGTGGGATCCAACTGTGAGGGTCAGATCAGGACAGATTGCTTCCAAAGGGGCAACTACAGCCCAAAGCTGGGGTTTTTCCACACTAAGGCACCAAACCAGCTAAACAGAAAAGACTTTGGTCTCACCCCACTGGCTAACCACAAGTCACACAAGCAATTCCCTTAGACACTCCAGCTTCCCGGTATCACCACCACCAGCCACCTGTCCTGGGGATCAATGGTTATGAAAACCAATCCCCCAAATAAAGAAAACGGTTCTCCCCAATTCCAAAGAATCAGGCCCCAGACCCAGGTCAATATACCAATCAGATCTTCCCACAAATCACGCTGTTGCCAATCCTTTAGAATCTAAAATCTAAAGGTTTATTATACAAGGAAAAAGGTCTAGGTGAGGGTTAGGAATGGTTAAAAGAAATCAATTACATGCAGTAATGGCAAATCTCAGGCTTGCAGCAATCGTAGAATAAACTGCAAGTTCAAATCACAGTCTCTGGAAAGCATCCCCTCCAGGGATGGGTCAGCACCCTTTGGCCAGAGTTCCCCTGTGTAGCAAAGTTCCATCCAGAACTAGAAACAAGGCAGGCTGAAGACTGGAGGTTGAAGACAAAATGGAGGGAGTTTCTCCCAGGTTTTATAGACTTCCTCTTGTGGGCGAAGACCCCCCTCTTCCTTCCTATGCAGAGTCCAGTTCCAAAATGGAGGTTCATGGCCACATGGTCCAATTACCAGACTCTCCAAGATTCAGTTCCTGACCAGCCAGGCCACATTCCTGGAGAAGCTCGGGTGTGGACGGGCGTCTACAAAGTTCATTGTGTAGCTGATGGTCCTTAATGGACCATCAGTCAGGCCAGGGGAGCTAACAACAGCTTGTCTGAGATCTCACCCAGAAGCCAAACATAAGTTTGACATCCAGTCACCATACAGCCAATATCCATAACTTTAGCTACAAAAAAGATACACACGTACCGCTAGATGAATCCTAATCAGCAGACCCTAACCTGGTCGTAGACACCTTATATGACCCCCCTTTACACGATATTTGGTGCCACTACAGGACCTTGGTTGCACCAGTGATCTATATGATCCCAGATAATTCCAGTAACGTGACAGAGCCCATCGACAGCCCCTCCTCCCGGGGATGCCCGAGTTCCCGGCCTACACAAGAAGGGCGGTATGTGACAGGGAGTGCCGGGGGGAGATCCGGAACGGTTCCTAGGGCTCGGGAGCCAGCCTCCTGTGGAGGAGCAGGGGCTTCCTTAGTTGCTCCAGGTGACGATGGGAAGGGAGCTGCGTGGAGGGGAGCTGTCCTGGTGTACAGGAGGGGGCAACGCTGCATGAGAGGGACTCGGCCTGCACTGTCCACACTCGGGGGGCGCTCTAGAACGGGCTGTGCGCGGGAGCCGGCATGGGGATATATCCCATGGAGAGAGCACCCTGGAGGGCAGGGGGTTCCCAGCTGTTGGCCTCTGGACCCTGCTCAGCTGGGTGGAGGCGTCTGGTGGGTGATCAGCACCTCCCATGCAGCCAGCGTCCTCCCCCCGCAGAGTGGGGTCTGTGCGAATACTAGGATCCCAGCCGGCGCCGTGGGAATGGCCGGCCCGCCTGCCCGCTCCTCCGCTGGCACGGGTGGTACCCCCGAGGGCTCAGCTCCGGCAGGCTCGCCCCAAGCAGATGGGGGTGTCTCCTGCTCTCACGCTCTCTGCTCCTCCTCTCGGCACTGATTCTCCTCTGCCTAAACTTTCTTTCCTTTTTCAGACTTCACCAAACTGCCCCTGTTTGGTAAGTGACACGGAGGCTGCTTGCGTGGGCGTGTGACCCTTCCCGGCTTGCTGCTGGCTAGTTTCCTCTCCCTGCCTGTGGCTGCTCTGTCCGGGCTGCCTCTCCCTGCGCTCCCTTAGGCTGGGGCGTGGGCGCTGCACGGGGGTTTGCTCGCACGAGGCTGCGGCTGCTGCTTCTAGGCCTGGGTCTCTTGCATGCTGGGCGCACGGTTCTGTCCCCGTGACGTGCTTCGCGTTGCCGGGCAGCACTTCCTGAAACGCCGTCGCTGGGCGGGATCTACGGTCCCCTCCGCGATCACGTCCCATCTTCCCGGCTCACCGGCCCCTGAGCCTACCACACGAGCCAGGGACCTCCTCTCGGGGCTGAGCTTGCCCCGGGGGGATGGGTCCCGCTAGAACTCCGGGGGCAGAGCAATCGCAGGAAACCCCCCTGCTTGTCTCTGCCGTGCTTCCCCCCTCTGCCCCGTCCTCCCTCCGCACCCCCGAGGGCCCCCTCTGTGGCAGACACAGCCCCGGACGTGGTGCGCAGAGCAAGCAGCGAGCGAGCGGCTAGCCCGCTGCTGGCGCAGGCCCAGGTCTGAGCTGTGGCACTCTGACTGCTGGGGTCTCTGTATAAGAATCCCTGGTGCTGTTCGTTTCGGCTGGCCCTTCGTTCTGGGCCTGGAGGGAGGGGAGGGGGGAGCTGCCTGGTTATGGCCAGGTGTGCTTGGGGGTTCCCGCGTCGGGTCCAGCCGCTGGGCCTGCCCCAGGCCTTCGCTAGAACCTGGAGGCTGCTGGGCCTGGCGGGAGGCCGGCTGTGTTAATCGACAGCCCTTTGCTGTGGGCGCCGAACTGGATGTCAAAATGGCTGCCCTCCAAAATGGCTGCCGGGACGCCCTCTGGAAGCGTGGTGGGGGTGGGAAGGGTGGCAGCCCCCTACCCTTCCACGAGCCCTTGCAAAGGACTGATCCGTGTGTGGAGCCCCATTCCTTGCCCCAGTGACCTTCGCCACGGCTGCTCCTGTAATAGTCCGGGGAGAGGGTGGCCGGACTGATGGTGGCTGTCTGTCGAGTGACCAGCATGTGCTATGCCCAGGGGGCTGTCGGCTGGCCTGGGGGGGGCAGGAGGCCCGTGGGCTCTGAGTGCACTTGGCAGTTTGTCCCGTCGTCGGTGGATCTCGCTTCTCCAGACATGGCTGTCGGTTGGCCGAGGCTGCTGCAGTGCAGGGAATTTCCTGGTCTGGGGAGCAATGGGCGCTCTCGGCAGAGGTGAGCCCCACGCAGTGGCCTGGGAATGTGCCCCGGGCTGGAGAAGAGGCTCAGAGCAGCAGGACGGATCCCCGATTGTGGTGGCAGAAGTAGGATCTGTCTACACTGCCATGTTAGCCCAGGGTTAGTAGAACACAGAGCAGAGCTGGAGTTTGCTAACCCAGGCCTTCAGCCTCCACACTCCTTTGTAACCCTGGTTAGGAAAGGTTGGGTCCCAAACTGTGCTCCAGCGTCTTGACTGCTTCGTGCAGGCCTGCGTCCAACCACCCCTATCCCAGAGTTCCTAGCGGCCTCCCAGCGTGTGACCGCTCTAGCTCTTTGTCCGTGGTGCAGTGCGGGGAAAACTGGACCGTCCGCCAAACTGGAGGAGGCAAGTCGGGCCTGGGCTGGTGGGATATTTTTGGCAGATGCCCAGAGCTCGAGACCAGTGGGTCTGCGTCTACACTGCAGAGCAATAGGGCTCGGACCCTGGTCCTGGCTTCGACTCTGCCCCCTTATGGGACCCTGGGTTTGCTTGTAGGCGTCAGGCGGTTTCAGCCGGAGCCTGGGTTCGAACCCCAGCCTTACCTTGCAGTGTAGACATCCCCTTTGGGCACGTCCACACTGGAGCGGGTGTGAGTCCCGTGTTAGCTCTGATCAGGCTAGTGCTAAAAAGAGTGTAGCCGTGAGCAGCGGGAGGGGCCATCCCTCCATCTCCCTGAGGTGGAGGTGACGCCCCCAGCCCAGATGTGCCCTTAGATGCATTGGCCTGAGAGCGCCGCAGGAGAGCACAGGAGGGGGCTCAGGAGGGTTTGCTCTGGGGTGTCCTGTGCCGGCTGTGCTCAGGCTGGAGCCCCAGGGGCTGCCCTGACACCGGGCGCCGTCTGCCATCTGTGTGGAGCCGAGAGGCGTCTGCCGTGTGGAAAGCATGGGCCGCGGGTGCCGGCTGTGTGGAGCTGAGAGGAGGCTGCCGTGTGGAAAGCATGGGCCGCGGGTGCCGGCTGTGTGGAGCTGAGAGGCGTCTGCCGTGTGGAAAGCATGGGCCGCGGGCGCCGGCTGTGGGGAGCCGAGAGGCGTCTGCCGTGTGGAAAGCATGGGCCGCGGGCGCCGGCTGTGTGGAGCCGAGAGGCGGCTGCCGTGTGGAAAGCATGGGCCGCGGGCAGCGGTGCTAACTGCTCTTTTCTCTCAGGCGAGAGAAGAGCCCCCCTGTGCGTGGGGACAAGCCCGTTCTCAGGAAGTTTGAGTAAGTACAGACGTGTGTGCAGGCCGGAGTGGAGCCGGGGGCAGAGCCTGGCATGGGCGGAGCGGTGCCAGGGCAGGGGCTGTATCCTCCAGAGCAGAGAGGTTGGGTTGTGGAAAGGGGGGTTTCCTTGTCTCCCCCACGGCGAGCAAGAGACACCCACTTGATTCCAGCCCCAGAAGGACCTTCTGGCCCCGCCTAGTTCCTTAGCGCGCTCCAGCTTCGGAATCCGCGAGCTTCGGGGAGCCAGGCGGCTGCCTCTGCAGTGGGCGAGCTGCGCCACAAGGGCTGGGAATAGATTGTGTCCCTCAGCATTGCCTTCAGGCAGCGAATCGGGCAGCTCTCGTGGCATGAGCAGAAACCCCTCCGCTGCCAATAGGGAGAGCTGGCGCGGGAGTCCAGGCCAGCCGGGCACAGGCTGTGGGTCCTTCAGTGCTGCTGTGTCGCCCGCTGCAGCGTCCCGGTGGCTTCCTCGTGGCAGATGTCGGATTGTCATGAATTGCATGACAGGGTCAGACCGGCAGCCCCTGGGCTCTCAAGCAGGATGAGATTGTTCGTTTTGCCTGGCCACCCCGTTTTCCATTCCCAGTGCGCCGCAGAGGTTTGCATCGGACTCAGATGTTGTCAGGAACGCGGGAGATATTGGTTGCTGGCACTTTGGGCACCAGCGAGTCAGTTTGGGAGTGAGAGATGCACACATTACCCGGGTCTCTCTTGCTAATACAGTCAGTGGTTAACTCTGAGCCCTAATGATGACCGATTACTTGTTAGCTCTGCAGCGAGAGGAAGGGGTGTCTCCCCAGGCAGCGTGGCTGTTTCAGGCTGAAGGCAGGCTGGGGAGACAACAATGCGGGTCCACCCATTTCTCAGATCTCAGGATGACGTCACGGCCACTAGGGCTGGGGACAGCTTCTCCCTCTGCAATGAAAGCTGGGTTCCTGGAGCGTAATTCCGCCGTGAGTGGCACATTTCACAGCGAGTTCTGAGGCTGCAGGATCCCCCGGGCCCTGAGGGAGCTGGTTCCTCGCTATCCGAGAGGAGCCGTTTTGAACTGCCCCCCTGGTGAACAAGTTTCCTGGGTAATTCCCCCAGCCTGCCCGTCGTTCCAGGACACCCGGCAAAGGGAGAGTCCCTGCTCTGTTCAACTACCTTCAGCGTCCTCGGCCACCGTAACTCTGAGGCCCTTCCTGCCCCCCAGTGGCCTCTCCCCATGGCCAGAATGCGTCTACCTCTGGGCTGTCGGGGGCGGCTGTCAGCAGCACATAACAGCCTGGCACGGTGCTGTAAGTGAGGTGGGGGAGCGAAGGCCACACGGTCATAGCTGGGAACTGCAGTGGGACCTCGTCCCTGGGGATCACTCGGATCCCTGGGCAGGAAGACTGCCTTTTGGGGGGAGGGGGGCTGCCCATCGCGTAATGGGGCAGGGAGTGTCAGATGGGGCAAGTCCAGCAGGCCTCAGGGGGGTGACTTACAGGGGTGTCAGGGCTGAGCAGGTATCACGGAGTCCCCGGGGCGAGGGTCTGGAACTTGCTCCCCATGAAGCCAGTCAGGACTCTGGGGGGAAGCGCTCTGTACACAGCCCTTCTTCAAGGCTAGGAGCTTCCAGCTTCCACCTTCCTGGGTCTGACCTCGGAGCATTCAGCACCTTCTGCCCCTCCATGCGCTTCCCCCAGCGAGCCCGCCCAGGCAGGGTCCTGGGGGAGTCCGTGGGTCTGCACCTCAACTCCCCAGTCAGACGTGACTCTCAGCCAGCCAGTAAAACGAGTTTATTAGATGACAGGAGCATGATCTAACACAGACCATACAGCGAACGTGAGCCCTCAGCTGGATCCATTTTGGGGGGCAGGGAGCCAGACAGCTTCAGACTGAAACTCACTCTTCAGCCCCTCCCCTGCTTTCCTTTCTGCATCAACTACACCCCCTTATCCCTCCACATAGACCAGGGGTCTCCAAACTTTTCAGCCCGAGGGCCGCATTAGCTATCAAATAGCAGTTCGGGGGCCGACAACACACTCGAGGTCCAAATAAAAAAGAATCAAAACATGGATGTTGTTTTTAATTATTTATTTAATATTATTTTATTCAATTATTTAATAACACATTGATACACTACACATGAACACCTGTTCACAACACATGAACACTACACATGAACACATGAACACTACACATGAACACTACACATGAACACCTGAACACTACACCTGAACACCTGTTCACTACACATGAACACCTGAACACTACACCTGAACACTACAGATGAACACCTGAACACTACACATGAACACTACACATGAACACCTGAACACTACACATGAACACTACACATGAACACCTGTTCACTACACATGAACACTACACATGAACACCTGAACACTACACATGAACACTACACATGAACACTACACATGAACACCTGAACACTACACCTGAACACTACACCTGAACACCTGTTCACTACACATGAACACTACAGATGAACACCTGTTCACTACACATGAACACTACACATCAACCCCCCAACTGACCCACCCAGCCAGGTCTCTCCCCCCAAAACCTCCTTCCCTCCCACCCACCCCCCAACTGACCCACCCAGCCAGGTCTCTCACCCCCAAAACCTCCTTTCCTCCAGCCCCACCCCCCAAATGACCCACCCAGCCAGGTCTCTCACCCCAAAACCTCCTTCCTCCAACCCCCCCCCCCCAACTGACCCACCCAGCCAGGTCTCTCACCCCAAAACCTCCTTTCCTCCAACCCCCCCCCCCCCCATCTGACCCACCCAGCCAGGTCTCTCACCCCCCCAACTGACCTGCTCAACCCGGTCTCTCCCCACAGACCGGTTCGCCGCCTGGCAGTGGGTGGTTCCTTGTTTCGCCCCCTGCAACTGCATGGCGGTGCGGCGCGTCCCGGCCCCAGCTCCGAGCCGTCCCTGGCCGGCGGCGGCAGCCGAGCACGCGCGCTTCCAGGCCCCGCGGCTGGCGGCGGCGGCCGAGCGCGCGGCGCTTCCAGGCCCCGCGGCTGGCGGCGGCGGCCGAGCGCGCGGCGCTTCCAGGCCCCGCGGCTGGCGGCGGCGGCCGAGCGCGCGGCGCTTCCAGGCCCCGTGGCTGGCGGCGGCGGCCCGCGCGGCGCTTCCAGGCCCCAGCGCGGAGCCAAAAAGATCTCCGCGGGCCGGATGAGAGGGCCTCGCGGGCCGCATCTGGCCCGCGGGCCGTAGTTTGGAGACCCCTGACATAGACACTCAAGAAATGCACAGGGGAAACTGAGGCACCCACACAGTATTCCCACCCCGTCACCGCGGGATACCTGGGCTTTCTCTGCTCCGCTGGAGGAAGGAGCTGGGATGTGTGGCCATGCCGTCCCAGTGGCGGGAGAGGAAGGCTGCTGTAGGCGGGTGCTGGCTGGAGGGACACCCGACGGTACGCGGGTGGGGTGGGTGCTCTGACTGGAGAGGCGGAGGGTGCCAGGCCTGCCAGCAGTGCTGTCCCGGGACACGGCCGCCTCTGCTAGACACGTGCCCTGTGCCCTGCCCGCGTGTGGCCAGTCGCAGACGTTCGACTCCCTTTTGCAGAGCTCGCTTCCTGGAAAACCTGGCTTCGTCCCAGAAGGAGAGGCTGTCGGCCATGTCCAAGGGGCGGCTCGACGTCCTCGCCGAAGCCATCCCGGGGGGCGGCCAGCTCAGCCCAGAGCCACCCCCAGCAGGTACGCAGGTCCCGGGTGCCCGGTGTGTGCCATGCACCCTGGGGCGGGGTGGGGGGCAGTGTGCCACTCCCAGCAGGTACGCAGGTCCCGGGTGCCCGGTGTGTGCCATGTACCCTGGGGGGGGGGGCAGTGTGCCACTCCCAGCAGGTACGCAGCTCCCAGGTGCCCGGTGTGTGCCATGCACCCTGGGGCGGGGTGGGGGGCAGTGTGCCACTCCCAGCAGGTACGCAGGTCCCGGGTGCCCGGTGTGTGCCATGCACCCTGGGGGGGGGGCAGTGTGCCACTCCCAGCAGGTACGCAGCTCCCAGGTGCCCGGTGTGTGCCATGCACCCTGGGGCGGGGGGGCAGTGTGCCACTCCCAGCAGGTACGCAGGTCCCAGGTGCCCGGTGTGTGCCATGTACCCTGGGGCGGGGGGGGGGCAGTGTGCCACCCCCAGCAGGTACGCAGGTCCCGGGTGCCCGGTGTGTGCCATGCACCCTGGGGTGCCAGGGGGGGCAGTGTGCCACCCCCAGCAGGTACGCAGGTCCCGGGTGCCCGGTGTGTGCCATGTACC
This sequence comes from Sternotherus odoratus, assembly GCA_032164245.1. Taxonomy (NCBI): domain Eukaryota; kingdom Metazoa; phylum Chordata; order Testudines; family Kinosternidae; genus Sternotherus; species Sternotherus odoratus. The sequence continues at coordinate 33,967,578 of JAVMKO010000014.1, forward strand.
CGGGGGGGGCAGTGTGCCACTCCCAGCAGGTACGCAGGTCCCAGGTGCCCGGTGTGTGCCATGCACCCTGGGGGGGGGGGGGCAGTGTGCCACTCCCAGCAGGCACACACACACACACACACACCCTTACAGCCAGGCAGTGCCACCAAACGTGCTTCTTGCTGCTGCCTGGTCACTTCCAGCCCCTCCCTTCCCAAGTGACTGGGAGCCAGGTGCAAGGTCTCCCCTCCCTCCTGGGGCCCGTGAGCACTTGGGGGGCAGGGACCCAGCTCCAATCCTGTGCGGGCCTCGGCCCACTGCCTGGCGGGGCGGGTGCTCTGGACAGCTTGCAGGACAGCAGGGCCATGGGCAAGACCCGCACAGACCCGCAGCGCATGGGATGTGGGGCCGGCTGTTCAGGTACCAGCCAGGCCAGGTCTGTGTGAGCAGCAGTGCGATGCGGGGAGCCCCTGCTCCCCCAGAGGAGTGGGGCCCGACCACTAGGGAAACTCCCCACCCGTGGTGGGGCGGGGCAGGGGGTGACGACCCGGGCCATGGGCCGGCCCGCACTCCCTGCCCTGCCATGCCAGGCTGCCTAACGAGGTCTGTGTCCGGGCTGCAGGGTGGCCGGCGCTGAGCGAGGAGAGGGAGCAGAATGAGCCGGCTCCCCACGTACCATCGGTCGGGATCGCTCCGGGGAGGGACGAGAAAGGAGACGGCCCGTCAGGCAAGGACCCTCCCTGGAACACCCTGCAGCCTCTGGGACCCCCTGCTCCCTTCCCCCCAAATGCGCCTGCTTCGGTGACTAGGGACCCGAACCCCCCACCACCTTGAACCGCCTGGCGCCTCCCGGAGCCCCCTGCCGCTTGCCACGGCTCTAGCGTTCGCACCCAGTTGTGCCACACTGCTGCCTGTCCTGCCACCCCCCAGAGCGGCCCATCTGGTGCCGGGAGGGGGGCCCTGGGCAAAGGGGCTGGGGCAGTCAGTGAGAGCAGGCGTGGGCGAGGGCAGCGTCACGTAACACCCTGGCTGCAGAGTTGAGCTCTGAGACTCAGAACAGCTGCCGATGGAGGTGGCCGTCTGGCCCGATCTCTGCCATGGGGCAGGTTTCCCACGAGGCCTCCCCTGCCCCTTGTCCAGCCCTGGGCCTTAGGCCAGCTCCGGCCCGACGTCTGGGGTAGTGGAGGTGAGGGGTGCGCCGTGCCCTGGACACGCTCTGTCCTCTGCTTCCCCCACAGGGCGTCGTGTCCCCCAGCGGGAGAGCGCCGACCCCTGCAGCCCCGTCTCCCCCGAGGAGCAGCTGATGCGTGACATGCTGTTTGCCAAAAGCCAAGTGGAGCCGGAGCGGGACCTGCTCTTCCCCGAGGCGTCCGCCTCTGCCCAGCGCCAACGGGCGGCCGGGGACCCGCCGAGCCAGGCGGAGCTGCCGGGCAGTCAGGACCTGGAGAACGCCGGGCCCCATGGCAAGGCCCCTGAGGGACAGGCCTCCGGCACCCGGACCCGGCTCCCGCGCACCCAGTCCAGGGTGGAGGCGGAAGCCAACGCTCAGAGCGTGGAGTGGGCCCTCCTGACCCCGTTCAGAAAGGACTCCGAGTTCGTGTGGGATCGTCTGGAGCCCGGCCCCACGCTGCTGAAGATCAAAGACCTGGACTTCTCCGACCTGGGCGAAGAGGAAGATGTGGACGCCTTAGAGCAAGAGGCAGCAGGAAATGACTCTTTCCAGGCGCCTCCCCCACCACCTCCTGGCACCGGGGCACTTGCTGCGGGGGCCCTCGTGGCTCCCCCACCCCCACCTCCTCCTCCTGGCTGCACCCCACCTCCCCCACCCCCTGTTCCTGGCTGCCCTCCCCCACCCCCTCCTGCCTTGCCGGGCTGCCCTGCGCCGGACGGCCAGTCCCCTGCCAAGAAGAAGAAGACGGTGAAGCTCTTCTGGAGGGAGCTGAAACACCCCACGTCCTGCGCTGGGGCCGGCCGGTTCGGCCGGGGCAGCCTGTGGGCGTCCCTGGAGAGAGTGGAGCTAGACGCGGCTAGGCTGGAACATCTCTTCGAGTCCCGAGCAAAGGAGGTGCTGAGTTCCAAGGTACGGGGCCGTCCCGGCGGCCTGCGGTGGGTGGCGGGGCGCTGGGAGGGGTGGCGGGGCGCTGGCAGCCTGCGATGGGTGGCGGGGCGCTGGGAGGGGTGGCCCGGGCGCTGGCGGCCTGCGGTGGGTGGCGGGGTGTTGGGAGGGGTGGCGGGGCGCCGGGAGGGGTGGCGGGGCGCTGGCGGCCTGCGGTGGGTGGCGGGGCGCTGGGAGGGGTGGCGGGGCGCTGGCGGCCTGCGGTGGGTGGCGGGGCGCTGGGAGGGGTGGCGGGGCGCTGGCGGCCTGCGGTGGGTGGCGGGGCGCCGGGAGGGGTGGCCCGGGCGCTGGCGGCCTGCGGTGGGTGGCGGGGCGCCGGGAGGGGTGGCCCGGGTGCTGGCGGCCTGCGGTGGGTGGCGGGGCGTTGGGAGGGGTGGCCCGGGCGCTGGCGGCCTGCGGTGGGTGGCGGGGCGCCGGGAGGGGTGGCCCGGGCGCTGGCGGCCTGCGGTGGGTGGCGGGGCGCCGGGAGGGGAGGCCCGGGCGCTGGCGGCCTGCGGTGGGTGGCGTGGCGCCGGGAGGGGAGGCCCGGGCGCTGGCGGCCTGCGGTGGGTGGCGGGGCGCTGGGAGGGGAGGCCCGGGCGCTGGCGGCCTGCGGTGGGTGGCGGGGCGCTGGGAGGGGAGGCCCGGGCGCTGGCGGCCTGCGGTGGGTGGCGGGGCGCTGGGAGGGGAGGCCCGGGCGCTGGCGGCCTGTGGTGGGTGGCGGGGCGCTGGGAGGGGTGGCCCGGGCGCTGGCGGCCGTGGCGTGCCCACCGAAGCAGCCTGAGCCCCTCTCCCTGCCGCTGTGTTGTTTAGAGAATGTCATTGCAGCTCTAGCCCAGGTGCGTTCGTGTCTCCTCCCTGGGGGGGGCACCTCTGCCAACGTGAGCCAAAGTTGGGGCTGGAGATGCTGGCAGGAGGGAAAGCGCCATCGTTCTGCTGAGACTCCTACCGGCAGGCGAGGCGGTGCTCTGAAATGGCAGGATCTATGGGGTAGTCTCCTCGCCCGCGGGGGTCAGAAAGGGCCTTACGTCTCCTGGGGTAGCCCTGCTGGATGTCCTGGGGGGGTGGGGGGGGCTTCGCTGGATCCTCCGCATTGGCACCGATGTGAATAGCGAAGGGCCGGCCTGCCGCTGAATCGTGGCCATGTTTCAGGGTAGCCTAACCTGCCTTTCGGCCCCTTTTCCTCCGTTTCCCATTGTCCCCCCTCCCCTGAAGAAAGCTGCCGACGGGAAGAAGAGCACGGTGGTCCTCGACCCCAAGCGAAGCAACGCCATTAACATCGGCCTGACGGCGCTGCCGCCCCCTCATATCATCAAGACGGCCATTCTCAACTTCGACGAGTTCGCCATTAACAAAGAAGGGATTGAGGTGAGGCGGCCGCGGTTCCTCCCACCAGCGTTTCCGAGTAAAGAGCAGACGATCGCCTGCCCGAAGCCCGTCCCAATCTGCACTGGGTCTCTCCCCAGCACGCCGGGGCCGGGGGCAGGGCTGGCGTCCCTGCCGGACACAGAGAGGCTAAGGGACAGGCCCAAGGCTGTCTGTGGCAGAGCAGGGCGTTGCACCTGTGTCCGCTAAATCCTAGCCCGCCCAGTGCCCTGGTACTGGCCCGGCTCCCATAACGGCCAGCCATGCTCCCGAGCCTGCAGTGTCCTCCGACCGCTCTCCGGCTCTGGGGCTGCGCACGCCACGCGGGATTTCACAGAGCAGCGATTAGACCAGCTAGTCTGACTGCACAGCCAAGGGTGCACCTAATTCCGGTCTCAGTTCTGCCAGCCCGCTTCCAACCACTGGGTCTCCTTCAGTTTTTATCCGCTCGGCTAACGAGCCGTCAGGTGTCAGAAATCTTCCCCCCGTTGGCCCAGGAAGCCGCCCATCCAATATCCTGCTAGAGGAGCCTTCAATAATTATCCCGTCGTTCCTTAGGGCAGGGTGACTCCCAGGCCCAGGCCCCAGCTCGGCTCCCCCGTAGTGCGTTTCCGGCGTGGGAGGAGATGGCTGGGGAGAAGCGGTGAGGAGTGGGGGAGCTGGCGCATGCTCTCCCCCAGCCTGGGGGTGCTGTTGTGTTGGAGAGCGAAATTCCAGCACAGGCCGGCATTGTGCTTTCCTGACATCCCTGCGTGACGGTCGCCGTGTCTAGATGCTGTGGGGGGAGCCCCAGTGCAGAGCCGGGCATTTGTGGGTTCCTTGCCCACCGTGTCTACCCCAGGCTGGCCAGTCTCTCCCGGCCCTTTTCCGGAGTTCATCGGCTGCCCGTGGCATGGGGGGGACAAGTGGGTGTGTTTCTCTGGTTCCCCCACACGCTCTGTCCTTTGCTGCCATGGGGCTTAGCTTTGCAGGAGGGGTGTTTGGCGGTCGCTCCCTGGCTCCCCACTAACGCTCCCTTGACGGAGAGCCCCGCAGGCAGGCCCTTGTGAAGGCCGACTGGAGCTGGCTGAAGACCGCTGTAGGACCGCAGCCCTGGCCCCTTTGCTCACAGCAGGGTTCGCCCCCCGCCAAGCCCTGCTCCCGGCCCCGCTGCTCCCTGTTTCCTCATCTAGCCAGAGTGAGCAGAAGAGCAGCCGTGCCCCCCCCCCCCCAGGTATCGCACGCCAGGGAGTTACTCTGCTGCGGCTGGTTGCTTGCCCTAGCCATGCTAGTCCCGGGGTGGGGGAGGTGAGCATAGCCAGTCCAATGAACCATGAGGGGGCTACCCCTGATCCCAACTTGACCCAGTACAGCTGGGACCACTCTAGGCCTGACCGGCGGCTCCGGGTGTCTTCCAGAAAATCCTGAGCATGGTTCCCACCGACGAGGAGAAGCAGAAGATCCAGGAGGCGCAGCTGGCCAGTCCCGACGTCCCCCTGGGCTCGGCGGAGCAGTTCCTGCTCACCCTCTCCTCCATCAGCGAGCTCGCCGCTCGGCTCCAGCTGTGGGCCTTCAAGCTGGACTATGAGAGCATGGAGCAGGTAACGGAGCAAAGCGGACCGCCAGCGTCCCTGACCGTGGGGCGAGGTAATGCGGATCCCCCCTGCCAGGCCTGTGGTCCCAGGCGCAGAGATTCCCCTGCCTCGGGGGAGTTCCACGTCCATGCTGAGTCCAAGGTCAGCGAGCCCCCGTCCCAGGGCGGAGCGCACCCGGGCTGGCCGCGGCTAGGTCCCCGGCTCCCCGGCGGTGGGACGCACGCGGGCTGGAGCAGGGCGTGGCCGCTCGACCTGTCACAGCAGCGTCCCCTTTCCCTGCGCAGGAGATCGCGGAGCCTCTGTTTGACCTGAAAGTGGGGATGGAGCAACTGGCCAAGAACCAGACCTTCCGGTGTATCCTGGCTACTCTGCTGGCCATGGGGAACGTCCTCAACGGCTCCCAGGTGAGGGGGAGAGGGAGGGGCCTGGGGGCTCCAGCAGCCGGCAGCGCAGCACTCTGGGGGGACGAGGGGGCTGCCAGCCGGGGCTTAGAAAGAGATGCAGTCGCCAGCTGATGGGAGTTCCCCGGGGGGAGGGAGAGAACGGGGAGCACAGCCGTGTGCCCAGCCCTGCGGCTGGGCGTAAGAGAGCGGGCAAGGACCTTGGCACCCGGGGTTTAAGATGTCACGCTAGGTGGGAAATGCTGGGGGCGGGGCAGTGCATGGCAGCAGGGGGGCCTGCCGGGTCGTGCCCGGGGGGCTGAAGGGCTCAGTGGCGGGGGCTGGTCCATTGCCTTGGTGCAGAACATACCAAGATCTTGTCACATGAAAACCCGCTGCCGGGAGAGGGCAGTTGACTCCGGGACGCCGGAGGGGGGTGACCCAGGCTCCCCTGGCCCCGGCTGAGCCTGCGTTTGGGTTTCAGAGCCGGGGCTTCGAGCTGAGTTACCTGGCGAAGGTCTCGGAGGTGAAGGACACCGTGCACCGGCAGTCCCTGCTGCACCACCTGTGCCAGGCCGTGGTGGAGCGGTTCCCCCAAACCAGCGACCTCTACTCGGAGATCGCAGCCATCACCCGCTCCGCCAAGGCAAGACACGCGTCGGGAACCCCCCCCCACACACACACACTTTGCCCCCAGCCCCGCCGGCCTGAGGAGCGAAACCTGAGCCTGGCGAGGCTCCATGGCTTCTGCAGGCCCGGGTGGAGGGCACGGTGGGTGTGACGGAGTAGGAATGTTCCTAATGTTTCCTCTGGATAGTGTGTGGGTGCCTCAGTTTCCCCTGTGCATTTCTTAAGTCTCTAGGTGGTGGGATAAGGGCTGATAGTGCTGCAGAGCAAAGGGCCAGTGTAAGTAAGTGGCCGAAGCCCTGTCTTGGCAGTTGAGGGCCTGGCCCTTCCCCCGTCAAGGTGTTGGCTGGAAGTGTTGAGAACAGAGAGGTCAGGTGACCGCCTGGCCCGGGAAAGAGACAAAGGAAAAGAGGAGGAGGGGCTGGGGAGTGAGTTTCAGTTGGAAGCTGGCTGGGGACCTGGAGTGAGCTACAGGCGGGGATCCCTGGCTCACCGGCCCCAAAATGGACCCAGCGGAGGGGGTCCAGTTCTCTGTACCTACAAGCTCTGTTTTTGATCACGTTCCTGTCATCTAATAAACCTCTGGCTGAGAGTCGCGTCTGACTGTGGATTTGGGGTGCAGACCCACGGGCTCCCCCAGGACCCCACCTGGGCGGGCTTGCTGGGGGAAGCGCATGGAGGGGCAGAAGGTGCTGAATGCTCCGAGGTCAGACCCAGGAAGGTGGAAGTTGTACCTGTTAAGCTCCTAGCCTTGGAGCCCTGTTCACAGAGAGGAAGCTTCCCCCCCGAGTCCTGACTGGCTCCGTAGGGAGCAGTTCCAGACCCTCGCCCCGGGGAGTCCGTGACGGGGTTACAGGGCAGCAAGGGGACCCCGAGCGCAGCATGACCATCTTCCCTCCGTCCCCAGGTGGACTTCGACGAGCTGGCGGAAAGCCTGAGCCTGCTGGATCGCCGGTGCAAAGCTTCATGGGACAGCCTGAAGGCCATCGCCAAGCACGAAACCAAACCGGGCCTGAGGAACAAGCTGACGGACTTCCTGAGGGACAGCTCCCAGAAGATCCACATCCTGAAGGTGGTGCACAGACGCATCCTCCACAGGTCGGTCCCCTGGGGCTTGCCGCGGCCGGGGGGGCAAAGGAGGGTGGGCGGGGCAGAATTTGGCTGTGGGGAAGGGGTGAACGGGGGTGACAGGGTAGAAGGCTGGGAGGCGGGGGGGGAAGCATTTGACTGGGGAGAGGGGAAAGGTTCCTTATTCCCAGTGGAGTTGAGAGTGTTCCCAGCCCTGGGGGGGCAGGGAAGCGGAAGTGGGGGGCTGGCGGAGCACGAGGGGAAGGGGGGGGGATCCGGGCTGGTTCTAGGACTCCCCCTCCCTTCTGGCAGTGGTTGGCGGAGCGGCCTGAGGCGACTCCAGGGAGGGCTTGGGGCCAGGTCGTGGGCCCCTCGCCCCCAGCGGCTCCGTCTCTCGGCAGGTTCCGCTCCTTCCTGCTCTTCCTGGGCTACTCGCCCGCGGCCACCCGGGACACGCGGGTGACGGGGTTCTGCCGGCTCCTGCGGGAGTTCGCCCTGGAGTACCGCACCTGCCGGGAGCGCGTCCTGCAGCAGCAGCGCAAACGGGCCGCGCACCGCGAGAGGAACAAGACCCGGGGCCGGATGATCACGGAGGTACGGAACTGCCCTGGGGCGCCGGGGGGGGGGGGGGGGGGCCGCTGAGCCGGCCACCTCTCCCCCCCCTTCACGCTGGCCGTCTCCTCTCTCTGCAGATGGAGCGATTCTCCGGCGTGGCCGGCAGCCCTGAGGCGAGCCCCCCTCCGGCCGCGGGGCCGGCCTGTCCGGAGCAGCAGGCGGACGCGGGCCACGAGACCATGAAGAGTGTGTTGAGCTCGGCCGTGGAGCCCCACGGCCGGCGCAGCCGGGCCAGCCAAGGTAGGGGGTGCGCGGCCAGCCCGGGGACTGTGCCCTTGTCCTGTGGCGGTGCGGACGGGCGCGCTAGGCAGCAGCTGGCGTGGCCCTGACTGCATCTCCAGGTGGGGCTCTCTGCAGGCGCCCCACACAGTACGGAGCAGACTCCGGCTCCGCCAGGGCGCTGGGCTGTGGGCACGGATCCCACCCCGCGCAGCAGGCAGCGTGCCAGGGCCCCCCACTGTACCGAACAGAGCCCGGCCCCCCAGCGCGCTGGGCTGTGGGCAGGGATCCCACCCCGCGCAGCTGGCTCTCTGCCCAGCACGGTTTGTTGTGCTGCTGCTCCCGGGCCAGTCCCCAGGTGGCCCAGTCCCCACTAGGGGCACCTGGGCATTCGGTGGGAGCCTGGGGTGTGGGAGGGATAAACAGGTGGGGAGCAGTTGGGGGAGGGGTTGATGGGGTGCAGAGGAGAAGCTGTTGGACTCTTGGGGGTGACAAGCATTCGGCAGTAGGGGCAGAGGGTGCTTGCTGCGGGGTTAGCTGGTGGGTTTGGCAGTTGGGGGGGTCAATAGGGCAGCCACTGGGGGTGGGGGAGGTGGGTTTGGCACGGGGACAGTAGAGCAGCCATGGGGGAGAGGTGGGTTTGGCAGGAGGGGCAGTAGGGCAGCCATGGGGGGAGGTGAGAGCTGGTGGCTGAGGGAAGGGAAGCAGCCAAGGGGCCGTGGGGCAGGGTGGGGCAGCCGGAGGTGTCAGCAGTTAGGGGCGGCTGAGCTTGGCAGGGGGACCGGCTGCCCCACACCAGCGTCTCCGGTCCCTCGGGTGACGTTCCCGTGCTCCCCGGGCAGGCGTGGGCCGGTCAAGCCCCTCCGGCGGCTCCGTGCCCCAGGACGACGCCTCGGATGAAATCATGGATCGCCTCGTGCAGTCCGTCACCCACAGCGCCGGCCCGCGGCCGAGCGCCGCCAAGGAGCGCAAGAGGTCCCGGGTCAGCAGGAAGTCCCGTAAGTGCCATCCCCATCCTGACATTGCCGGGCAGGGGGGGCTCTGCCAGCCAGGGCGACCCGCCAGGCCAGCAGAGCCTGTGGGAAGCAAAGCCAGGAGCCGTGCGGGCCCTGGTGTGGGCACCGCCCCGGTGCTGCTGCCGGCTCGTGGGGAGGAGCGTGCAGAGGGCAGATCCTAGGGCTCCCCCCAGCCGGCTGGCGCTGAGAGGCCCGACGTGGCGGCTGGCCGGAGCCTGCAGAGCAGGCGTGGGCCCCTCTGGCCTGGCGGCTGGGCTGAGCGAGCGGCCGTGTCCCACTTCGGGTGGCCTGACAGAGTCTCCCCCGTGTGGCTGTTCGGAGCAGGGCGGGGCGGGGCGGGCCGCCCCCCGGGCAGGGTCCTAGAGCCGTTTGCCGCCCCGCAGTACTGAGCTGGGCCCTGCAGCCCGCCCCGCCCTGCGTGTGAGCCCGGCCGCGGGGCCCTAATTCTCGCCTCTCCCCCCAGTGAGGCGGACTCTGAAGAGCGGCCTGAGCGAGGACCTGGTGCAGGCCCTGGGCCTGGCGCAGGCCCCCGGCGTGGAAGTGTGACGGTTGCCGTGGCCAGCGGAGCCGCTGCGGAAGGAGCCGGCCTAGAGCCTGCGGTGCCCCGCTGCCCAGAGTGAGCGGGAGCTCGTCTGGCCCCACTGGAGCCCCCCTGAAGCCTCGCCCGCTGGGCCCTCCCGCCACAGTGGCTACTGCTTCTCCCCTCCCCCACCCCAGGCCTCCCTGCGTCCTGTCCCCCCCCCCCCCCCGTGTTTCCCTGCAGTGGTGCCGTGTGGATTCGCTCTGGGGACGCCGTCGCGTTTGAACCCTTTGCCGGGAGCTGGCACGTGGGAACCTGCCCCTCCTGCCTTCCCCCCTCAGGTCGCTGAATTCCAGGGCTTCTCCCAGGGTCCCGCCAGCATTTCCCCAGCGGCTGGCACTGGCTGGCACCTGGCGCTTCCTGGGTGCTGGTGAGAGGAGGTGGCTCTGGGCGGGGTCTGCGTTTGCACTAGCTGAGCCCCCCTCTCCCGGGGGAGTCTTACCCGGTACGGTTGGTCCGAGTCGTGTTTCCGGCACTTGGGTTGTGAAGGTCCCAGTCGCTGGGGCCGGTGCCGACTGGACTGAATAAAGACACCTGCTGTTCGTGGCTGCTCTGCGGTTCTCTCTTCAGTACAGCCGGGCAGGAGCCCAGCTCCCCTCTTCCCTGCCCGGCCCAGCTGTGTCCAAGGCCTCGGCTCTCCCGCCCTGTTCTCTTCAGCCCCCCCTCTGAGCCGCGGGTCGCTGCCTGGGCTCCCGTCCCCGAGGGGGCTGTGTGGGGCCTGCCAGTGGCACCTGCCCTCTCCCTGAGCCCAGCTTCGGCCCCTGGGCTTGTTGGCGCGGGCGCTAGGGTGCGGTGCGGGGAGGGCGTGTGCTGAGGCGAAGGGCGTGGGGGGATGTGCTCCAGGGGTGCCTGCTCCAAGCAAGGGGTGTGTGCTGAGTGTGCCCCCAGGAAGAGCCTCCTCCAGCCGCCCCGTTCCCCGCAGAGCCCGGCCTGGCCCGGCAGAGGGGCTGGAGGTAGGTTCTGGGGAGGAGACTCATAGCCTGACTCCTGGGCTCGTTGGATTGGTTCTGGCAGGCCCCAGAGAGAGGGTCTGTCCCGGCCTCGCTGTCTGCTGGGGCCGGTGATCCTAGGGAAGCGCAGTCGTTCCCCCAGCAAGGCGGGGTGCTCGTCCTGTTCCCCACGGCCAGCAGGGGAAGTGCGTGCAGCCAGACGGCTAGGTTAACACGGAGCCCAGAGCCCAATGCACCTGTCTGGGCCAAGCTGTGCCCCTGAGGGGGGCCGGGGGGCCTTCCTGACCCTTCTCCCACTGGTGTCCAGCTCTGCACTGGCGCCTAAGGCAATGGGACCCTTTCAGTTTTTTCCTGAGTGCTCGCTTGGGCAGGAGGCGCGCACTGGGTCACCACAAAATACAGAGGGAAACTGAGGCACGCATCGAATTTATAAAAATACTTCAGCAAATTCCCAGTGTGGCATGCAGAGCGGGCTGGGTTCCTCCTGGGGGCACACGTCCAGTCACAGGAGACCGCCGAGGGCACTCACGGACGTGGAGTGTAACTAGCAGTGCCAGGACAGTGACACAATTCCCAGGAACGTGACCGTTGTGTGACCATTGTGTGAGGGAGAAAAGTAAAGAGATTTGGCTGGGCGGCCTAGTGGGTCATGTCCTGGGGGTAAAAGTGCGGGATACAGTAAGGTAGAGGGATGTACAGTAGAGACGCTTCAGTGCTGGAAGCCGGGTGTCATGGAGCGCCCGGGGCGAGGGGCTGGAACTTGCTCCCCATGAAGCCGGTCAGGACTCTGGCGAGGAAGCTTTCCCTCTCCATACACAGCCTGTCTCCAGGGCTAGGAGCTTCACAGGGTCCCGCTTCCACCTTCCTGGGTCTGACCTCAGAGCATTCAGCACCTTCTGCCCCTCCGTGTGCATCCCCCAGCGAGCCCGCCCAGGCGGGGTCCTGGGGGAGCCCATGGTCTGCACCCCAACTCCACAGTCAGACGTGACTCTCAGACAGCCAGTAAAACAGGTTTATTAGTTGACAGGTACATGGTCTAACACCGAGCCTGTAGGTACCCGAACCCCTCAGCTGTATCTATTTTGGGGTCCCAGGGAGGCCAGACCCTGCCTCCCTTCTGCCCACCCAGCTTCAGACTGAAACTCCCTCTCTCCAGCCCCACCTCCCCCCTGGCTCAGCCAGGTCAGATGACCTCCCTCCCCCACTTGGAGTCAGATTACAGCTTCAGGTATGGACACCTGCAGAGAGGGAGGAGGGCGTCGGCTACTTGCTTACACTGTCTGCTTTGCAACACCATTAGCCCCTATCCCTCCACGTGCACACTCAGGAAATGCATGGGGGGAAACTGAGGCACTCCCACCCTATCCAGAGGAAACATTAAAAGCATTCCTACCCCGTCACACCGGGTAATCAACAAGGAATTCGGCTCAGCTCTGAAAAGCAATTGGCTACGATTTCAACCCCTGCCCCTGGTGGGAGGAGTCCCATGACAGGCATGTTAGAGTCACTGGATACCCCTTGGTCAGGAAGGACAGAGGGAGCAGAAGGGGCGCGGCCTGGACGTGGCGGACCCCGTCCCCTGCACTAGTGACTGACAGCTCAGTCCAGGGGGGCAGGAGTATTCGCTGGGTCGATGTCTTAATGACGTGTCACAAGGCAGGGCACTGGGTGGCGTCTCTTACAGAGACCAGTCGGGCAAGGGAGCGGGATGAGCAGCTCCTTCAACACCCACCCTTGATGTGTGGAAAGAAAGACGGGGTTATTGGGGGGGGGGGGGAGCTTTCACGCCGCCACTAATAAGATCTCCTTGGAGGTTATAAAAATGATAGATGACTTTCTGACGCAAGAAGTGGGGTCATTCCTCATTCTGGTGGATACTGCGGAGTTGATCATAGAACTACGTTTGATGGGTGCGTAGATATAAGAGATCATGACAATTTCATTTATGGGGTGCAAACAGAATATAGTCAAGTGACTCAAGTCCAGGAATATAATTACTTGATGCTTTAAAAGGGCCAATTTTCCCAAAATGAAGACAATCACGAGCAAAACTGAGGGGGAGGAAATATTTAAACATGCAAATGCGGATGATGATTGGGAATAGTTTAAGAATGCTTTATTAGATGCAAAAACAAACAACAAACACTGTTCTGCAATCACAAACGACAGCTTTTTCATTAATAAAAAAAATCCTAGTGAAGAGGAGAGCTAAAAGAAGCAACAAAAAATATACATATGAAAAATGGGGAAGCTGATATACCATGGAGTACTTATCAGCAGGTAAGAAATGCAGACAATTGAAAAGGGAAGCTAAAAGTATCGGTGAAAAATCTATGGCAAAATAGGACCAAGGGGGAGAATTTTCAGAAGTGCCTAAATGACTTAGGAGCTTGAATCCCATTTTCAAAAGTGACTTAGGTTACTAGGGTCCTGAGAAGGTGTGTGATCTGGAAGGCTCTTAAGCTGCACCATACCATGAGAGCCAGTAGGCAGGAGAAAAAGGCCAGCTCAGGGATGGGGCTGGGGTCTCTACAGACACCCAGCATTTAACAGTGCCATAAGCCACTCTTGCAGCAGCTTGGCACACCTGAGTCCAGCCAGACCCTTCACTTCATACAGTGTCTCCCCCCTGGACCTCATCCTTGTTGCTATGACACTTCCCCCCCAGTATCTGTTCTGTGTTCCTTGCCCGATGCTATCGCAGCAGGTTTCCTGAGCCTGGGCCTGTTCTTAGGGCGCTGGGAGCCAAGTGACGCCGCCTCTTTCCTGCAAACCGTTTCTAAAGACCCTCTCCAGCTACCAGGAAAGGGAGCAAGGCCTGTGACAAGGACAGCCTGACATTGCAAATGCTTTCACTTTTCCTTCTTTTCGGTATCTTTTAGTACAAGGTTAAGAGGACTGGCAATGGTGTGTTTGCCATGGGACTAAGCAGGCTGAGGACTCTGGGGGCCAAGCCCCAAACAGGGACATGTTAACACCTTTGACTCGCTGGGCCCATGTATTCCATCGCAATTAACACCGCAGGGGCCTGCAGCTGCTCATGAGTGTAGGGCAGAGTCTATGCAGCTCCCCCAGTCTCTCTGGGAGAAGAAGGGGAGCCTCTCTCAGTCTCATGGGGACGTGTTACAAGGACGGCCACACTGGGTCAGACCAAAGGTCCATTAAGCCCAGTATTCAGTCTACCAATAGTGGCCAATGCCAGGTGCCCCAAAGAGACTGAACAGAACAGGAATCACTAAGTGATCCATCCCCTGTCATCCAGCCCTAGCTTCTGGCAGTCAGAGGCTCAGGGACGTCCAGAGCATGGGGTTGCGTTCCTGACCATCTTGGCTAATGGCCATTGCTGGACCTATCCTCCAGGAACTTATCCAGTTCTTTTTTTAATTCACTTATACTTTTGGTCTTAACAACATCCCCTGGCAAGGAGTTCCACAGGTTGACAGTGCATTGTGTGAAGAAATACTTCCTTTTGTTTAGAATGAGAGAGGTAGCCGTGTTAGTCTGGAATTGCAGAAGTGTCAAAGAGTCCTGTGGCACCTTTTTTAGTTAGTCTTTAAGGTGCCACAGGACTCTTTGTCACTTCTTCCTTTTGTTTGTTTTTAATCCTGCTGCCTGTTCATTCTACTGGCTGACCCCTGGTTCTTGCGTTATGAGAAGGAGTAAATAACACCTTCCTATTCACTTCCTTCACACCAGTCATGATTTTATAGCCCTCTATCATATCCCCTCTTAGTCATGTCTTTTCCAAGCTGAAAAGTTCCAGTCTTTTTAATCTCTTCTCCCACTGAAGCTGTTCCAGAACCTAAATCTTTTGTTGTCCTTCTCTGCACTTTTTCCATGTCTAATGTTCCTTTTTTGACATGGGGCAAACAGAACTGCAGTCAGTATTCAAGATGTGGGTGTGTCGTGGATCTATATAGAGGCAATATGATATTTTCTGTCTCTTCTCTATCCCTTTCTTAATGATTCCCAACATTTTGTTCACTTTTTTGACTGCCACTGCACATTGAGTGGAAGTTTTCAGAGAAGTATCCACAATGACTCCAAGATCTCTTTCTTGAGTGGTAACAGCTAATTTAGACCCCATTGTCTATGTATAGTTGGGATTATGTTTCCCAATGTGCATTACTTTGCACTTATTAACATTGTTTCATCTTCCATTGTGTTGCCCAGTCACCTTGTTTTGTGAGATCCCTTTGTAACTCTTTGCAGTCTGCTTTGGACTTAACTGTCTTGAGTAATTTTGTATCTTCTGCAAACATTGCCAATTCACTGTTCACCCCTTTTCCCAGATCATTTATGAAGATATTGAATAGGACGTGTCCCCAGGGCATACCAATATTTACCTGTCTCCATTCTGAAAATCACCATTTATTCCTACCCTTTGTTTCCTGTCTTTTAACCAGTTACTGACCCAACTTTTGCCATGACTGCTTAGTTTGCTTAATGGCCATTGGTGATGGATCTTGTCAAAGGTTTTCTGAAAGTCCAAGTACACTATACCCATTGAATCACCCTGGTCCACATGGTTGTTGATGATCTCATCAATGATCTGGAGGATGGTGTGGACTGCACCCTCAGCAAGTTTGCAGATGACACTAAACTGGGAGGAGTGGTAGATACGCTGGAGGGTAGGGATAGGATACAGAGGGACCTAGACAAATTAGAGTGAGGGGGGATTTGATAGCAGCCTTCAATTCCCCAAAGGGGGAATCCAAAGAAGATGGATCTAGACTGTTCTCAGTGGTAGCAGATGACAGAACAAGGAGTAATGGTCTCAAGTTGCAGTGGAGGGGAGGTTTAGGTTGGATATTAGGAAAAACTATTTCACTCAGAGGGTGGTGAAGCACTGGAATGGGTTACCCAGGGAGGTGGTGGAATCTCCATCCTCAGAGGTTTTTAAGGCCCGGCTTGACAAAGCCCTGGCTGGGATGATTTAGTTGGGGTTGGTCCTGCTTTGAGCAGGGGGTTGGACTAGATACCTCCTGAAGTCCCTTAACCTGATAGTCTCCCACCCCCACCCCCACCCCCCACTGGGGGAAGTAGGAGAACAGGAGGAGCATGTTCGCCTCCGGACGGGTCACAGCTCGGTGTTCTGGGGAGGCAGGCTGGCTCCAGAAGCTCTGGCTGGCTTGAACCCAAAATAAAACCATTGTTTCCCTTTGGCTCATGGGGGTCCCCTGTTGACCCCTGGCACTGTCGTGGTTGGAGGAGACGCAAACCCAGCCAGAAGCGCCAAGAGTCAGGAGGCTGGCAGGGAGTTTTATCACCTCACACGACCTGCCCCGCTGGCAGACTCAACACAGCGGCCAAGGGCTGAATGGGCCCAAAGATCCCCTCCTTTCGCCCCGCACGTGGGGCTCTCTGGAACGAGGGCCGTGGCCCATTGGGAGTTTGCCCTGCCACTGCCCAGGCTACGTCTGGCCTGTGCCACTCCACAGCCTGGCACCTTTCCCCCTCCCTGCCTTTCCCCAGGCCGCTCCACCGCTCTGCTGCAGGTCCAGACCGGACTCACCTCATGCCATGTGAGCTCCCCCCCCCCCTCCCGACCTCCCGCGCCGAGCGAAGGCCTGTGTGAACAAGTGCTTGTTTTCCTTCCAGATCTCAGCTTTGTAGCCTGGGAGCTGCTTTGGCACCCAGAGGCAGGGGCAGGCACCCCCGGCCTGGTCGATTCACCCCTCCGGGGCGCTCGGCATTGGCCACTGTTGGATGACAGGACACGGCGCTAGATGGGCCAATGGGCTGACCCGGTGTGGCCGTTCTTATGACTGGTCCGGACAGACCCTCAGTGAGACAGACGGCCGGACGGGGGCCTCCGTGACTGAGCCACAACTCCAAGGTCTGAGCAAAACCTACAGCCCCCTGGCTGGCAGGGCCCCGCCCAAGGCACCCAAACCCCACACTTCTCACAGGTCCCCTTGCCATGGCCTGCGCTTGCCACTAGGAGGCAGCACACCCCTTTGTGTGAGGCCTGGGCCCAGCCGTCCTCCCCCCAGCCTCCCAGGGAAGGGCCCTGCAGCCCCCAGCTCTTCACTTGGGGGACTAAAGGGACGAAATGCAGGGGGGCGGCCGGGTGATTTGGGGCTGGCGGGGGAGAGGGGAGGAATATGTGCGGAAAGTTCTTAGTAGCCATGTGCTGTACCTTCCCGACAGGACCTCGGGGGGCCTGGGAGCCCCCCCCCCATATCCGCAGCACGTGGACAGCCAGGCGGAGTAGGGGCTTAGCGCCCGGGTAATAAGCTGACCCTGGCTCCATGGCCAAGGCAGAGGCTGGGTCTCAAGATGGCATTGCCCGACACCGCGATCTTGAATAATCTCCTCTTGGCTTCTTTAAGAGTGGGCCGGCCTGAGAATTAAACACACCCCATGGTGTTGGGGACAGGCCTGCCCTGGCCAGGACACTGGGCTCTGACTGAAGAGACCTCTGCCCTCTAATGTACGGTGAATGTCCGCAGTCCTGGCCGGCGGCGTCTGGCTGGCTGAGCTCCCGCGCACATGGGACGGGGCCCCAGGGCCCGCTTGCACTTTTGCAAACGTCGGCCACGCTGGGCAACCGCCTCCCAGAGCCCCGGGTCCAACGGGAGAAATGGGTCCCAGATGAACTGAATGTGGCGAGCATCAGCTAGTCAGTTGTCCATCACGCAGCCACTACCCAGTTGGCACAACGAACAGCCAAGGACTAGACAGCAGGGGTGTGGCCACTTGTCAGAACTGGAGGCATGGGCAAAGCTCTGACTCAGGTAACAGATCTGCTGGTCATTCCCATTGATGGTGGCCAGCACCAGGTACGTAGAGTTGTGTAAAGAGGTATTTTTGTTTCACAGCTTTAATTTTACTGCCTTCGTTTTCATGGACTGTCCCCTTGTTCTTGTGTTATGAGGACTGGGAAGCGGGAAGACCTAATTTACCATGTCTTTACCGGCATCACTTTAGTGCTCTCATGTGGCCTCTTTTTCATCTCCGCCCCAACTAAACAGCCATCATGGTGGTTGTGTCTCTTCTTTCTAGGCCTTGTGGGCTTTACGTTCTTGTTCGGACGGGGTGCAGAAGTGAACGCAGTATTCCAGGAAAGGGCAGGCCATTGCCTTACAGAATCGCATTTGCAGTCCATTTCGGCAACAGAATTTGCGAGGCTGTTCTATGGATTCGTAGATTCCTAGGCCAGAAGGAACCATCTTGATAATCCAGGCTGACCTCCATAGCGCGTGCCAAAGAACCCGCCCCAGGACTCCTCCATCCAACCCACATCTCCTGGGGGAGCTAGAATAGATCTTTTAGAAAGAAACGTCCAGTTGTGATGTAAAGACTCCCATGATGGAGAATCCGCCACATCTGCTGGTAATTTGCTCCAACGGTTAGTTACCTCACTGTAAAGATTTGTACCTTATTTCCAGTCTGAATTTGACGTCCTATTCCAGCCATTGGCTTTCCTACTGCGTTTGCTAAATTAAAGAGCCCTCTTCTGTCCCAAATCTTCTCCCGTGGGGTCGCTCATAGACTGTCATCAAGTCACTTCCTAACCTTCTCGTTGCTTGAATACAGTGGGGTTGTAGCCGTGTTGGTCCCAGGATATTAGAGAGACAAGACGGGTGAGGTACTAGCTTTGATTGGACCAACTTCTGCTGTTGAGAGAACAAGGTCTGGAGCTTACCCAGAGCGCTGGGAAATGTATTCCGAGTGTCACTGCTAAATACAAGTGGAAGGGGAACAGATAGTTTAGCATCAGTAGTTAACAGGGGCCTATTCAAGGTGAAGCAGCCCAGTAACACTGGGGAGGGGACTGGGGAGTTGGGCAGGCGATATCCTGGGCCTCTCCCCAGGCTGCAGTGAGAGATGGCTGGGGGGAGACCTCTCGCCTCACTGCACCCCTGGGGCAGCCTGCGGCTCAAACCCCTCATCTCTGGCACCGCCATAGCCCCACTCCAGAGCCCTCACCCCTAGCTGGAGCCCTCACCCCCTGCACCCCAACCCTCTGCCCCAACCCTGAGCCCCCTCCCAAACCTCTCATCCCCGGCTCCACCCCAGAGCCTGCACCCCCTATCCTGAGGCCTCACCCCCCCTGCACCCCAACCCTCTGCCCCAGACCTGAGCCCCCTCCCAAACCCCTCATCCCCAGTTCCACCCCTAGATGATCGTCTAACAGAGTTATGAATTTCAGCTCCTAGGCTCATCCTTTGGAAGTGATTTGCAGGCTAGGGCGACTGCTTTGCGAAAGCTGCCCACCCACCCGTGAGAGGGTGTTTTGTCTTTGATCCTTTTCCTGTGTGAGTTCATGGAGAGTATAGCGAGTGTCTGGTTTCACACCCATAGTTGTTTGTGGGGCATTGAGTTCACTGGACGAGGTACCCCACATGTTGTGATAGGCGTGTTTGTGAGGCTGTGGATCACTGGAGCAGGGGAGAGATGTCTGCAGGTTTTGCAGCTGTTGTCCTGGCAGGGTCCGGTGCTGCTTTGAGTTGGTGCGTTCTGGTCTGTGGGGAGCTGGCTTCTGCTGAGGAGCTTGGAGGGGGTGGGGTGGTTTGAAAGCCAGAAGTGGAGGTTCGGGGAAGTTTTCTTTCATGGTATGGTCCACATTGAGTATGGACAGGTTCCAGGGTGGGGTTGTAGCTAACCACTAGCGGGGTGCAGTTGGAGCGGGTTTGGTTTCTGCATTGAAGAAGGTTCTCTCGAGGGGTTTGGGTGGCCCCTTCCATCAGGCGATCGGCTTCTCCGATGCAGTGTCCTGATTTGCTAGATACTAAAAACAATGGACTGAACGGAGACACTGGATTCTGGGCTTATTACGACAAGCTGTATCCTGTGACGTGGGTGGCATTTGGTAACAGAGACACGCTGCAGGGTGTTTACTTTTTTATATTTTTGATTAGGGTTGGCAGGGACCTCAGGAGGTATCTAGTCCAACCCCCTGCTCAAAGCAGGACCAACCCCAACTAAATCATCCCAGCCAGGGCTTTGTCCAGCCTGACCTTAAAAACCTCTAAGGAAGGAGATTCCACCACATCCCTAGGGAACCCATTCCAGTGCTTCACCACCCTCCTAGGGAAATAGTGTTTCCTAATATCCAACCTAGACCTCCCCCACTGCAACTTGAGACCATTACTCCTTGTTCTGTCATCTGCCACCACTGAGAACAGCCGAGCTCCGTCCTCTTTGGAACCCTCCTTCAGATAGTTGAAGGTTGCTATCAAATCTCCCCTCAGTCTTCTCTTCTGCAGACTAAACAAGCCCAGTTCTCTCAGCCTCTCCCCACAAGTCATGTGCCCCAGCCCCCTAATCATTTTCGTTGTCATTGCTTTCTAGGATACAGTCTCCTATTCCATAGGTCAGGCCTGTGTGCCTTGTGCCTACATAAGGGGCCTTCTACCGGGCTGGATTTGAATGCATTTTGTTTGAATGGGCCCAGTTCCCCAAGCGATCCAAACCTCTCTGTCTGGCTCTCTGTCTTCGTCGTTACTTACTCTCCACCAATCTTTGGGTCATCTGCAAATTTGATCAGCAGTGATTTTATATTTACTTCCAGGTCACTGATAAAAACACCGAATCACATCTGGGATTGCACAGTGCTCGTTTTTCAATCGTCCCCTCGTGGTCCTGCGTTAACCCACTTCCCAAAGTCTAAATCGGTTCACCTGTGCGGTTCTCGTTATGAACCAAACCGGAGATCTCGTTAAAAAAATAGACTCAGGTTTATTTGACGTGGCCTGTTTTCCATAAACCCATGTTGATTGGCATCACATATATTCCCCGCCTTTCATTCTGGTATTGATCCAATCTCCCATCGGCTTTGCCATTAGCTTGCCCGGGGTTGATGTCGGGTGCACCAGAGCAGAGTGCTGCCTGTTGCCGCTAGCCAGCGGCAGAAAGGAGAGAAACCACTGCAAGGCGGGGGCTGGGAGTTACGGCAGCACCAGTTGCTCTAAGCGCTCTGCGGGTGAACAGGACGTGCTGTCCCACCGAGGTGTGACGTAACCTCCGGACCGGTTTATGGGCTGGAGATGTCAGAGCCGTGTCTGCCAGAGCCAGGGTGTTAACCCCACAGCCCTGACCAAATTCCAGCCTGGTGATTATGTTCTGCCTCCCTCAAATTGTTCCGGCGGTTGCCACTGGTTGATTTCTTCTTCAAGGAGAGTAATTAGGCACGGGGCCACTTTACAAAGGGCTGTGGTGGAGCCTCCATCTTTTACCTCACGGGTGGCTGTTTTTCTAACAAATCCGCGGTGGGAATTCTGTCGGGCGCAGGGCCTGGGAGACAGATGGGGAATGGAAAACTGTGGGACCCAAAGGAGGGGTCCGCGGCCCGGGTAGGGGGCCCCTCCTGAAGCCGTGCCGAGCTGCCCCTGGGCGCTGCCAGTCTGGCTGCTGTGCGAGGGGAGAGAGCAGCCATATCCCGCCCCAGGAAATGGAGGGTGAAGCCGGGCCCACCCTGAGGGATGGGGGAGTGATAGAGACAGGGGAGGCAAGAGGAGCGCAGAACAGGGGGGCTGAGAAATGGGGAGGGACGAGGAGCCAGAGGTCGGGTTGCTAGGGGTCTGGTTTTCAAGGATCGAAAAGGGGCCCTGGTGGCTCCAGTCAGCCCCGCTGACCGGGCCAGTAAAAGTCTGGCTGGCGGGCTCTGTGCTGCTCCCGGGAAGGGGGCTGCCTTGCTCTCCAGCAGAAGGGATCTAGCTGGGCAGTTGGGCCTGGCGCCAGCAGGGGCAAGCGAGTGATCCAGCCCCAGCCCTCTCCACTCCACCCTGCCAGCTCCCGCCATCGCTCAGGGGAGGGGGAAGAAGCCAAAAAGATGCGGGGCGGGGGCTCGGGGGAAAGGGTGGAATGGGGCCAGGGAGGGCCGGGGAACTAGCGTGGACGCAGCTGGCACCAGCTCAGCAATGCAAGGGTTAATGGTTGCGGGGCAGACCCGGCACTCCAGGCCCTGTGGGAATGTTTCCCACAGGACTGGGACATGCCGGAGCCCGCAGTGGCCCCCGCTGCTCTCCACGGAGCACTAGAGGCTTCATGGCGAGACAGCTGGCGCCACCGGGCAGGAGCTGGCAGGGTCCGAGACAGCCCGGCTGCTGGGTGCGAGGCTGCAGACCAAGCCCAGCCCAGTGAGTGGGAGGCAGGCAGGGGGATTAGACAGGGTGGGGAAGGCACACGTCCTCTCGCTGCATTTCCTCCGCAGCCCCCCGCGTTGGGTTTGGACCCTGCCCTTTTTTCTCCTCCCAAACGTCAGCTCCAGGGCTGACCTGGATCAAAGAATCCTGACATCTTTTTCTGATGCGATTACAAGTGCGGTTGATGTAATAACCTGCTGCGAGGCATTTGACTTGGCATTGCACAACATTTTGATGAAGAAATTAGAACGATACGAAATTTGCATGGCACGCATTAAATGGATTCAGAACTGGCAAGCTGCTAGGGCTCCAGCGATCACTGTGAATGGGACTCGTCGTAGAGCAAGTGTGTTTCCAGTGTTTTTAATGGGGGCACAGAATCATAGAAGATCAGAGTTGGAAGAGACCTCGGGAGGTAGCTAGTCCAACCCCCTGCTCAAAGCAGAACCAGCACCAACTTTGTCAAGTCGGGCCTTAAAAACCTCTAAGGAAGGAGATTCCTCCACCTCCCTAGGGAACCCATTCCAGTGCTTCACCACCCTCCTAGGGAAAAAGTTTTTCCTAATATCCAACCTAGACCTCCCCCACTGCAACTTGAGACCATTACTCCTTGTTCGGTCATCTGCTACCACTGAGAACAGTCTAGATCCATCCTCTTAGGAAACCCCTTCCAGGTAGGTGAAAGCAGCTATCAAATCCCCGTCCCCCCCCCCATTCTCTTCTGCAGACGAAACACTCCTCTCCTCGTAAGTCATGCGCTCCAGACCCCTGATCATTGTTGTCCTCCACTGGACTCTTACTAATTTTTCCACATCTTTCTTGTAGTGTGGGCCCCAAAACTGGACACAGTACTCCAGATGAGGCGTCACCAATGTTGAATAGAGGGGAACGATCACGTCCCTCGATCTGCTGGCAATGCCCCTACTTATACAACCCAAAATGCCGTTAGCCTTCTTGACAACAAGGGCACACTGTTTACTCATGTCCAGCTTCTCGTCCACTGTAACCCCTAGGTCCTTTCCTGCAGAACTGAGGCTTAGCCAGTCAGTCTCCAGCCTGTAGCAGTGCATGGGATTCTTCCGTCCTAAGTGCAGGACTCTGAGCCTGTCCTTGTCCTGCAGTGTTAATGTTTTTATCAATCAGAAGAAAACAGAAAGTCTTCACTGAAAAAGCTCCCAGCTGATAATGAAGAGGACAGGTCACTCATCCTGGATTGCTGGGTAAACTAAGGGCAAACAAACAATATGTTTTAATATGGCTACATGTATACTTCTAGAAACAAAGAACGTAGACCATACTTACAGGATGGAGGAGTCTATCTAGGGAAGCGGAGACTCGGAAAAAGATTTGGGAGTCCTCGTGGTGGACGATCAGCTGAACCTGAGCTCCCAGTGCGATGCCTTGGCCCAAAGGGTTAATGCCATCCTGGGGTATATAAACTGGGGAATCTTGAGACAGAGTAGAGAGGTTATTTTCCCTCTGTGCCTAGTGCTGGGGTGACGGCTATGGGGGTATTGTAGCCAGTTCTAATGTTCACAATTCAAGAAGTATGTCGATAAACTGGAGAGGGTTCATTCAGACGAGCGGGAAGAACATTTAAAGGATTAGCAAACCTGTGTCGCAGTGATAGACTCAAGGAGCTCAATCTATTTAGCTAAACAAAGAGTAGGCGAAGGGGTGACTTGATCATGGGAAACACATAGTTAATAAGGGGCTCTTCAGTCTAGGAGACCAAAGTATAACAATGGGTGGAAGTTGAAGCTAGACAAACCCAGACAGGAATTAAGGTGTATATTGTTAACAATGAGAGTCATTAATTATCGGAGCAATTTAGCAAGGGGCATGATGAAGTCTCCATGATTGGCAAATTTTATAACAAGATTGGGTGTTTTTCTAAATGAAATCAGGGCAGGTCTCTGGCCTGGGTTATACAGGAGGTCGGACAAGATGATCACAGGGCCTTGGGATCTCTGACTCCATGAACAGTCCTGAACTAAGATGGGGTTGTGAGGTACCAGAGCTAGGCACGCTGGATGACATCCTACATGAGGGGTGACAGGTTCGGTCCCAGAGACTCCCTTGGGACTGTCACCTGATGTGCTGAAACTACCCCTGAGCCTGTTTTCTTTGCCAGCTTGGGACTCCAGAGCCCTGCCTTGTTGATCCAGACACGCCTGCGGCCACACAGACCCAGAGGTCTGAACTCCGCCCCCAAAGCTGCAGACTTAACTGAAAACAGCTTAGCAAGTGCTCCTGTCTCCAGCACCCAGACACCCAATGGGATCCAAACCCCAAATAAATCCATTTTATGCTGTACTAGCACAAATACCCAGCGTTGCTCGGGTCCGTTGGAGCGGGGAGGAGGCAGAGAGCTGAGCGAGTGGGGGGGCATTGGAGGGGGGGAAGGGGAAGAGAGCTGAGCGAGTGCGGGGTCCGTTGGAGGGGGGTATTATTACATCATAACTATATCACAGAGAACAGCAGGTTCTTTTGCCCAGCTGATGTTAATGGGCTTTAAAGAATTTCACCCCTAGGGGGCGTCAGAGGTGAGATTTGAAAAATTTTCTATTCTTACCCTGATTAGGACCCTAAAGCCTATAACTGTACCAAATTTCAAATCTCTAGCTCAAACGGTGTGGAAGAAGTAAGGGAACGTACATACACTCACGCACACACCATTTGACTTTTATATATATAGATAAAGCTTATACGGAATAAACTAATAAATTGTCCACCCACTCTAACACTGATAGAGAGATATGCACAGCTGTTTGCTCCCCCAGGTATTAATCACTTACTCTGGGTTAATTAACAAACAAAAAGTGATTTTATTAAGTATAAAAAGTAGGATTTAAGTGGTTCCAAGTAATAACAGACAGAACAAAGTAAGTTACCAAGCAAAATAAAACAAACTACGCAAGTTTAAGCCTAAAAAGTTAAGAAACTGATTGCAGGCAAATCTCCCCCTTCGAGATGTTCCAATTAGTTTCTTTCAGGGACTAGATTTCATCCTACTCTGGGCCCAATCCTTCCCCCGGTACAGTCCCTGTTAGTTCCAGCTCAGGTAGTAACTAGGGGATTCCTCATGCTTGGCCTCCCTTTGTCCTGTTCCACCCCCTTTTATAACTCTGGTACAAGGCAGGAAGCTTTTGTCTCTCTGTGTCTCCACCCCTCCTTCTAAATGGAAAAGCACCAAGTTTAAGATGGAGTCCAGTACCAAGTGACGTGGTCACATGTCCTGTGAGACCCCCCTAGCCTCTATTCTTCCCAGCCTGACTCACAGGAAGGCTTGCAAGTAAACAGAGCCATTTACAACCAATTGCCCTAGTAGGAGCCATGAAAATGCGAAACCCCCATTAATGGCCCACACTTTGCATAATTACAATAGGACCTCAGATTTATATTTCATACTTCTAGTTTTAGATACAAGAATGATATACACATACAAATAGGATGACCACACCCAGTAGACTATAAGCTTTGGAATGATACCTTACAAGAGACTTTTTGCGTGAAGCATATTCCAGTTACATTCTATTTACACACATTAGCATATTTCCCCAAAACATATGGAGTGCAGCGTCACAAGGGGATTGGGAGACGGTGGCTCTTACAGAGATCTGAAAAGGGGCCAACTTATTAGTGGTGTTCCGGAGGATTCCGGAGAGTTAGTGCCCCCGTAGCTTCAATAGGGTCGGTTTGAAGATGACCGTTCCTCAGAGGTCCAGCCTGTCAATGAAGCCCTAGCCGTGGTGTTCTGTGTCTTCAGCACCAAGGAGGAAATTCAGGGGGCTCTGAAGAGTGCCCCCCCCCATTTAATGTAATTAGTGGAAGGTTCCCAGGTACTCAGGGTGACGCACACAACTGCTTCAGAGGAGTGGGCCACCCCACTGAGCCGCGGGGCCAGACAGAGTAGAAGGAAACCAAGACACACAGTGGCTCTTGGCTCCACTCCGGCCATACTGGGAACAATTTCCCAAACCTGCCTTTGGCAGGGCAGGGGTAAAACCCCTTGAGTGTTCTGCCCCTGCTCGCTAAGCCCTGCGGTCACGGAGCGCCCGGGCGATGGTCTGGAACCGCTCCCTAGGAAGCCAGTCAGGACTTCGGGAGAAGTGTCCCCTTTCCGTACACAGCCTGTTTCCAAGGCTAGGAGCTTCACAGGTACCCACTTCAACCTTCCTGGGTCTGACCTTGGAGCATTCAGCACCTACTTCCCCTCCGTGTGCTTCCCCCAGCAAACCTGCCCGGGCAAGGTCCAGGGGGGAGCCCGTGGATTCTGCACCCCAAATCCACAGTCAGACGTGACTCTCAGCCAGCCAGTAAAACAGAGGTTTATTCGTCAACAGGTACATGGTCTAACGCCGAGTTTGTAGGCACCCAAACCCCTCCGCTGGATCCATTTTGGGGGCCCAAGGGAGGCCAGACCCTGCCTGGGCCTGCCTCCCTTCTGCCCACCCAGCTTCAGACTCCAAAACCCCCTCTCCAGCCAGCTGCAGACTCCCCCCTGGCTCAGCCAGGTCAGGTGACCTCCCTCCCCCACTTGGGGTCAGATTGCAGCTTCAGGTATGGACACCTGCAGAGAAGCTCAAGAAATGCATAGGGGAAACTGAGGCACACACACAGTAGTCCTACTCCATCACACCTGCTTCCTGGCAGAGAGGACAGGGGCACTGCCTCAAGACAGCCCAGCTGTGGACCCTAACGAGGGCTGGCTCACGGCCACAGCTGAGGCTGATGACTGAGAGGGCTAGAAAAGCCGTGAGTAAAACTCAGTTAGAAGACTATCCAGGGAGTGGACAGGAGGCTACAGCTCTGTCTCCTCACTATGCACAGGGAACCTCAAGGGCCAGGAGACCCTGAATGGGCTAGAAAGGGGGTAACTGTTGGGGGCTAAGGGGAACCATTTTGTTGCACTGTAAAGAAAAGCACCGGGGTGAACCACCAGAGGAAGGTGTGAGGACTCTTATTTTGTCAGCCTGACCACGGGGCACAGGGGAGAGAAGAAGGAGAACTGTGAAGACCCTGTGACACTGCCCTCGCCATGTCTCTCCCTGGGCTCCTGGAGGGAAAGGGAACCAGAGCTTGGCTGTGACGTAGCACGGCAGACGTGCGGCGCACGTGAGGGACAGCAGAGCAGGGGGAAAAGGGATGATTCGGGGGGCTGTGCCCAGGAGTAGCGTTAATGGCCGTTGCGTCTGAAACGACAGTGGTGCCCTGGTAGAAATAGTGAGCTGGGGCTATTGTGAAGGATGTTTTACCTCAGAAGTGGTTAGTTACTCGTGGGAGCCGGGTGGCGTGAACAAGTATCCCCATGTCACCTTCAGGCCAAGGGCCTCTGGAAACTGTTTGGGGCCTTTTGAAAAGAACGTAATAAATCTTGGCAGGTCTGAGGGGGGAGCGCAGCAAGGACCCCAGCACCGGCCCGTCACCTCTGGGGGGGGCTCTGCAGGAACCTGCTGGGTGTCCCCTGAGTTATGAGGAGAGCCTAGAACAAGGGTGGGCACCTACGGCCCACAGGCCATATCCGGCCCACGAGACCGTCCTGTCTGGCCCGCCTGAGCTCCCGGTTGGGGAGGCTGCTGCTGGCCCTGCCCCCGCCTTCCCCCCTGCCCCGGAGCCTCAGCGCACCGCCAGCACCAGCGCCCTGGATCGCTTCTGGCCAGCGCTGCAGCTCCTGCCGCTTTGAGTAGCATGGTAAGGGAGTGGGGCTGCAAGGCCTCCAGACATGCTGCCCTGAGAAGCATGGTAAAGGGGCTGGGGCGGTGGCCAGGGGGTTGGATAAGGGGTAGGGAGTGCTGGGGGCAGTCAGGGGACAGGGAGCAGTTGTATGGGGGAGAGGTTCTGGGGGAGCAGTCAGGGGATGGGGAATGGGGGGTTTGGGTAGATGTGGGAGTTCCGGGGGTCTGTCAGAAGGTGAGGGGGGTGGTTAGGGGTCGGGGCAGTCAGGGGACAGGGAACGGGGCAAGTTGGGCAGGGGGTGGGATCCTGGGTGGGCAGTTGGGGGGGGGTCTCAGGACGGTGTCATCAGGGGACAAGGAGTGGGGGGCGGTTGCTTGGTTCCAGGTTCCAAGTGGGGTGGTTGGGGGCAGGAAGTGGGTGGGTGTCAGATAGCCCCTGAATCCAAGGAAGAATGGGGACTTCCAGGCACCGGCTAGCTCAGGGATTCTCCGCCTGAGGCTCGCAAGCTGCCTGTGGCTCCTGGGGCAATTTGCAGCGTGTGATGGTAAAACCCCATGTGATTTCAAACCAATCCAAGTGATTAACCCATGCGGAGGCTTTTCCTATGTTATTAACCCATTGTAATTGATCAAAATAATTCCTGGTCAGTCCTTGTGCTGTGAGCATAATACATTATATATATATATATAGTTCCCCATCAACCCGTTTAAATATGAATCTATAGTAAATGACACAATGAATTCGTGCGGCTGGGGCTCTTTCGGGTAACGCCAACGGCAAACTTGGCTCTGGAACCACTGAGGTCTGGGTCTCACTGGGCTAGCGCCGGCTCCTGCAAAGAACCTCCGCCGCTCGCCTGGCAGGGACGTACCCTCAAAGGTGCGGCTTAGACCCGTTGACGGAGGTCGGGGCTAGCGGTGCGGGACACGGCCGCCTCTGCACCCGTCGTAGGTTGTCAGAGGTGCAGCCCGTGGCCCAGTTCCTGGGGCGTTGCGGAACAGGGCGGAAGGAGGGGTGAGAGGACTTACCCAAGGGCAGGGTAAGGGACTGGCAGGAGACGGTCTGACCAGTGGTGGTGATAAACCAACTGGCGACCAGGCTCGGAGTCTGGACTGTGAATGATGAACGTATCCGTTTCCCTGGCCGCTGTCTCAATGCTGGGCCGATGCTGTCATTTCGCTCCTGCGGCGCCGGTTTCCCCGGGGGGGTCTTTGTTCGATAACGGCCTAGGCAACGTCTGAAATGCAGGCCCTCTAGTGAGCCACCAACGCCCCGGGGTGCAGTGGGAACTGGCCTCATCTGAGGGCTGTCTCCGCCAACAGATGAGACCCCTCCGGCCCACCACAGCGACCCTGGCCCGGCTGTTCCTCTTCTGAGTGGCCTGGTGGCCTGAGGAAATGGTTTTGATTTTAATGGGTCTAGCTGAGTGCTCAGTGCCAGGTGGGGGGAGGGAGGGTGCCAGCTTTGACTCTCATCCATGCCCACGTCCAGCTCCAGAAAACGCCTGGGTTCCTCCTGGGGAATGCCTGTCCCCTGCTGTTTGAGAACCTGCCCCCTCCCTGTCCCCACCCCGCTGGCATTTCCTGTGTTGTCTTTGGTGAGATGGAAAGGCTGTGAACTGGAACCCTGGGTTCCTCCAGCACCACGCCCAGGAAAAACCACCCCGGCCAGTTTGACACGCGGCTCCCTGCTGGGGGGTTGTGAAATGTCTTTGTCCCCCGGTGGAATGGGGTTTGTTTTTGTAACGTGGCCCGCAGCTCTCCCGGGAAGGAGGCAAACGTCATTCGTCTTCTCTTCTCTGGGCCCGGAGCTCGGGCCGCGCCAGCGCACACCTGGTCTTGGCTGCGGCTGCTCCCTTCCCCGCAGCCTGTGCTCGCCCATTGCCCTCCGGCGAGGGAACCGGCACCTCTGTGGCAAGCCGGCAGTGACAATGAACCCATTGGCAGAGCCTTGGCGGAGCTCCAGGAGCCGGGGGCGACTCTGCCACCTAGACAAACAGCCACAGAGGGCGCCGGGGGCCAGGCTTGGTGCAGGAGACGACACACAAAGGATCCCCGAGGACTGACTCAGTGGAATATTAAAAGAGGTGCTTTATTAAGTGAATGAGGCCAAAGCAATTACCTTGTGCCATAAATGAGGAGACAAAAAGGGACTTTGACCCCCCGTCTCACAGGGCATGGGTGGGGCGCTCCTGACTCGCCACGCTGTTCATCACACGGCCTCAGCCCCTTCCCGCCGCCCGGCCTGGCGGCCGAACACCATCGCTCCGAGCAGGCCGGGTGCCACCCACAGGCCAGGGCCATGGCGTTTGGATGCGAAGAAGAAAGTCTGAGGCAAAATGGGGGCCCTGGGTCAACTCAGCCATTTGTCTGGGGCTACCCAACGGGGGTCCGTCTTGTCCGGCTTCGTCTTCCTCATTCCGAGCCCCCTCCGCAGCCCGCCCAGCCTCGCCCGAACCCCCACCTCCTTCACAGGCTCAGCTACCCCTGTCTGCCTGGCCTCAGAGCCCGCTGGAGACCCGGTTCTCCTCCACACACAGCCCAGCTCCCACCCGCCTGCCGGGACCCTCAAGACGAGCTTCTGAGGTGGCCTCTGGAATCCCCCTCACGGCTGCCTCCTGAGAGTGTCTGTGATAACCTCTGCTCGAGTTCACAGCACTTGTTTGCTGCCCTGTTCTCTCTCGCCCTCCCGCCCCCTTCCCCACCACACTCACCTCCCAGCCCGCTCCCAGCCCCGCTTGTTACCTCCCCCTCTGCCCCCAGCCAACACTAACAACCCTGCTCGCGTGCTGAGCATCGTGTGACCATCCCTCGCACACAACCACCGCGGCACTCCGGCCCCCGCCCCGGCGGCACGGCCTCCTCAGCAGTCCCTTTTCCTGCTCACCTTGTACAGTGAGCAGCTAGGGCGAGGACCGTGGCATGTCTCTTGCGTGTCGGCACACGGCCCCGGCCCCGCTCCCCGGTGTGGGCTCACACTCTTAGATAACACTTGGCACCGGCGCAGCCGGTTGCCTGTTCCAAGCCCTGAACAAAGAGCTGTCGAGGGTTGGGACATCCCCGGGAGCAGGTCAGGGTCATTACCCCCACGGCACAGCTAAGGGAAGTGGCTTGATTGCCTGGCATGTCCGGCAGGAGCAGCCAGGAATAGAATCTAGGTCTGCTGACGTCCTGCCCTGTATTCGCACCTAATCACCGCGCAGGAGCAGGGAAGTAACCCGGCGTGGCCTATTAATGGACGAGGGCCCAGCTTGTGTGCTTGGTCGCCCCGAGGAGCCCCCCCAAACCCACCCTGACTGGCCCCGGGGAAACCTCCCCTGGTGGAGAGGAGGGAGGTGGGTGGCAACCGGAGGCAAAATCGGACTTTGAAAGGTGCAGAGGGTGTTACCTTTACCCCAGCTCAGGACTTTGGCCCCCAAGCGACGCCGGCACTGGGGCTTGGGCCTTCAGAAACGAGAGCCCCTGCTGGAGATGAAATGCCGTTTCCCTTTGATCTCTGGTCCCCAGTGACTCCCATGGGTCGTTTCCAGAGCACAGCAGGTGTGACTCCTCACTGTCCCAGACCCCACCTAGTGTCACGGACATAGATGCCCCCGGGTTCACCCAAGATGCCCCCATGCTGATGTCAGGGCCCTGTGAGGGGAAGAGAGCGCAGGCTGCAGTGGGGTAGAGCCGGGACTCATCCTGCCTGGAGCCTGAAATCCTGGGCAGGTTCCTCGGTGTGGGGCACAAGAGGTGGGACTGTGGTTAACCCTTTCGTTGCTTGCCTGCTGCAGGACAACAGGGACGGAGCTCTATTCGCGTATGGAAGGCACCCAGGCGAAACTTGGCTGCAAAGACTAACGGCGTGGAAAGGGACCGTGTCTCTCCGCAGGATCGGGAGTGGAGCCTATTTCCAGGGGGCAGCAACAGCGTCAGCAGGAAAGTGAACCACGAGACTTTGGACAAAGGAATCTGTCCCTTCCTAGCAGGCTGGACTAAGGACAGCGTAAGAATGCATTACTGATCAACCCAAGGGTCGGCCCCTGGCACTGGCAGAGGGACCTGCCTGGGAACTCGGGCCGCAGGCCGTCTTTTATTTTTAAATCTCTCTTATTGTTTCCAGGGTGGTTCTGGGCAGGGATTCTGCACGATTCTCTCGGGGGTGAGCGGGTCTTTCTCTTTGCACAGCTAGATCATTATCCATTTTTTGAGGTGTTATGTCCAGCAAGGAAAATATTCACCAGCAACATTACAAATGCCTTCCCCATTTGCAAACACCCCGGGGGGGGGGGGGGGCAGGGGATCACACCTGGTAACTGTTCACAAAGCAGGAGGATGGTGCGTTTCTCACCGGGCTGAATCCAAACTGGTCCTGGAGAGAACAATTGTGACTGTCCAATGACTGATCAGCAGCCAGGGTGCAACAAGCCATGGGACAGAGGAAGGGTGGTATTCACCTAGGACTCAGGACATCTGGCCCAGGTCCTTGGATGACCGTGGACAAGTTGCTTTGGGCTAGAATATTAGCCCATCGTTAGGGACCTAAATAGCTTTAAAAGTCTGGCCCCTGGCCTCTCCCTGCCTGAATCTCCCCGTTTCGGAGGGGGGAATGACCCGCCCCCGGGTGTTGTGAAGATAAACGTATCCACGTTGGTGAGGCGCTTGGCTACTCCAGTGGTGAGGGTCTTATCTGAACCCAAAAGCCCGAATCCCCACCCCCACCTTTCACAGAATCATCCTTCAGCCCACAAAGAATCACCACTGGGCACAAAACTACCCCAGGTGGGTACTAGGGTGACCAGACGTCCGGATTTGATAGGAACAGTCCCGATTGTTGGGCCTTTTTCTTATCTAGGCTCCTAGTACCCCTCCCCCCATCCCAATTTTTCACACTCGCTGTCTGTGGTGCTCTCACCTCGGACACGTGGGTCACCATCCCAAGCCTGGAGCTCTATCACCTTCCCTTGGTATTGAACCAACACAGAGCGTCTCTCTGGCTCACCTGACTCCCGGAGCTGGGGCTTTAGGAAGCACACCCAGTGCTGGGGGACTCCGGAGAGCTGGCCCCAATGGATAACTAGACCTGTGCTTCCCCCCCCCCGCCACCCCCCAGGACTGTGGCAGGGATGGGCGAGGATGGGGGGGGGGGGTAGCCCTGGCTTGGGGGCGCCCCTCCAGGGCTGGCAATGGGGCACTTATCACGCCCCGACGGGGACATGGATCAATACAGGCGAAGCCGGAGCAAAGCGCCGCTTGGCCGGGAGCTCCCGGGCGCCCGGGGGCTGGGGAGGGGGGCGGCTGAGCCGTCCCCGCTGCGCCCCCAGCAGCACCGGACTAGGCCGCCCCCCGGCGCAGGGAGCGCCCGGGGCCGGGGCCAGGGAGTCGCCCCTGCCCGGCCCGGCCGGCCCCGGCCCCTCCCGCGCCGCGCCCTTTCACTTTGCTTCTTGGCGAGCCGCGGCCGGGGGCAGAGGCTCCGCGCCCGGCCCCGGGGGCTCCGGCCGCGGCCAGCCGGTGCCGGGGCGCGGGGAGCCGGCCCAGCCCGCGGGCCGGCTCCCATTGGCAGGGCAGGGCCGGCTCCGCCCTCTCCCGGCCGGCCCCGCTATAAGTAGGTGCCGCGCCGGGCCGCCGCCGGTGCCGCACGCCGGGCACCGCTGGCCCCGAGCCATGGAGCGCTGGGTGTACGGCGCGCTCTGGCTCCTCTTCGCGGGCAGCCTCCTCCGGCCGCTCCCCCGCTCCCAGCTGCTCCCCGCCCGCGCCCTGCTGCACCTGGCGCTGCTGGCCCTGCTGCAGTACCTGTGCCAGGCGTGCCTGCCTCTCCCGCTGGGCGCCCCCCTCGCCACCGCCGCCTGCTTGGCCCTGGGGCGCGGGGCCCGGAGGCGAAGGCTGCCCGTGGCCGGGAAAGTCGTCTTCATCACAGGTGAGTGAGCCTGGCACCCCCTGCCCCGGCGGTTAATGTTTAACACCTGTTCCTGGGCAGCCCGTGTGTGCCAGGAGCCGGGGGAACTTGTCGGTGCGGGCGCCTGTGTGCACCGGGCGGGGGACTCCGTGGGCACGGCGGTGGCGTGGCGGGATGTGCCCCCCCCCGGTTCCCGGCAGAGCCTTGATTCCAAAGGCCCCAAGTGAGACGGGCCGGGTCGGATGGGCCTCCCGGATCGGCGTGGGGCTTCATTGTGAGGCTCTGCCCTTCTGGGGGGCCGCGGTGATCCTTGGAGCAGGCTATGGGGGTATGTTTGGGGTTAGCTATGGGGCTTTCCTGCCATCAGTGGGCTCCCTTGCAGGTGGGGTTCCAGCCTCAACCCCAGAGGTTCCCTCCAGAACCCAGAGTAAGTTCCACTTGTCTTGTGTCTCACCTGCACTCTCCCCACTCAATGAGCAAGACCTACCCCTGCCTGCCCCACAATAACCCCTTCCTCCCACCTCCCGCGCCCGGCGAGCTCTGCCCGGCCCAGCCGGACAGACAGTTGCCCCTCGTCCCGGGCTCCTGCTCTCTGAGGTGGGCCAGCGGTGCTTGGACTCGCCCTTAGAAGTGCTTCCCCGGCTGAAGGACTGGACGTCTATGTCCCAAAGGAGAACCCACATCTGCCCCGGACGAGGGGCTCCGGCTCCAGGGGCTGGTTCTTGGCTGTGCAGACTCCCGAGCTTGGGCCTGAGCTCCGAGACCCTCCCAGCCTGCAGGGCCCAGGGTGGAGGCGCAGCCCGAACCCGGAAGTCTCTGCCAGAGAATTGTTCCTCGAAGGTGGTGTCTCTGGGGCTGCTGGCACATGGCCCTGCAGCTGTATGGCCAGGTAGCCTGGGGCTGAGTCACCGGCACTTCCCTCTTGCTCTCTGAAGCCTGGCGGGCTGGCTGTGCATACCTGTTAGATGGGTACGCTGAGAAGGGGCCAGTGAACACCGTGAGAAGCCCCTTTATGGGAGAAACTGTGCACCAGGGAGGAGGGCAAGGTCCTGGGAGCCGGGCCCCTCTGTCCTAGCTCCAACTCTGCTTGCTCATAACTAGCTTCAATAGTGAGTTTCCCAGGACCTCGGTTTCCCCTTCTGTAAAATGGGGTCATTCATGCATGCGTGCTCCCCCACACGCCCCCTTGGAGAGTGTCAAGCCATCTATTGTAATGGCCATGGCTTCCCTCGTCGGGGGCTGGCTGGCAGGGCCGAGGTAGCCCTCCCATAGCACTTCCTGGCTCCTGGAAGGCGCTCACTGACTGATGTGAATCACAATTGGCTCTGACGGGGTGAGAGCCGTGGTCCAGGAGCTGGCGTGATCCTGGGATGTGGGGAGCAGCTGGGCGGGTGCTTCCCAAGGGAGCAAGGCCTGTCTCCTTGCAGGAAGAGCAGGGTGATGCAGTCCGATGGAGTAGAGGGTCTGGAGAGACCAAGCGAGGGCGGTGGGAGTGGAGGAGCGAGGAGGGCCGATGGGAGGAGATGAGGGCAGAGGGACTTAGAGGGGACGGACCTGGAGGATCAGGGCAGGGCTCTGGCCGTTGGGGAGCCATGGGAAGGCGGGCGGTCTTCCCACGTGCCTCGGACGTCTAGCTACGGAGCTCAAGGCGAGAGCTGGCAGGCGGGAATGAATAATCCAGCTGAGTGAAGGTCGCAGATGCTAGGGAGGGAAGAGCAAGTGTGTTCTTCACGGCGCGTGATCTGCGGGTGCGCACGGGCCGTGTTCCTGAGCGCGTGGATGTTCGGCTGTATCCGAACGCGTCCGGGTCTCTCTCGGGGCCCCCGGCATTCCCAAAGCGCCCGTGACTCCAGCTCTCCGGTGCAGCGTGCTGACCTGGGATGCGGCACTGTGTGTCGAGCGAGGCCTGTGCCTGGCACGACTTGTATAACTGGTGAGTCAGCCGGTGGAACCAGGTGTTCTTGCCCCGGGGCCCGGAAGGGAGACACTGCAGACCTGTGGGTTAGCTGGCATTACCTTGTGGTTTCAGTTGCAGCTGGTGACCCAGGTCAGTTTGTTGCTGGGCCCTGGCCCGGATGGGGCCGATGCCAAGTGCTTCATTCAGGTAGGCCGGGCATTGAATCAATTCAGCATTTGCATCCTCAGTAGCCCGGTTCCATGGTGAGTTAATTCAGGGCACGCTCCTGGCAAACCGGTTCCAGCCCTGCCTGTGTCACTCCCTCAGACCCAGTCCCCAGGAAGAGGTGGGAGCCTCTGCGTGTCTGACCCAAGCCACGGAGAGCCGTGTCTCCCCCCGGCCCCATGCCTTAGGGGCGGGCGGCCTGAGGCGAGGTTGTGAGGCTCCTCTCTCCTTGCACAATGCCACCCTCCGGCTAGCAGCTCTTTCCTTCGGTGCTTGCTCGGGGGGCTCCCATTGGGCAGGGAGTTCCACAGGTTACCTATGCAGTGTGTCAAAGCAGGATTTTCTCTCCGGTGGGTGCACGGGTTCAAGTTTATTCACAGGCGTTTTTCACTTTTTGGACCCGTGTTGCAGGCTGCATGACAGCCAGGAGAGTCTGCATTTTGCTGCGTCGTGTGCGGGTTCAGAGCGGAGGTCCAGAGGGACTGGTGTTTAGAGCCGTTTTGGAATACAACAGCTGGGTAACTCTTGGGAACGGGTGAAAGCCTCTTCTATGGGCTGCTCCACAACGCGGGAAGCTGTTCCTGCTGCAGCTCTGGTGGTAGGACTCTGAGCTGGGGATCAACCAGACTCTAGGCCGTGCTGCTGATCTTGGGGGGGGGGGGTTTGTGATGTTTTGGGGGAGGGGCGTGCTGTCACTCACACAAACAGATAGTAATGGTCTCAAGTTGCAGAGGGGGAGGTTTAGGTTGGATATTAGTGTCACGGAGCGCCCGGGCGATGGTCTGGAACCGCTCCCTAGGAAGCCAGACCGGACTCCGGGTGGAGGGCCCCTTCTCCGTACACAGCCTGTTTCCAAGGCTAGGAGCCTCCGGGGTCCCCACTTCCACCTTCCTGGGTCTGACCTCGGAGCATTCAGCACCGTCTACACCTCCGTGTGCTTCCCCCAGCAAGTCCGCCTGGGCGGGGTCCTGAGGGAGCCCATGGGTTCTGCACCCCAAATCCACAGTCAAACGTGACTCTCAGCCAGCCAGCAGAATAGACGGTTTATTTGAGATGTCAGGAACCATCCAACTCACAGCTTCTCAGTCCAAACAGGGCCCATCCAGTCAGGCAGGTCTTTCTGGGGTGCTAGGAGAATGAAAACCAGATTCTGGGCTCCTGCTTCTTCCCCAGGTTTATTCGATGACTTCTAATCACAGACCATATAGCGAGCGTGAGCCCTCAGCTGGATCCATCTTGGGGCCAGAAAGCGAGATCACTGCTCTCCCCCTTCCCAGCTAGACCCAGACTCCCTCAACCCCCTCTAGCCACTCCCTGCTCTCCTTTGTTCCTTTCCCGGGCTAGGAGGCATCACCTGACCTTTCTCCAACAGGTTCAGCTGACCTCCCTCCCCCACTTGGGGTCAGGTTACAGCTTCACCTTGGCTTGGCTTTGCATCAGCTACACATTCCTTTCCCTCCACATAGAGGCCCAAGAAATGCATAGGGGAAACTGAGGCACACACAGTACTCTCACTTCGTCACAATTAGGAGACCCTTTTTCCCTAGGAGGGGAGGTGGTGGAATCTCCTTAGAGGTTTTTAAGGTCAGGCTTGACAAAGCCCTGGCTGGGATGATTTAGTTGGGGTTGGTCCTGAGGTCCCTTCCAACCCGGATAGTCTATGATTCTTTGACTCCAGGGGGGCCTGTGGCCATCCCTCCTGCATGTTTGTTTGGGTCATGGGGGGTTGCCCGCTCGAGGGTGGCGAGGCAGGATCCACATGGGTGGGGAGGGCAGGGCAGAGCTGGCAGACTTGCTTCTGGCCCTAGCCGGGTTCCAGGCGTCCACAGGTGGCTGCCATGTGTTTTCGGAAGCGAGCGAAGATGGCAGCTCCCTTAGGGGGCTGTGGCACCCCCTGTGACAGCTACTGCTGTCTCTGCTCCGAATCTGAGCAGATGTGGGGTGTGATCGGATTGGATCAGTGGGCCTTGGGGTGGCAAAGGAAGCGTTAGCCCCCTTGCCCTGGGAAAGAGCACAGCTCCTTGGCCTGATTGCAAAGACCTAGAGGGGCTAGGGAGAGAGGAGATCCATCCTCCCACTCTGGACAGGGTACTGGAAGCCCACGGGAACAGCCGCTCCTGTTAAGACTCCAGATTGTTTAAGCGCAGGAAAAAGCAGCAGGATTCCGGGGGCTCTGGGAACGGCTGAGTTGCTGCCCGTAGGGGCTTGCGCTGAGTGGGCTCAAGCTAGCCAGCCAAAAATAGCCATCTGGACGTGGCCGTTCCGGCGGAGACTCGGACTCGACACCTGAGCTCGGCTGTGTCGGGTCCCACCCAATACGATGGCAGGTGAAATTCAACGGTGATCAGTTGCCAAGCCGTGCACGTTGGAGGACAAAGGGGAACGGCTCAAACACCTGGCAGGGTTTGACACTGACAGCCATTCCTGCACCAGCTCGGAGAGGTGCTGGCCAAAGGCCCCCTTCGGTCTCCTGTAGCCACAGGCAGTATGGTCCAGCTGGCAGAGTCTGGATTCTGGCCAGGGCACAGCATGCCAGCAGCAGCAATAACACTGATGGATGAGCTGCTGCCGCCCGTGGCTGGAACGTGGGCAGACAACCAGTTGCGTCCTCCACATGGTCAATCCAGAACAGCCAGTACCCCTGGCCATTTCCAACGGCTAACGACTCCGTGTTTGGAAAATGACTCCTTATTGCCAGTTTTCCTGTGTCTAGTTCAACGTCCAGTCCCTGGATTGGGGTAGGGCTTTCTCTGTAAACTGAAGAGTCTGTAATTCAATATCTGTTCCCCATGCAGGTACTTGCAGACAGGGGTCAGGTCACCCCTTCTCTTTAAACTAAATAGCTTGAGCAAGATTCTGTTAGTTATTATGAAGCCACAGACGGTTTCTCTCAGGCCTCCCCCCACCTGCACTGCCCAGCCAAACCAGGTTTTATGATGAAAGGCTATTAAAACCAAAGTTAATCACATCTTTGGCTCTTCCAGGCCCAGAGAGCCACCCACTTGTCCCGGGTCAATATGGACTTCAGGATCTCCCCAAAAAACCATGCTGATGCCAATCCTCTAGTGAACTAACCTTTTAATAACTCTTTTTATTAAGAAACCTTTTGTTTGAAAGTGAATTGTATGGATTATAGTTGATTTCAGAGTCTGGAGATCAATACAATAGCAGTGATGTTAAATCTGCTAGCCTGTGTACATCTTTCTGGTTCACCCCAAAGATTGGGGTCCTCGGTCCAATGTTCAAAACTCTCTTTGTTCGCAATCGCAGTCCAGAGACGTGGGGCAGGAATGAGGTCAGGCGGTGATGTTGTCACCCCCCAGTCCCTGAGCACAGCAGAGAACAGTCTCAAACACAGAGTGACGCAGCACATGTTTTGTGCACCTGGCCCTGAAGCGGGAGACGACTGTTCCTCCGGCCCTGGGGCTGTGGTGGGGAGAACTCGCTCTCTGGCTGCAGGGGACACAAAATGCCCCTCCATAAGCAGCCCCTGGGTCCACTGGAAGAGTTGATTCTCCTTAATGCCCCATCCACAGACCTGACTGACTAGTCTTGAGGTAAGTCTGTCTTGTGGGCGTTACCCAGGACTCAGGGCCGGTGACAGAAATTTTGGGCCCCCCTACTCTGATTGTTTGGGCCACCCCAGCCTATTCTCTCCCCCCCCCCCCCCCCCGCTTGACCCGGCCCACCCAACCTAATCTCCTCCCCCAGCCTAACCTCCTCCCCTCCCCACCCATCCCTGCCTGGCCCACCCCGCTGTTGGGGGGTGATCTTCCTTTACCCCCGCCCAGCCTCCCCCATCTAACCACCTTCCCTCCCCCACCCCTGCCTGGCCCATCCCATCCCACCGAACCTAACCTCCTCCCCCTCCCCTCCCAGCCCAGCCTCCTGCCCCCATGCCTGACCCGCCCAGCTCAGCCTCCCCCCCCACCCAAACCTCCTTCCCTCCCGCACCCACTCCTCGCCCACCCCATCCAGCCTAGTCTCCTGCCCCCCTCCCCGCCCGCCCAGCCTGGCCTCCCCGCCGGCTACCAGACATACCTGGGGTGGGGGTGCGACCCAACAGCGGCCGCAGCGTCGCTCCCGGCTGCCGGCTCCGGTGGGCTCGGCGCTCCGCGGCTGCCCCGCCTCCCCCCACTGGGCTCCCGGCCCCAGGTCTCCCCAGCCCCGCTCACTGGCCCCCGCCCCCGCGGAGCGGCGCGCCCGGCCAGTCCTCTGCAGCCGCCGGGGCGGGGGAGGCGATGGAGCCGGCATCCTGTGGTGCCGCCGGGGGGGGCTCACCCCCCGCCAAGGGCTGGCCCGGCTCTTGCTGCAGGTGGGCGGGGGAAGCGCTGCAGCCGGGGGTGCCTCGGGGCGGCTCCTGGGGCGCGGGACGAGCCGCCGGCTGAAGGGCTCGGGCGGCAGCCGGCCACTGACACCCGGACATAGCCCAGGAAAGAGCGGCCAGGGAGATCCGGTGCCCAGTGTGCGACAAGGGGGGTACTACGGGTACAGCTGTGTACCGGGGGCCCCCTTAAGTCCAGGGCCCGGTACAGCTGTACCCATAGTACCCCCCTGTCGCCGGCCCTGCCAGGAATACAACCTCTTTAGCAACAAGCGTGTTTAGAAACCATAAGTTTGTACCCAGTGATGGTACATACATCTCCATGAGATGTAATCCGTGGAGCAGTGCTAACGTTTCCAGTGATACCGTACGAGGCATACTTTGGACAAGCTTTATCGCAATGGTAGGAAAGCCGTGACCATATTAATGAAGACGGTCTCCTTCCTTTTTTTATGCCGCATCGCAGCCTAGGGTATGTCTTCACTACAGCAGTAGTTCGATTTCCTTTATTTCGATGTTGTGAACGCGACGGTATAAAGTCGATTTTGTGTGTCTTCACTAGGCACAGCAAAGCACAGCACGTCGACAGTGTCTGTCCGCAAAACTTTTGCAAGCGTCGACATGACGAGCGTTGCACTGTGGGTACCTATCCCACAGTTCCCTGATCCCCCAGCAGGCACCATTTCGAGTGCTGCACTATGGGTAGGCATTTCCAAATTTCGCGCCCTTTTTCCGCGCCGCCCACCCCCATTCCGAGCGGTGCACTGTAGGTAGGCATCCCATAATTCGCGCCCTTTCTCCGCCGTGCTAACGCCATAGCATTGCAAGCATGGAGCCCGCTGACACCACGGCTGCAGTAATGGCTGTTGTGAGGACCTCGATCACGGTTGCTGAGTTCCTGCTGCACCGTCTGCAGAGGAGGAATGCGATCCGGGGAGAACTGCGCTTTCCGGAACCCGACGACAGTGAGGAGGAGATGGACAAGCACAGCGGGGACGACAGGGACACTGACGTGCACAGCGGGGACGACAGGGACACTGCCGTTTTTGCAAGTAGGGCGACTGACAATCTGTCAAGAATGGTGGCAATGGGGCAGGCTCATGCCATCGAACGCCGATTCTGGGCCAGGGAAACAAGCACGGACTGGTGGGACCGCATAGTGCTGCGGGTCTGGGATGACTCCCAGTGGCTCAGAAACTTCCGCATGCGAAAGGGCACCTTCATGGAACTTTGTGACTTGCTG
This sequence comes from Sternotherus odoratus, assembly GCA_032164245.1. Lineage (NCBI taxonomy): Eukaryota > Metazoa > Chordata > Testudines > Kinosternidae > Sternotherus > Sternotherus odoratus. The sequence continues at coordinate 34,008,384 of JAVMKO010000014.1, forward strand.
TCCCCGGCCCTCCAGCGCAGGAATACCAAAATGAGAGCGGCCCTTACAGTGGAGAAGCGAGTGGCGATAGCCCTCTGGAAGCTTGCAACGCCAGACAGCTACCGGTCAGTGGCGAATCAGTTTGGGGTGGGTAGGTCTACAGTGGGCTTTGCTGTGATGCAAGTAAGCAGGGCAATCGTCGAGCGGCTGCTACACCGGGTTATAAACCTCGGAAACCTGCAAACCACAATAGATGGCTTTGCCGCCATGGGATTCCCTAACTGTGGTGGGGCTATAGATGGGACTCATATCCCTATCCTGGCACCGGACCACGAGGCCGCCGAGTACAGAAACCGGAAGGGATATTACTCAATGGTCATGCAAGCAGTGGTTGACCACAAGGGACGTTTCACCGACCTGTACGTGGGGTGGCCGGGAAAGCTTCATGACGCTCGAGTGTTCAGGAACTCTAGGGTTTTTAGGCAGCTGCAGCAAGGCACTTTCTTCCCCGACCAGAAAATTTCTGTGGGGGGGGTCGAAATGCCGATCGTGATCATTGGGGACCCAGCCTACCCCCTAATGCCCTGGCTTATGAAGCCCTACACAGGAGCCCTGGACAGGGGTCAGGAGCTGTTCAACTACAGGCTGAGCAAGTGCAGAATGGCCGTGGAGTGTGCATTTGGCCGCTTGAAAGGGAGATGGCGTTCCTTACTGATACGCTCAGACATCCGCGAGAGAAATATCCCCATTGTTATAGCTGCTTGCTCTGTGCTCCACAATATCTGTGAGAGCAAGGGGGAAACGTTTATGGCGGGCTGGGAGGCAGAGGCAAATTTACTTTCTGCTACTTATGAGCAGCCACACAGCAGGGAAAGTAAAAGAGCACACCGTGAGGCCCTGCGCCTCAGGGACGCCTTGAAAGACAGTTTTATGAGTGCCCGAGATGGCGTTTGAGAATCTGCTCCCTTGCTGTGCTCTAAGCCTGCTGCCCTTGTACCCTCTTTCCCTCCCCCCTCCCCATGCTTTCCCTCCTCCCTCCCCATGCTTGCAGAGGAAATAAAATCACTGTTGGAAAAATCATGGTTCCTTTATTGGTTCATCGGAAATACAAATACAGGGGATCACTGTCCTGGTATCCTGGAGGGAAACCGGCAGTCGCAGTGGGGGAGGAGCGGGCAAAGGAGGGGGGGGAAGGGGGGAGAGGAGGGGTGGGCAAGACACAGCAGCTTTTACAAGTTTTCTGAGAAAGTCAGCCTGCTGCTGCTGCTGCTTCTGCTGGCTTGTGGGGTGGAGTGGAGCGGCCCACGGGCCTTGCCCCCCCGTGTTCTCACCCCGCGTCTGGGTGGGGAATCTATGGGAGTTGGGGAGGTGGTTACACAGGGGCTGCAGAGGTGGTCTTTGGGCATGCTGCAGCTCCACCAGAGATCGCAGCATGTCGCTCTGGTCCTCCATTATGCGGAGGAAAGCATCCATGCGTCTTTCCTCACGTTCTACTCTCCTTTCTGCAGCGGCTTCCCTCTTTGCTGCAGCGGCTTCCCTCTTTGCTGCAGCGGCTCTCCTTTCCTCTCTCTCTCGATTCCTTTCCTCTCTGTCTCGTTCCCTTGCCTGTATCATTTTTTCCCTCCAGTCCGTCTGGCGGGCTGCCTCAGCGCGCGAGTTCTCCAGGAGTTCAGTGAACATCTCATCGCGCGTTCGCGTTTTCTTTTTACGCTTTCTTTTCTGCGGTGCAGGGCGGGAGTTCAACTGTTGTTGTTCATCTGTGGGCAAGTGTGTGGGAAAAAAAAGGTTGAAAGTTATGAGACAGATACATTCAAGGTTAGGAGGCACTCGGACGGTACACAATGGGAGTAGTATGCTGTTTGCAACCTCAGTATTCAGAGGCCTGATATGATTTCTGTACAAGGTCATGTTCTACACCTAAAAGGAGAGGAGAGCTCACAGAAAAGTCAGAGCATCTCAGACACATATGCGTGCCTCAGCCCAAGACGGCTTCTGAAATCACCGTGCAGCCGGCCATGGTAAGTTAAAAGTGGCGCCTGCATACTGTAGAGCAACCCCGCCCCCTTCCCCCCACCGCGTGGCTGGCTCCCACTGAAACCGCAAACTGCAAAGCAAATGCCTAAGGGCTAAGGTCTTTTTGGGGCTCTTCAGACCGCGTGCAGACGGCTCAGATTCCCTGCCAGCTAACGCTACGGGCTGGGGGGGGGGCGGGTGGCGGTCAGCGTTCGTGGGGGGGGGGGGCGGGTTCGGTTCGTCGGTCCTCAGCAGAAAAGAGTACTTTGCAGCTGGGACTCTTTATCTCCCGACTAATTGCAGTCCGTATCTCAAACAGGCAACCCTGAATGACATCACTTTGCTGAGAATTTCTCGGAGAGATAGGGAGCGCATGCTCCTTGAGTCCATGCAAAGTCCTGGTCCATACGCCGCAATGCTAGCCTGCTCAATGATACCAGAAAACCTACTACTTTCGTGGCGTGGGTTGGTGTCCTATCACGGGGGACCAGATAAGGCAGCTCTCCCCAGAAATCTGCTGCGCTGGATTCATCGCTACCTCCTGGATAGCTTCCTTGAAATGTCCGCGGAGGACTTATGGTCAATCCCGGAGTATATTGACAAACTCTTTGAGTAGAAATTGACCAGAAATGAAAGCACGCTAAGTCCTTAGGGCAAGTTACTTAGGGCAAGCATTAATGCCTTAGGGCAAGCATTAATAAATACTTCCTTTACAAAATCACGCGTCATGTAATCACTTAAAAAAGAAACACTTACCCCCCTGGGAGGCTTGGGAGGGTACTGGCTCCAGGGTGACAAACAGCTCCTGGCTCTCTGGGTACAAGGGTTCTCCGCTGGGCTCCTGCTGCTCCGTGAGATTTTCTTCTTCATGCTCGTCCTCCTCGGAATCAGTCTCCTCCCTGACGATGATCCCATCGGTGGAGTCCACGCAGACCGGCGCGATGGTGGTGGGGGCGCCCCCCATTATGGCATTTAGTTCATTGTAGAACCTGCATGTCCGTGGCGCGCCCCCTGATCGTCCGTTTGCCTCCTTGGCTTTCTGGAAAGATTGCCGCAGCTCCTTAATTTTCACGCGGCACTGTGTGGTGTCCCTGTTGTGGCCCCTTTCCAGCATGGCCTTGGAGACTCTTCCGTAGGTGTTGGCATTCCGTTTGTTGTTGCGGAGTTCCAACATCACGGATTCCTCTCCCCAGATAGCGATGAGATCCAGCACCTCACGAGTGGACCATGCTGGAGCTCTTCTCCTCTGGCTGGTCTCCAGGGTAGATGAGCTCAGCATGGATTCCTGTGATGCTGAGCTCTGCATGGCGGCTAGTGCTGCTGATTGCTCTGAATGGCGACTGATCAGTTCAGGTGAGCTGGCCACGCTGACCAAACAGGAAATGGCATTCAAATGTTCCCGGGTCTTATCTACCTGGCCAGAGCAGCGAGTTCAGAGTGCAGTGCAGAGCGGTCACAGTGGAGCAGTAGTGAGGCAGTCCAGAGCGGTCAGAATGGAGCATTGTGGGACAGCCTCTGGAGGCTATTAATGTCGGGTTCCGTCTTCACTAGCCCACGGTCGAGCTTGGAACGTCGAGATTAGCCTTATGCCACTGGTTAGGCTGGAGTGCCAAGATCGATCTTTAAGGCCCTTTACATCGACGTTAAGGGCATGTATGTGAAGACAGGTACACGTTTACTTCGACCTAACGTCATTAAGGTCGAATTAAAGTGGTAGTGAAGACATGCCCCTAGACGCACCCAGGTCATCCGGCCTTCCCTTTTTAAACATTGGCTTAACACCGCTTTCTTCCTGTCTTCTGACACTTCCCTTCTGTTCCAAGATTTATTGAAACTAAACAAATGAATCCATGAGCATATTTATCCGGTTCCACGGAACTTTAACTGACCTCAGCTACGTCAACTGTGGGTGAGCGTAACCTGTGAAATAAGCGACCAAGAGAAATGGTGGGAGGATTCTCTGCACCTTGGAGTCTATTAAACCATGATTTGAGGACTTCAGTAGCTCAGATATAGGTGAGAGGTTTATTGCAGGAGTGGGTGGGTGAGATTCTGTGGCCTGCATTGTGCAGGTCAGAGTAGCTGATCATAATGGTCTCTTCTGACCTTAAAGTCTGCGTCTTTTGTCTCTTGGGAGTCTTCAACACTGGTTGTTTCTAGATCAGGCCTTTGCCAATCACAAATTACCGAGTTCAGTTCGGCAAGATCCTGCCACTGTCCAACATGACCGTGTTAAACCAAACGTGGGGGCTGATACACAGATCTCTGAGCCTGCCCACTTAGTCCCAGGGCAAACACAGCATTAAATGCCATTTAACCTTTTAGTAAAGATACAGAAGAAGGCAGCCCAGTTAAAGCCTTTGAAATGTAAGGTGTTCAATCCGGCTTCTGCCCTTACTCATTTTACCTTTAGCTGGAGAGACTCTTTGGAAGGGAAAAACCTTTTTGTCTGACCATCCCTTCGCAGGTGTAAAGATGGGAATAACTGTTGTGTCAGGGCAAAGAGCAGAAGTGAGTAGAGACGGGCTGGAGCTGTTGGCTTGGTTGCTGCTGTTAAAGTCCGATCGCATTTCCTGCAAGACCAAGGCATGCGAAAGGGGAGAGGCAAGAACCACCAAGAGAGAAAATGCAGCTTCTGTCTCTGGTGTCGACCCTCACTGACCCCCTCATGGCTGGAGAAACACAGGGCCCAGCTCCGGGGTAGCCTGATATGGGGCCCAACTCTAAGAGTCTCCCATGGGGCTGCCTCATTCTCTCCTGTGGAAGCGGTTCCACTCTGGATTAGTAATGAAAGGGTGATTGGAGCAGGGGGGCTGGACCCCACGTCTCCCGCCTCCCTGAGGGGCCCTAAACGCCAGACTCTGGAGTCCTTCTCTCTGGCCCAATGACTAGTTCGGTATTTCCAGAACCATCCGAGAGAGCACGAGCGCGTGAGACTGGTTCTGTAGCCCCGTGGTTTAGGAACCCGCTGGGGAGAGGAAGAGAAATAAAAAACGTTGGGGAAATCCCAAACTTTCCCACTGAATTTCAACGCCGTCTAAACTACGTTTTTTTCCCCCCATCAAAAAACGCTGTCAGAGAATTCCTGAGCAGCTCTATTGTCCTGACCCGCTGGGCCCCAAACGTCTGACCCGGCCAGAGGATTTCACACACTCTGTTGCATCCATCCCAATAACTGGTGCTAAGCTAGAGCACATTTCTGGACAGATATCCAGTCCTGCCAAAGACTCTGCCTTGCCCATCTGTTCCAGTGGTGAATGACCCTCACTCTTCTAAAAAGGTCTTTGTGCCAGTCTGAACTCTGCTGACTTCACCTTCCACCCGCTGGAACTTGTGACACTCTGCCTCCTGGATTGCAGTCCTCTAGCGTCAGATCTGTTGTCCCTCGGTCGGTAATTATAGAGTGTGATCAAATTACAGCTTTACCTCCACTTTGGTACACTGCATAGATTGGGCTCCTTCAGACCTATGTTTAAGTGCTCCGCTGAACTGTGTCCTGAACATTCAAGGATCTTATTAGCCCTCTTAGCCAGCATTGCCCTTATCTCCCATGACCCCCAAATTTCCGACCTTCCACTGCTTTCCAGGATACAGTCCCCGATCCTCTACGTGCGGCGTGTAGTCTTTATTCCTAGATCTGTGAGCTTGCATTTGGCCATATCCAAGTGCATGTCTGAATGTACTCTGTTTACCAAACAATCCAGATTGTTGTGTGTCAATGACCTGTCTTTGTCTCGTTTACCACCCTAACGCTCATTAGCAGTGATTTCATATCATCTTCCTGATCACTGATAAAGGATTGAAATATCATTGGGTGAAAGAACAGGTTCCTGCAGGATTCCACTGTAAATGTCCCATTAACGTGTTTTCAGATCTATCCGATAGCATTCTGTTGTTTTTAAAAGTGGCATTAGCTGGATTAGAAACTAGCTAATGCTTAAATCAAAATGTTGCATAAATCAGATGCCTCACAGAAATCCAGGTATAATGCAATTGCCATCACCGTTTGTCACGGAGTACGAATACTGTGTGTGCCTCAGTTTCCCTATGCATTTCTTGAGCATCTATGTCAAGGGATAAGGATGTGTAGCTGATGCAAAGCAGAGCCTCTCTGCAGGTGTCCATACCTGAAGCTGTAATCTGACCCCCAGTGGGGGAGGGAGGTCACCTGACCTGGCTGAGCCAGGGGGGAAGAGGGGCTGGAGAGAGTGAGTTTGGAGTCTGCAGCTGGCTGGAGGGAGGTTTTTGGAGTCTGAAGCTGGGTGGGCAGAAGGGAGGCAGGCCCAGGCAGGGTCTGGCCTCCCTTGGGCCCCCAAAATGGATCCAGCTGAGGGGTTTGGGTGCCTACAAGCTCGGTGTTAGATGATGTACCTGTCAATGAATAAACCTCTGTTTTACTGGCTGGCTGAGAGTCACGTTTGACTGTGGATTTGGGGTGCAGAATCCACGGGCTCCCTCAGGACCCCGCCCAGGCGGGCTTGCAGGGGGAAGCACACGGAGGGGCAGAAGGTGCTGAATGCTCAGAGGTCAGACCCAGGAAGGTGGAAGTGGGTACCCGTGAAGCTCCTAGCCTTGGAAACAGGCTGTGTACGGAGAAAGGGACACTTCACCCGAAGTCCTGACTGGCTTCCTAGGGAGTGGTTCCAGACCATCGCCCGGGCGCTCCGTGACACTGTTATCAACCAAACTTGTAATCTCATAAAAAAGGTCTTGTCAAGTGACCTTTATATCTCCTATGACACAATGTTGACTTGTATTAATTATATTTCTGTCTTTAGTTCTCTGTTGATACAGTCCTAGTCAGCCTGACCTCCATCCCAGGAAACAAAGTAGCAGAACAGCTACATGGCCTGCAATTACCTTTAAAAAAGAGGTAAAAAATCTGCTAATTTTCTGGAAGTTCCCCAGTTTGCCTACAATTATTAAACATTAATAGTCCAGGCAGCTCCTCCCCAATTTTTTGTAAAATTCATGGTGCAAGTTATCTGGTCCTAAGATGGTTTCACCGTTTAGCATCTTCTTTAGTAACTGTTGGACAAGCGTACGTGTCGTCATAGTGATGGACTGTCCAGCTTCCTTCCCAGCAGAGAACAGACATGTGACTTACCGCTCAGGCCCAGATCCCCAAAGGGACGTGGGCGGCGTTGGGTGTCTTGAGAATCCCTGTGCTGCACAGAACCTGAGCTCTGCACCCCGTGAACGGGGAGAGCATGGCACCTTAGACTGGGATTCCCCAAACCCTGCTGAAGCTAGCCCAGGGGAGAGGCTGAGAGAGGAGCGTCCTTCCCCTACCAGGAGTCAGGCTGCTTTAGTACCTAAGCTGTCCTTGCACGAACCAGCTGAGGTACCTCTCTAACTGTGCATAAAACCACAGAGGAGAGTGGGTGGGTCCCTTATGAGCTTTAGTGATGAGGCCCCCCCCCCAGGAGGTGGGTGTCCCCCCTTCAGTTTCCTCCCTGGACCTGGTGAGGAGAAGGGACTTGGCCAGGGGTCTTCCACCTCCCCAGTGAGCCCCCCTCGCCTTTGGGTGAGAGCGTCTCCCTCGGTCCGGCCCAGGGAATAGTGAATTCAAGTGGCATGACTTCAGCAAGAGAGACGGAGGTCTGGGTCTCCCAGCCTGAGATGGAGGAGACCCCATCAGACAGAGGAGGGCTGATGGTGGGGTCTCCCCGACTCTGCTCTAGTCCCCGGGCTGGAGGTTCTGCTGGAGGCAGCTGGCTTCCCCCCGGCTGTTCTGTGCAGAGTGAGGTGTTCTCTAGGGGTGCTTCCTGCACAAGGCCAGCCCGTGGAGAAGACAGGCGGAGGAATGCCCATGTTCACCTGGTGCATGGTGTGGGTGGGAGACAGGCGTCCCAATCCCTATCGTGAGGCAGCAGGCCACGTGTCCCAACATAGGTGCCTAGGAAACCCTGGCAGTAGAACCGTAGCTCAGTGGTTTGGGCATTGGCCTGCTAAACCCAGGGTTGTGAGTTCAATCCTTCAGGGGGCCATTTAGGGATATGGGGCAAAAATCTGTTGGATGATTTATTTGAGGATTGGTCTTTCTTTGAGCAGGGGGTTGGCCTAGATACCTCCTGAGGTCCCTGCCAACTCTTGTATTCTATGTTCAGGGATCACCTAAAATTGGGACACAGACCAGGGCAGAAAAGATGAACAGAACAAAAAACCCACCACAATGCAGCAGCAGCCCCTTGAAGCCGGTGCTTCAAGAAACTGCTCATCTGAGACCTGGCCCTGCTTGGGCACCTCGATCCATTTGTGGATCAGTCTGACCCCGGCCATCTTTTCTGCGTCGTTCTGACAATTCTACCTTCTCCGTCTGGCACCAGGCCTCTGCGGCATTCGAACGCCTCTTGTTCCGGAGGAGGGGCAGCGGGCCGGGCCGCCCTCAGCCTTTGGAGACCGCGCCCATTAAACCTGCTGTTAGGGGTGACTGGAGCCAGCGGGGAGGGGGTCCTGCCTGCCTGCTGAGCACCCATCCCTAGGAAGGCTGAGCGAACCTGCAGGAAGTGGGCTGGAGGCTGTGGTGGGCAGGGGGATTCCTAGGCAGGCTGGGGGAGAACTGCCTGGCAAAGAAGCTGGGGGGTTGAGCTGAACGCTTTGGGGGGGGGGGGTTGCTACAGATTGTTGGTGCCCTCGATAGAAGAAAGGCCTGGGTGGGCTCTGGAAGTGGGGGTTAGTGCTTCTGGGTGCGGAGACAGGTCAGCAGCCTGCAGTGTGTGTCTCAAAAAATTCCTCCTCACTGCCCTTAGCTCTGCCATGGGTATTTAATTGATAAAATTGCCTGAAGTGCTTAATGTCTGACTTGTAGCCTTGGCCCTTGGCCCCCTCCCTCCATTTCTCTCTCTAAAAACACCCCCCCCATCTTTGTTTTTTTTCAGTCACCGTAGTAGCTTTCACTGGAAATCTGCGCCTTTCCTAGCATCTGGGAAAGCGTCCTTTAAAAACAACTCCCCGTTCTCATTCACACGGCCCCTTTTCCTGCCGGTCAGCTCTGCTCACACCGTGTCGCTTTGTTTGCCGGTCTTGGTGCCTGGGGCCGTTACAAAGCTAGTGAGGCCAGCTCAGCATCCGTCACAACGAAGACCATTGCTCATTTTTCATCCGAAGATCAGTTCGTCTAACCATCCGGCTGAGACCGAATATTGCATTACTCGTTGCTCTCGCTCCCACTGTAGGCCATTGAAGGGTGGCTTGTCCATCTCTAGAACCCCCCTTGGCTATTTCTCTAGGTGAGAGTAAAAACCCATTAGAAAAGTATCTGATTTGCAGACACTCAGGGTTGTCTTGTGAAGGGCAGTGTGAGACCCCAGCACCATGAAGTGATTTAGGGGCCGTTATGGTCTCCTAGCAGCTAAGCTGCTGGAATGCTGATCCACACGCAGGCGAGATCCTGCGTTTCCAGGTCCCCCATAACTCTGAGCTGCGTACTGCACCTTCTGGTGAAGAGCGCTTCGCTCTTCCCACTCCCCAGCCCAGTCTGCGTGGGTTGGGGCCGGGGACTCTAGCATTCCAGTCCTGCAGAGCCCCACGCCAGCTTTGGGAAACACGAACTGTTATAATTGTCCTTGTACAGGGACGTTTCAAATTCCTCCAGTTTCTTACCCGGGGCTCCTAGAACCCTATCCCCTTCGTGTGCCTGGAGTCTGACTTGTGTGTTTTGATCGTTGATGCTGGTTGTCTCCTTACTGCCTCCTCTTCGCATAGCTAGTTTAATGACTGGTTCCTACACTTGTGTGCGGGAGGCCATATGCGGTGCCCTCTCCCCATAATAGAACAAAGACCCTCTACTTACCCACCGACTTACCTCCAGTATTTCTGCTTTTCCTCGATCATGGGACAGGGAAGGTCTTGAGAAGATTCTTGGACTTTCCTTTCCTTCAGCTCCCTTCAGAGCAGGGCGACCAGACAGTAAATGTGAAAGATGGGGATGGAGGTAATAGGAGCCTATATAAGAAAAAGACCCCAAAAATCAGGTCTGTCCCTATAAAATTGGGACATCTGGTCACCTTACGTCTGAGCTCTCAGACATGTCACCTGGTGATGCATAACAATGGGCGTTCTGGCCAGCTGCCTTCCGGATCCCGATCCCCTTGGCTTTGCTCCAGAAAACCACACGTGGTCTCGCTGTCCTGTTGTCCTAACACGGAGCCCTCCATGAGGATTGCCTGTTGCCGGTTTGGGCTAAGCCGCCATTCTCCGGTATGGCCTTTTAGTTCTGTGCTGCTTCTCCATGTAATGCCTCAGGTCTTTCCCTGCCACCCTGCGGCGTAGTCATTCTAGCTGTGTTGAGTTCCTCCTGTTCTCCTCCTGAGTCAGAGCCTGCTCAGCTTTTCTGTTCTGCTGCTTTCCTTTGGAGGACACAACCACCACCCTCGAATGCTCTCTGGCGTCCTCACTGCAGATTTCTCCCCCGGTTGTACCTGGTGGTGGTGCCAGTCTGGCTGTCCAATAAATCTTCAACCTCTCGGTCAACGGTTGCTTTTCAAGACCACAGACTTCTTCTTTCACCACCGCTGTCAACTTGCACTTCCTGGGTTTCTTCCGTCTGGGGGCAGGAAGGACAACCCGGAACATCTCACAGTAACTGTTCCCCCTCCACCAATCGCTTTATGCCTAGACGTGGCTCTGACATTACAGGGAGCCGGGGGAGGGGGGGGGAGAGGTGCTGTCAGGAGGGGGGTGGGAGCTGTGACATACCTGGCAGCGGTGAGAGGGAGGCTCTCATTGAGCAGCTAATACGGGAGAGATTCGGGAAGGTGGAAAGGTCTGAAATTGAGCCTGGCAACAACGTCCTTCCTCGAAAGGAAAACGGTGAATGCTGCTTTGGGGCAAAATGTGATGTAAAGCGGGTTAGTGCAGAAGGTGAATCTCAAGGTGCAAAGAGCAGAGAAGAGGTCCTTTCCGTTGGCTGGGAGGGTCCTGAGCTTGTAGGTGGGGGGGGGGGGGGTGACCTCCCATGTAGTGCTGTCCAGTAACAACCAGTCAGCTAGCCGTGGCCCTGTGCGCTGCCTCCCGCACTCGCTATGGGTGTTCCCCTGCCTTAGGAACGCTCTCCATGTGCATAGGCGCCGACTCTGGGCTGGAGCACCTTCAGGGAAAAATTGGTGGGCCCAAAGCACCCACCAGCAGCTCTTCCCCCCCCCCCCCCGCCCAGCTCACCTCCACCTGTGCTCCATCACCACCTCCTCCCCTGAGTGCGCCGCAGGCCCGCTTTCCCCCCTAGCTCCCAGCACTTGGGCCGTGAAACAACCGTTTCGTGTGGCTGGGAGGGAGGGAAGAGGAGGCGGAATGGGGTGCGCTCAGGGGAGGAGGCGGGGCTGGGGCGGGGATTTGGGGAAGGGGTCCAATAGGGGCAGTGAGGTGGCAGGGCTGGGGCGGGGATTTGGGGAAGGGGTCCAATGGGGCAGGGAGGCGGCAGGGCTGGGGTGGGGATTTGGGGAAGCGGTCCAATGGGGCAGGGAGGTGGCAGGGCTGGGGCGGGGATTTGGGGAAGGGGTCCAATAGGGGCAGGGAGGCGGCAGGGCTGGGGCGGGGATTTGGGGAAGGGGTCCAATGGGGCAGGGAGGCGGCAGGGCTGGGGCGGGGATTTGGGGAAGGGGTCCAATGGGGCAGGGAGGCGGCAGGGCTGGGGCGGGGATTTGGGGAAGGGGTCCAATGGGGCAGGGAGGCGGCAGGGCTGGGGTGGGGATTTGGGGAAGCGGTCCAATGGGGCAGGGAGGCGGCAGGGCTGGGGTGGGGATTTGGGGAAGCGGTCCAATGGGGCAGGGAGGTGGCAGGGCTGGGGCGGGGATTTGGGGAAGGGGTCCAATAGGGGCAGTGAGGCGGCAGGGCTGGGGTGGGGATTTGGGGAAGGGGTCCAATAGGGGCAGGGAGGCGGCAGGGCTGGGGCGGGGATTTGGGGAAGGGGTCCAATAGGGGCAGGGAGGCGGCAGGACTGGGGCGGGGATTTGGGGAAGGGGTCCAATAGGGGCAGGGAGGCGGCAGGACTGGGGTGGGGATTTGGGGAAGGGGTCCAATAGGGGCAGGGAGGCGGCAGGGCTGGGGTGGGGATTTGGGGAAGGGGTCCAATAGGGGCAGGGAGGCGGCAGGGCTGGGGCGGGGATTTGGGGAAGGGGTCCAATGGGGCAGGGAGGCGGCAGGGCTGGGGCGGGGATTTGGGGAAGGGGTCCAATGGGGCAGGGAGGCGGCAGGGCTGGGGCGGGGATTTGGGGAAGGGGTCCAATGGGGCAGGGAGGCGGCAGGGCTGGGGCGGGGATTTGGGGAAGGGGTCCAATAGGGGCAGGGAGGCGGCAGGGCTGGGGCGGGGATTTGGGGAAGGGGTCCAATAGGGGCAGGGAGGCGGCAGGGCTGGGGTGGGGATTTGGGGAAGGGGTCCAATGGGGCAGGGAGGCGGCAGGGCTGGGGCGGGGATTTGGGGAAGGGGTCCAATGGGGCAGGGAGGCGGCAGGACTGGGGCGGGGATTTGGGGAAGGGGTCCAATAGGGGCAGTGAGAAGGCAGGACTGGGGCGGGGATTTGGGGAAGGGGTCCAATAGGGGCAGGGAGGCGGCAGGGCTGGGGTGGGGATTTGGGGAAGGGGTCCAATGGGGCAGGGAGGCGGCAGGGCTGGGGTGGGGATTTGGGGAAGGGGTCCAATGGGGCAGGGAGGCGGCAGGACTGGGGCGGGGATTTGGGGAAGGGGTCCAATAGGGGCAGTGAGAAGGCAGAGTTGGGGCGAGGACTTTGGGGAAGAGGTTGCAATGGGGGCGGGGCGAAGGGAGTGAGCACCCAATGGCGACAGGGAAAGTTGGCGCCTATGTCCGGGTGAGCTGAAGGGAGCCGATGCGCCAGACCATGCGACCCTCCCCCCACATCCACCACATGGGCTGTTGAACAAAGAACTCCTGCGCCACGCCCCCCCCCCCGTACCCTGAGATTTATGGGGACTGTAGACTCCCCTGACTTGAGGGGCACGCGCAGTCCCTAAGTGCCCGGTCTGGAGCTCGCTGGGCCCATCCGCCCTGCAGGAATAAAGTCCGGGCCCCTCCACTCCCGAACAGGAGCATCCCCCACCCGGGCATTAGACGGGAGTTAAAAGGAACCAAGCGGACTTGGGGAGAGCCAAACTCTCCTGCTCGTTCCCTGATTTCCCACGTCAGGGGGGTCTTGCAGCGTCTGAAACATTTTGGTGCTGGCCGCTGTTGGAGACGGGCGGCTGGCTGGCCCCTCGGGCTGATCCCCCAACAGCCATTCTGAGGGAGGGTAGTTTTCAGGGCTACCCCCGTTTCTCTGACACTGATATTTCCCTTGTACAGCCCTTCAGAATGAGCCAGAGCAGCCCTGTCTCATGGCCCCTTCTTGCTCCCTGTTTTTAAACCCCTTTTCTGACAGGGCTCTGATTCTAGAGGGGCTGCCCCAGGCCTCCCCCGTCCCTAGGCCACCACCCTGCTTGCCTCCCCCCTAGAACCAGCCCTGTTGCAGCACGCTCCTCGCCTCCGCCCGCTGGCCGTGCCCCCGGGTCCGAGCCTGAGGCCCGGGGCTGCTGGGCGGTGGCTGTTCTGTTTCAGCCGCTTCTCCCTCCACCTGGGCCGTGCCAAGAATTTGTTCTCTCCAGCTCGAGTTCCCGGGGCCCGTTTATCGCTCCGCGTTCCAGCCGCGCGGAGGGGCTGGCTCTGCGGCTCCCCCGCAGACACACGCTCTTTTGTTCACCTGTTTCCCCTTCCCAGAATCAAACCTGACCCTGGAGATCCTCTTCCCCTGAGTGTTCGGGGCCTGGCCTCTGCCCCACGCCTGGCTGTCCTCCCACCTCCCTGCCCCCGAGCCGCTCCCGGGCTGCCAGCAAGGGGAGTCCGAGATCGCTGTGTCCCGAGAGGGCAGGTCCTGGCCCGGCTGTTGATGTGTAAGCCTGGGCCTCAGTCCGGTTTGCCTGCTGCTTTGCCTCCCAGCTGCACTGGGGACGGGAGGCGACGCTGAGTGTCCTAAGGGCTTGTTCCTGAGCTCTGTCTGTTTAGAGCTGGGAGGTCCTGGATTAGCCAAAGATGTGACCTGCGACAGGCTCAGGATGGCTCTATCTGGGGGAGCAGGACTGTCTGGGAGGGGATATCTGTGCCCAGAAGTTTGGGGATCTATTTAGTTACAGGCCAGGTTGCCAAGGGCAAGCGTGCCTTTGAATCTTTGCGGCATTGGCAAGGCTCTCCTCCGCGGGTTGCCGGAGGGGGTGTGGCGGGGGGCATAGGGGAGGAAGCATGAGGGGACCGGGAGTAAGGAGCACTCTGCTCTTTAAGCTTTCACCAAGTAGCTGCCTTGGTGTGACGGTGCTGTTCCTGGTGGGACCCAACTGTGAGTGCCAAGTCAGGACAGATTGCTTCCAAATGGCAACTACAGCCCAAAGCTGGGGTTTTTCCACACTAAGGTAAACCAAACCAGCCAAACAGAAAAGACTTTGGTTTCGCCCCACTGGCTAACCACAAGTCACACAAGCAGTAGCCAGAGGGACTTCCTTGTACTGCATGGGCCACAGCAAGTGAAAAATGTCAGCTTCCTCAAAGACAATGAAAATAGAAGTTTCTATCCAATACATTACGGGGATAAATTCCCCGGTGGTGACAAAGTGGAGAGGCCATGGCTTATGTACTCAAACACCCAGAATGCTGCACACTGTTTTGTTGCAAACTCTTCCAGTCTAATGTTCCAGCCACATTGGGTTCTACAGGAACCAAGGACTAGAAAAATCTGCCTGGAAATCTGGCAGGCCATGAGAAGGCAGCAAATCACCAGAGAACATTCCATAGGAGGAAAGAGCTTGAGATGAGACTAAGGTTAAAGGCCACCAGAGATAATCAGCATCAAGAGAAGATTGCATCAGAGTCTCTTTACTGGCAAAATGCTCTGAAAAGGCTCATTGCCATTGTGGGAATGCTTGATACTCAAACCTAGCACTGCGGGGCACTTTAAATCAGCTGCATGTGCCAAAGAATGGAAACGTCCTTACAATTGTGGAGCTGATGACTGAGTTTGATGCTGTCCTCCAGGAGCATCTATGAAGAATCACCACCCAAGAAATGTACACTCACCACTACCTTGGAAAAACAGTTCAAAATGAGCTCACACCATTACTGGCAACAAAAGTCAAACAGAAGATTGTGCCAGATCTGAAGTCCGCAAGATATTCCTCTATCATTCTGGACTGCACCCCTGACATCAGCCATACGGAACAAACAAATTTAATGGTGCGTTTTGTAACAGAACCTAGTGAAAATGTCCCAGCAATGGTGACTGTCAGAGCATTTTCTAGAATTTATTGACACTGATGATACTACAGGAGCTGGTATGACAAATGTGCTTCGTAAAAAGTTGGAAGATATGGGAATTGCGATAGCTGACATGAGAGGTCTGGGCTACGATAATGGTGCCAGCATGAGAGGAAAGGACAGAGGAGCGCAGACACGGATCCGAGAGTTAAACCCTCGAGCTTTTTTTGTCTCATGCAGTTCTCATTCATTGAACTTGGTGGTCAGTGATGCAGCATCAGCTTCTAGTGAGGCTGCTGAATTTTGTAATGTAATTCAAAGCATCAATGTCTTTTTTTCTCTGCATCAACTCATCGATGGCAAATTTGGAAGCAACATCTGGGAACGTCCTCTCTGACACTGAAACCACTGAGTGCCACACGATGGGAAAGTCGAGTGGAGGAGATAAAGCCTCTCAAACACCAAATTGGGAAGATAGATGATGTCATAGTTGCCATTGTGGAGGATAATGCTATGACAGGAACTGTTCGTGGGAGAACAGTGGCAGAGGGAAATGGAATCACCAGAAACATCCAGAACTTCAAATTTCTGTGTGGCTTCATGTTGTGGCCTGACATACTGTTTGACCTAAATGTTGTAAACAAGAGACTCTGAGGTGTTGACACTGATGTATCTGGAGCAATGGAACAACTGGACAAAGTAAAGTCCTACCAACAGTCTTACCAGTTAGATGAGGGATTTCAAAATGTTCTGAAGAGTGCAGAGAAGTTGGCAGATGAACTTCACACTGAAGCTATTTTCCCACCCATTCAAGAATACAAGAGTCACTGAAGAAGAAGAAGATATTCTGATTACGAGGCACGGGATAAGAGACCCCAAACTACAATTCAAAGTTGAATTCTTTAACCGGGTTCTAGGTTGTCCAACACAGTTTGAAGAACGTTCCATGCAGCTCAAGGAACACAGCCGTATATTTGGGATGTTTTGATATTCTAAAACTCCTCACAGTACCTGAAGACGACCTACACCAGCAAGGCAGGGCACTAGAGACCGTGTTAACACAGGACGACATGCGCGGTATTGATGCGAGTGTTTTAGGTGATGAACTGAAAGCCCTTTCAAGATGCATTTCAGCAGGATCAACTCCAAAGGTTGTTCTGAAATATATGTGCACAAATAAGATGACCGTCCTCCTTCCAAATGCTTTTATTGCTCTGTCCATATGTCTAACACTTCCCGTAACAGCTGTCAGTGGAGAAGGCAGCTTCTCCAAGCTGAAGTTAATAAAAACACGTCTACGCTCCACAATCACACAGGAGAGGCTGGTCGGCCTTGCAACCATCTCAATAGAGCGTGAGCTGGCCCAGACCGTGGACCTTCAGGAAGCTGTTCAAATCTTTGCAACCAAGAAGGCCTGGAAAGCACCACTTGGATTATTCAAACAGATAAAAATGCCGGTGTTTACTATGCAGACAAGAAAAGTGACATTTGCTGTTCAGGCGTTTGAAAATTAAGTATCAGAGAGGTCGCCGTGTTAGTCTGGAATAGCAGAGGTAACAGAGTCCTGTGGCACCTTAAAGATTAACTATAAAGTTTTGAAGCATAAGCTTTCGTGGGCTAATACCCACTTCGTCGGATCCGACGAAGTGGGTATTAACCCACAAAAGCTTATGCTTCAAAACTTTATAGTTAGTCTTTAAGGTGCCACAGGACTCTGTTACCTCTGAAAATTAAGTGTTGCTTAACATTTTGGAACCAAGGCATTTTAAGTGGTTAGTTCTCCTGTATTGGGGTAGGTAGCAGAGCAGTACCATGAGAGGAGTAGAACAGGAAGAAGGCAGAATTTAAATCGTTCAAAGTTTTGGCCCAGACGAGGGGACATGGGGTGTCCTTTGAGCTCCCCGCCTCAGGTGCCAAAATGTTGTGGGCTGGCCCTGGTCTTGATCCACACTGATGGTACCTGCTCACCCAGGCCAGCTGTCTCATTAGCACCAGCATTGTCTCTGGACACTCTTCACTGTATAAATCATGAATATTGCCTCTTCCCCAGGTGGCTAGAGCGCGACCCCATTTCACTTACCACGGCAAAGGGTAATCGCGAGGAATAAACACCCCACGGGGTGTGTCTGTCATCCAGGGCAACCTCAGGCAAGGGCGCACAGTTGTGTGCCGAGGGACGTGGTTAGTCCAGCCAACAGCAGGCACCGGTGTAATGGAATGGAATTGGGAGCTGCCCAGTGGCTGGATTTTACCTGTGTCGGTTTGACCTGCATGGCCGGGTCTTAGCCTCACGTGCTTCCTCCTGTCTTGCCACCTGGAATCTGTCCACTGATCCCATTCCTTGGGCCCTCTGCAAGAGCCAGTCAGGCTTTCCGCATCACTGAGCTTTGATTCCCAATGAAAAACATTGGTTCCGAAGAAAACCCTTCCGCTAGAGCCAGGTTCTTCAGAGGCAGCCCGGCGTCAGCACCGGTCCTGCTGTCGGTCTCACCTATCCCTGAGCTAGACGGTCGGAGGGAGCACACCAAGGGCAGCATGCAGGGCCGGTATAGATAACCTGCTTCAGCTGGGGTGTCCTCTGCAGAGGATGCAGACAGGTGCTGGCTAGAGCCATGGAGGGAACCATTGCTGGGGGTGGCGGCCCCTGAACAGAGGGAGCTGATGTCCGGGCCGTGCCGAAGCCGCGTCGTCATCCGAGGCCAAGCGTGCGCACGGGCTGGGTTCAAAGGGGGCTTCTCGGAGCAGGTGTGATCCCCAGCGTTGGGCCCAGGCCGCAGATGGCACGTCTGGGTTCTGATCTAGTTCCATCCCAGGGGTGTCGGGCCTGGGAGGTCCGGTTCGGGCCGACCGCCAGCGATGCCGCCTGTACTACTTCCCTGTCTGAGTGGCTTACTCCTGCTCCGCGGCTTGCACTTCTCGGTGAGGTGCAGCCTTGATCCCAGGTTCTAGGTCTGTGCTGGTGGGAGGTCGGGTACGGGGGCTTTGGCATAAGAGTGGAGCTGGGGGTGAGCAGGGAGCTCTGTTCCTTGAGCTCTCCTCTGAGGCCCGGCTCCTTTCTCCGGGTCATAGCCACCGAGCTCCTCTCGTGGGAGGAATGGGGCTCTGTGTTCCAGTTGGTGATGCTCCCAGCACCTCTGGGAGGGGGCAGCTGCCAGGCCCCCTGGGGGGCAGCTACTCACTCGGTCCCTAGGACTGTTCCTCTCAGTCAGGGTGCAGGTTTGGGAGGCTGGACGGACCCTCCAGCTGACTGCAGTACAGAGGAGTCCTGGGAGATTTTTTTATCCAGCCTGGCTCCCTTCCCAGCCCCTTGCTGGTAAAATCCACAGCTGCCCAGTCCGTGCGCACCAAGGGCCCTTCCTCCCTCCCTCCGGGGAAACTTTCCTGGCCTGAGTTTTGGAGGTTTGGTTGCGGTTGCACGCCATGACTCGCACGTGTGCACAGAACGTTCACCGTGGCCCACGGTCAGCAACTCCAAGTCCATCAGTTTTTGGCATGATGGGGTGGAGCTTAGCAGGACAGCTCCTGCACATCTCTGCAGGGACATCCCCGTGGGAGCTGCTGCCCCCCAGCGGGGGGCGCTGAGCCCTTGAAACCTGGTCTGCGTGCTTGTGGAAACCCGACGCCGTTCAGGCCTCCGTGCGCCGGCATTCTGGGAGTCCTTCACCGCGTCCGAGGCTGAACGCCGTGAGACTGTGGCGGCCGGTTCCACGCTTCCCTGGCCTCGCGTGTGCCAAGGAGCTACCCGGAGCAGGGATGGCGATTTTAGGCCCCTGTTCAGCAGAGCTTTTCACTCAAGCATCAAATTCCAGCTGACTCTGACCCTCCCTGGCAAGGTCTGGTTCGGCCCCCGCTCCTGGCAAGCGCCGGCCTAGGAGAATACCAGCCGCCTTTGTTCGCTGAGCCACCAGCAAACCGAGGAGCCGCAGCGAAGCCCCAGCCGCAACCCCCCTGAGAACATGTGGGGTTTCCAGGCGAGAAAGTAGCTGGCAGGTTTGTGCTGATTTCCTTCTACAGCATAGATGGGCCGTCCTTTCCAGATAGCCCCGCGAGGCCTCGCGTGTTTGTTGTAAGCCAGGTATGACTGGATTCCTGGTCCCTCCGCACCTTCCAGGTCCTCTGGGCAGAGCCCTCGCTCGGCCCTGTTTAGAGGGGGAACCTGACGCTTCTCAGCGTGGGGTCTAGGGCAGGCCTGCCCCCCAGCCCCTGACAATTCCGGTCCTGAGCTTCCCTCTCTGCCTCAAACCGGGCACGTCCTGAGGTGATTCTTGGCAGCCTAAAGGCGCTCCAGGGACCAGAGCGTTCACTTCATTTCATTTCGGATCTGCTGCGGGGGTTGAATTGGGGGCTGGAAACAAAAGGGCTGGCTGGGCTGTCACCACCTGGAATCCCAGTACCAGTGAGTGCCATGGAGGCATCTCCTGCCCTGGCACACCCTGGTGGGTGGGAGTAGTGCAGGGCTGATTACACTGGCTCTAGAGGGCTCCTGGGCTGGGGAAATGTCCCAGCTGCTGGGATAAGAGGAGCACAGCCCCTGCATGGAAAGAACCCCTAGATGTGGAGGGGGGGAAGCAGGACCCTGCCCCCCGTCGCGACGCTGTTTCCTGGGGTGCTGATGACTCCCCTGTGGCACCCCTGGGCTCTTGGCTGCCTCAGCAGCACGGCACAGACAGGTAGGCTGTGCGGGGCACGTGCCATTGGGGAGAGACGCGGGCACGGCAGCCCGGAACCTGGCCCGTTCCCGAGCAGGGCAGAATTCACCCAAGCGGCCCGGTCCGTGAGAGCGAGCCACACTGGCAGTCGCCTGAGGAGCCATCTATTGGGACTCCCAGCTCCGAGGCAGAGGACCCCAGAAAGCTCCCGGCTCCCCCTTCCCTCCCCTCCCATGTCTGGCCTTGCCCAGCAGCCGAAAGCCGCTGCTGGGCTCACTTCTGTCGCCGTCCAGGCCCTCGCCTGCTGGGTACCGCTGCCGCCTGGCTGCAGGCCGGCGAGGCCTTTTGGGCACAGGAAGGTGCAGCTGGTCGTTGGCAGAGCTGGGATTGGAAACCGTCTGGCGCGCCTGGCTTCCCTCCTGCGCTCTGGTCGCAGCCAGCCTGGCTGAGAAGCTCCGTAAAGGTCAAGGCGGCCCGCGGGGCAATGGGGAAGAATCCAAACCAGACTATCCGGTCTGGAGGGGACTTAAAGAACCGTGAACACAAACACCGGCTTCTCGGCCTCCCCGGGGCTAGGAAAGGGCCTCGCTTGAACTCCCGGGCGGAATTCCGACACTGCTTCTCTTCGCGCACTAGCCACCGAGCTCCGAGCGCTAGCCAGGAGCGGCTTGAAACCCAAGGCAAAGCTGGGGGAGGCCTTTGACCTGCAGCACACAGGTGCCCTCTGCAGACGGCTCTCCGTGGTAAGGATCCAGGGGCCAGGGTAAAGCCGTGCGGGACTTGCCCTACACAGACCCGGGGGGGCTACGGGCCAGGGGCTCCCAACCAGTCCTGGGATCCCACGTCAGGTTGCCGCTGCTCCTTCAGCACCCTTCTCCCACTCCCCAGCGCATATAGGGGAGTGACTTCACCTCCCTACCACCTTCTCCTGAGTCCCCTCTTTCCAGGGGGAAGCCACCATCCTGTGGGTCTGACCTCCATCCTTTGTTCCTAGCATGACTTTGCATTTGGCCATACCCGACGCCTGTCTGAGTGTGCCCAGCATCCCACGGGCTCCAGCCGGCTCTGTAGACCCACCCTGTCCCCTCCGTACTCCGTCAGCAATTCTCGTCTCCCCTTCCAGAGCATTGATACACATCTGGAATAGCTTTGGGCCAAGAACAGACCCGGCAGCACCCACTGGAGGGTGATTCCTAATGAACACATTGAGATCGGTCAGTTACCAAGCTACTAACCCAGGTACCTAGTGGCTCTGTAGAGTGCAAAACTAATCCCCGCATGAACCAGGAATTTGCTCCTGAGCGGTTCTCTGCCCCCCTGGATGCTCCTGGCTTTAGAATCTGGGACTGGAGTGACACCTCTCCGCAGCTCCCACAGATGGACACTTGTGTGTGACTCTCTGAACCGTCTGCAGCAGGGGCAGAGGGACTCTGAAAAGGACCAAGATCCTGGGCCTAACTCACTTGCGCCAACAAAATGGAGCGTAAAGAGCTGCCAGGGTGCTTACTGTAAACCCGCTGCCTCGGTTTCCCCTGTTCTGCGCATCGTGTTTGGCGTGAGGAACGTGGGAATAAAGTGGGCCCCGTGGATGCTGAATGGGGGAAGTGGGCCCCACTCCTCTTCCAGCCTTAAGAAGTTAATATGGCTGGACTTGTCCGGGAGCCAGGGTTATGTCCTTCAGCATGCGGCTTTTCCAGTGCTGGGGGTGGTGTCCCGGCTTTCCCCGTTGCACCAAAGGAAGCACGAAACGGGAATGTGTCCATGGGGCTTGGTTAACTTCACCAGCTTCGCCGCGGGGGGGTTTCTCTGAGTAAGGAACAGGTGGCACAGGGGAATAGCAGGGGGTGGAGCGGGGCCAGGCTAGGGTTCATGGGACTCGAACCCACTTGCACCACTGAGACATTTGCATAAACGCTGTAAAATGCAGGCCCTTGGCGCGGTGACTGTCAATGCATCGTACGGATCGCTTGTAGCCGGGAAAGCACGGGGGCCTCTAGGCTCTCCAAAGCCAGCTCCGGGCTGGGCCTGATAAGACAGGACGTTCCAGGTAACTGAACCGGTGTTTAGCCCTTCCTGGGCCCAGCAGGCTGGCTGTGGGTGAAGGGGCTGAGAGCAGGTTTGGAAGCCTCTGTTCTAACTCCGTCCTGCTGGAATTAACTTGTCGTGTGGCCTTGGCCCATTGGAGGGGGCATCGGGGTGTAACAGTGGGGTCTTTGGGTCGGAGAATGCCTGCTGCTTCCTTCCCCTCCTCACTGCCCCCAGCCGCCTGCTACTGCGCTACACCAAACTGGCCCTGCCCTCTTCCATAGACCATCACCATCAGCCACGGGGGCGAGGGGCGGCTGAGAAGAGCTCTGCTCTGTGTAGCGTCCGTGTCAGGCAGGTCCGGCCATCCAAGCCAGCTGGGGGCACGGCTGAATCTCTTGGGCGTCTTGGATGAGGCTCGGGAACTCGGAGACACAAAATGAAATCCCTCCGTCGGTGATCGCTGGGGTGTGTTGGGAGCCCTAGAAGGAAGCTGGCCTGCCTTGAATGAGGCCAGTGGCGTGAGATTGGGTGATTAGACTGCGTTTCCAGTTGGAAAGGTTTTGGTAAAGGAAGCTGAGGGGCGACTCTAGCGCTTAACCTGCGTTAGGAATCTATCCTGGTCTATGTCTTGCCGGGGGGCTACGCTGCCCCCATACTCTGGGGTGCCGCTGCTGGGCTTGGCTGGGACTTGACTTGCTCTTCTAACTAGCCCCGGCAGTCGGTGGCGGGGAACCAAGAATCAAGAGTGAGCATCTGTGCAAAGGGGTCCGGAGAGGCTAGGCTGGGCGTCCCCTGAGCACAAGTCTGCGTCCCCTCGTGGCGGAGGAGGGGGGGGGGATCGGAGGAGTTTCGCCTTGCGGGATCTTTGCAGATTGATTGGAGGGAACCATGCAGCTCAGCTCTGGTTTTCCCTCGGCCTGGGGATGGGGAGCCCCCTGTCCCCAGATCACGGGCTCTCTCCGGCCTTGGGCAGGCACCCTGGCCATAAGACCGTAAGGCACTAATTGGCAGCCCTGCCCGAAAGAAGACACGGTCTGTCAAGCCACCATTCAGGCAGCTGTGGGGTTTGGCCCTGGACTGCAGGGATGCTGACTGCCGGGACCCCTGGGAAACAGCCTGGGAGACATTTGGACTCCCCCTGGCGCACTCACCTCCCTCCAGATTGCCAGCCCACCTGCAAGCATCAGTCTCAAACTGGAAGGAAAATCACGTGGTGTCCTGGCGGCTTGCATGCCAGTGGGAACTCCTTTTAAGCAGGCCCGGCACTAGGGGTGCCGTGGACGGTAAAGTGGTCATGGTGCCACCAGCAGCCTATTGACCAGGTATGGCTGTGCTGCTCCGCTCCCTCCTCCCCCCCCCCCCCCCCCCGGTCTCATTCCTTTGTCCTCCCATCTCTCTCGTGCCCCGGATTGTCTCGCTGTAACGCTGCGTGTGAAATGTACGTATTCCAGCCCAGCTCTGCTTCCGGGCTGTGTCGCTGAGGGCATGGACAGGACCAGGGAAGGGAGACAGCCCGGGGTGACCATGCGGGACACACGGAGGGGTGCATTGTGCTTGATGAGCATGATCCGATGGGGAAGAATCAGCACAAGTCCTGCAAAGGAAAATCATGCCTCGCTAATCTCCTAGAATGGATCGAGCCTGTCAACAGAAGAGTGGATGAAGGAGATTTGATGGATGTTTATTTGGACTGTGTTTTGGCAAAGTCAAGACAGTGGTAAGGAAAGTAATCGAGGGGTGGGAGCCAAAATATTGTCGTGGGTCAGAAATGGAGTAAGCAACTAAGAGTAGGAATGGAGTCTGCTTTCCTTGTGGCAAAGGTGGGTCCCCTGCTAGGATTGGTGTTGCCGGTTTCACGCAAGGAATATATGACAAGCCCAAAGCTCCTGTGTTCAGGCCACTTCCTGCTACAACTCTTTCTTCAGCAGCAGAGACAAATGGCTGATGCCACTTACTGGTGAAATCAAAAACTGCAAGGGAACCCAAATGGAAATTGCTGTTGGCGCCACTTCCCCTTTTCCCCCCCACTGCCCCCATGTTCCCTTCCCTGCCTTGTGTGCCTGCCGCTGCCACTCAGGCCCAAAGAAGGGCGCGAAGGGCGCACCCCAGGCACTGCAGCCCCGGTGGCGTTAAAGGCCTATCACCCGGGTGTGTTGGGGAGGGTGACTGTCCAGGCTGGCTGTGAACACGTACTGCGTTGCGGCGCGTGGCGTGGGAAGGTGGGGCAGGGAACGCGCCGAGGGCGCCACGCTGCCATTCGTAATAGGCTTTGTCCTCCCTCGGGTCTGGCACCGATTGATTGACAGCATGATTGGAGGAGCGTCTGTCTGAGGCGAGTGGTGGGAAATCCCGGCAAAAGGGCGCTTTGTGCCCAGAGTGGAGATCCTGGATGCAGGGAGACCCCGGGGCCTGACGCGGGGCAGGCTGGCTGTCCCAAGGGCCCTAGGACATGCCTGTATGGCTGCTCCCTGCCTCTCCCCGGGAAGGCGTGATGTGCGTCGGGCATCTACAAAACAAACCACAGAGCTTGAGGAACGGGGTGCTGGGGGGGATTTAGTCCTTGGGGGCTGTTTGGGTGAGGGGGGCTTTGTTTTCTGGGGGAGGCCTAGCAGCAGTTCCTCTATGTTCTCTGGCCTGTGGTAGGAATCTGGGGATCCTATGAATCTATGAACCTCTTGGAGGCCTTGACCAGGACTTTCTTATGACTGTCTTTGCAGCCCTGGTCTTCTACCTAGGCACAAGGGAGTCGTTTCTGTCTCTTTCCTGGGTGTCCTTCCGGTAAAAACATCGGTGCCCTCAGATAACTGCCAACCACGTGTCCACCCATGTTCATGGGCCCTGGGCATCTGCTGGATGTTCCTGTGTGATGCTGGTGTCCCCTGAACTCCTGATGGTTGAGATGGAGGGACTGGCGCCGGCTGCCGGGGACGGCGTGAGACCCCGGGGCCCGGGGGAGAGACGGCTCTGCCCTCACGGGGAGACTCTTACAAAGGAAACCAGGGGGGTGGAGGCCCCCATGTTTCAGACCCCGGCATTTCGTGGAGACTGTGCCTGGCGCGTTGGCCACCTAGCTGTGACTTGCCGGGGAAGGCGTGAACTGGGTGTCACTCTAGGTCGCCCCCCGGCTCTTGCCACTACAAGTGACCGGCCCTCCGGGGAGCGAGGGGCTGACACTGGGTCAGCAAATGTTCCTCTCTGCAGCAGGGTTTCCTGTGAGTAGGGACCCAGCAGCAGGGCCGTCCTGGGAGGGCTGCAGATGGATTCGCAGGCTGGAGGCCATCCTACCAATGACTTTCTCGGCTGGTGAAATGAAGTTACTCAGCTCAGCTGGCAGGTCCAGATGGGCCGGGGGCTGGCGTCTAACCGCGTTAGCAGCTGGGAGCGAGCAGGCAGGATGTCAGGCAGCGGGAGGGCTAATAGCCAATAAAAGCCAGGCAGGAGCCCTGGAGCCACGGCCGAGTCCGCTTTTATTTTTAAATCTTATCTTTATGGCCGTTTTTCTCCTGCTGTTGGGAACCACGTATTGCGCCTTATCTCTGCTGGCTTCTGGCAGCCCGGCCTGTTCCTGCTCAGGCAGGCTCCCTGGTAACTGCAGGGCCCAGGGGACAGAGGGACTAGAGCAGGGGTGGGGAACCTTTTTTCTGCCAAGGGCCATTTGGACATTTATAATGTAATTCGTGGGCTCTCTGGCCCCCAGAATGGATCCAGCTGAGGGCTCACATTCACTGTACGGTCTGTGTTAGACCCTGTACCTGTCATCTAATAAACCTCTGTTTTACTGGCTGGCTGAGAGTCACATCTGACTGTGGATTTGGGGTGCAGAATCCACGGACTCACTAAGGACCCTGCCCGGGCGAGTTCGCTGGGGGAAGCGCACAGAGGGGCAGAAGGTGCTGAATGCTCCGAGGTCAGACCCAGGAAGGGGTAAACGGGGACCTCTAAAGCTCCTAGCCTTGGAGACAGGCTGTGTACGGAGAGGGGACGTTTCCCCTCAGAATCCTAACTGGCTTCATAGGGAGCAAGTTCCAGACCATCGCCCGGGCGCTCTGTGACACTACCCGTTGAGCCTGACGATCCAGCCAGCTTTCTATCCACTTTATGGTCCATTCATCCAGCCCATACTTCTTTAACTTGCTGGCAAGAATATTTTCTAAATAGTCCTGAACCACTTCTTTCTCCACAGAGGGCTGGTCACCTCCTCCCCATGCTGTGCTGCCCAGTGCAGTCTCTGGGAGCTGACCTTGTTCGTGAAGACAGAGGCAAAAAAAGCATTGAGTACATTTGCCTTGTTCCACATCCTCTGTCACTAGGTTGTCTCCCTCATTCAGTAAGGGGCCCACACTTTCCTTGACTTTTTTCTTGTTGCTAACATACCTAAAGAACCCCTTCTTGTTACCCTTAACATCTTGTCCTCCCATCTTCCCAGCCTGTCAGCAGCTGAATTCTGCCATGTTGGGGGCAACCTGACCTCTTGTGTCGCCAGCTTTCAGGGACTCCTCTGTTCCCTCCCGTCTAGACGGCCCATCTCGCTCCCGCGGGCTTGTCTTGTTCTCTCAGCCTTTTCCCTCCTTCCCTGTCCGGGAGACCTCCGTCCCCGCAGACCGATGGCGTCCCTGCTCCTATCTCTGCAGTGTGCGTCTGGGACCAACGCAGGCTGCGCCTTCCCTGCTCTGGGCTGCGGGTGGCCTCACTCCAGGTGCAAGACGTGACACTCGTTAGCCCTGAATCTCTGTCTGTGTCTCCCTGGGACGCTTCCATGGGGCAACTCCCCGCTTGGTGGTGCTGTGCCGGATGGGGTGGATCTGGGAGGGCACCGTAACAGGGCCTGGGGGTGGGGGTGCGGGGTTACCACTAGTAGTGGGTTCTTGCTCCGCGTGTAACTTCTCATCCATATTCATGGCCCCGGATCTGGCAGGTATTCATCCAGTTTCTTTCTAGGTTTGAGGTGGCACTAAAGTCAGTGGAGCATACAACTGAAATCCAGTTTACTCTAGCCCCAGACGGCGCTTATCTCCAAGATCCACAGAGCAGGGAGGGCTCCCTTGGCTTGGCTGGGCGTGATTTATCTGTGTTCGCTGCTGCCTGACTGAGGTTAAGGTTCCCATACTGGCTCCCTTGATATCTGCTCCAGTATTGGGCCAGGAAGACCCATCAGGCTGAAGGCGGCTGGTTCTCCGACTGGTTTACACAGATCTGCCTAGAGCCTGGTTCTCTTAACCCTTCGGCTCCCTCTCTCCCTCTCCCTTCCTAGGGATGCCTCTGGTGCTTCGGGAGTAGGGGGAACTTTGGAGTCCTGTGAGAAAAGCCCCAGTTAGGTGCTGACCCTTGGTCACCATTTTCCAGCCCAGGTAGAGATTGTCGCCCTCTGGGAAGCACGTAACTGAGGGGTGGGGTGACCTGCTGAGTTGGGCGATGACCAGGCTCTGGCTGAGCCAGGCCTGGGGAGAGCCATGCCCCAAACTGGGGCTGAGGAGGGCATGGTCTCCGCGTGCTGCAAGCCTTTTCTCTGACTTGGGAGCCACGTTCTCCTTGTTCGGCTAAGGAGCCTGACCCTGGGCCCCAGGGGAGTCTTGGGGCCTAGAGAGTGGGCTGCTCTCAGTCCCTCAGCTGTGGGGCTGGCAAGTGTGCCCATCGCTCCTGTCCCTGATGTGGGTACGGTGGTGGGGCTGTCTGGCTGTGCCATCTGAGCTGGGCCGCTAACGGGATCTTCAGGGCAGGTCCCCAAGTCAAAACAATATTAACCCGCAAGGTCTCGAAACATCTGGCAACACCAAAGCGTCAAAAAACATTTGTTTGGGGTCAAACAAATCATCGTTTGGCCTGGAACAAAGCAATTCTCTCAACACTGAGTGTTTTTAACACTAATTTCAAACTTTCCTTCCATTTTTTTTTTTAACGGATTTGCTTCAAATCAAAACTTTGACCACTGGGTGAAACTGCCAAGAATTCACACCCTATTTGGGTGTCGCCCACTGGGTGTTCTTCCCCGATGATTGTTCTGTCTGGAAACGTTGGCGGGAGAGGCAAGGGTACCAGGCAAGCCCCATCTCTGTGGGACGTGACCCTGGGCAGGGGGGGCTCTTGCACAGAGTTCGGGGATCTCTCCCTGGCAGGGAGCGAGGGAGAATCTACCATGACCCTTAACAGACTGCACCCGTGGTTAATTGCCCTCGCCATTAAAAATGTACGCTCGTGTCTAGCTTCAACTGCCAGCCATTGGAGCGTGTTAGAGCTCTGGTGGACTGTAGAGCCCATGATTAACTATTGGCTCCCCATGTAGATACTAATAGATTGCAATCAAGTCACCTCTTAACCTTCTCTGTGTTAAGCTACATAGATTGAGCTCTTGGATAGGGCAGATTTCTGATCCTTTAATCATTTTCTTGGCTCTTCTTTGAACCCTCTACAACTGATCAACATCCTTCTTGAATTGTGAGCACCAGAACTGGGCACAGGGCTCCAGCAGTGGTCCCACCAGCCAAATTGAGGTAATGTCCCCTCTCTACTGCTACTCTCCATTCCCCTGTTTACACGGCCCAGGGTCGCATCAGCTCTTTTGGCCACACTGGGCGTTCCTGTTCAACTGATTATCCACCATGACCTCCCAATCTCTGTCCAAGTCACCACTTCCCAGGACAGAATCCCCCATCCTGGAAGTAAGGCCAGAGACACACACATACATTTTAATATGTGTGTGTATGGAGATGACCAGGGAGGAATATAAAAATATTGCTCAGGCCTGCAGGAGTGAAATCAGGAAGGCTAAATCACACTTGGAGTTGCAGCTAGCAAGGGATGTTAAGGGTAACAAGAAGGGGTTCTTAAGGTATGATAGCAACAAGAAAAAAGTCAAGGAAAGTGTGGGCCCCTTACTGAATGAGGGAGGCAACCTAGTGACGGAGGATGTGGAAAAAGCAAATGTACTCAATGCTTTTTTTGCCTCTGTCTTCACGATCAAGGTCAGCTCCCAGACTCCTGCACTGGGCAGCACAGCATGGGGAGGAGGTGACCAGCCTTCTGTGGAAAGAAGTGGTTCAGGACTATTTAGAAAAGCTGGACGAGCACAAGTCCATGGGGCCAGATGCGCTGCATCCGAGGGTGCTAAAGGGGTTGGCGGATGTGATTGCAGAGCCATTGGCCATTATCTTTGAAAACTCCTGGCGATCGGGGGAGGTCCCGGATGACAGGAAAAAGGCTAATGTAGTGCCCATCTTTAAAACAGGGAAGGAGGAGGATCCAGGGAACTACAGGCCAGTCAGCCTCACCTCAGTGCCTGGAAAAATCATGGAGCAGGTCCTCAAGGAATCAATCCTGAAGCACTTAGAGGAGAGGAAAGTGATCAGGAACAGTCAGCATAGATTCACCAAGGGCAAGTCATGCCTGACTAACCTAATTGCCTTCAATGATAAGATAACTGGCTCTGTGGCTGAGGGGAAAGCAGTGGACGTGTTGTTCCTTGACTTTAGCAAAGCTTTTGATACGGTCTCCCACAGTATTCTTGCCAGCAAGTTAAAGAAGTATGAGCTGGATGAATGGACCATAAGATGGATAGAAAGCTGGCTGGATCGTCTGGCTCAACGGGTAGTGATCAATGGCTCCATGTCTAGTTGGCAGCCGGTATCGAGTGAAGTGCCCCGAGGGTCGGTCCTGGGGCTGGTTTTATTCAATATCTTTATCAATGATCTGGAGGATGGTGTGGACTGAACCCTCAGCAAGTTTGCAGATGACACTAAACTGGGAGGAGTGGTAGATACACTGGAGGGAAGGGATAGGATACAGAGGGACCTTGACAAATTAGAGAATTGGGCCAAAAGAAATCTGATGAGGTTCAACAAGGACAAGTACAGAGTCCTGCACTTAGGACGGACGAATCCCATGCACTGCTACAGACTAGGGGCCGAATGGCTAGGCAGCAGTTGTGCAGAAAAGGACCTAGCGGTTACAGTGGATGAGAAGCTGGATATGAGTCAACAGTGTGCCCTTGTTGCCAAGAAGGCTAATGGCATTTTGGGATGTATAATTAGGGGCATTTCCAGCAGATCGAGGGACGTGATTGTTCCCCTCTATTCGACATTGGTGAGGCCTCATCTTCAGTATTGTGTCCAATTTTGGGGCCCACACTACAAGAAGGATGTGGAAAAGTTGGAAAGAGTCCAGAGAAGGGCAACAAAAATTATTAGGGGCCTGGAGTGCATGACTTATGAGGAGAGGCTGAGGGAACTGGGATTGTTTAGTCAACAGAAGAGAAGACTGAGGGGAGATTTGATAGCTGCTTTCAACTTCTTGAAAGGGGGTTCTAAAGATGATGGATCTAGACTGTTCTCAGTGGTACCAGACGACAGAACAAGGAGTAATGGTCTCAAGTTGCAGTTGGGAAGGTTTAGATTGGATATTAGGAAAAACTTTTTCACTAGGAGGGTGGTGACGCACTGGAATGGGTTCCCTAGGGAGGTGAATCTCCTTCCTTAGAGGTTTTTAAGGTCAGGCTTGACAAAGCCCTGGCTGGGATGATTTAGTTGGGGATTGGTCCTGCTTTGAGCAGGGGGTTGGACTAGATGACCTCCAGAGGTCCCTTCCAACCCTGATATTCTATGATTCTAAAGTGGTTGCTTGCGCCCAGCTTACCAAGCGATCCCTGTTGCGCTGTATCCGTGACCTGTTGTCTTTATTTACCACTCCCCCATCTTTGTGTCCTCTGCAGACTTCATCCGTGATTTTGTTTTCTCCCAGCTCACTGACAAAAATGTTCCAGTTCTGCCTCTCGCCTCAGTTGCTCTCCTTCCGGCGGCAGCAAGGTGTCACAGCGTGTTCGTATAGAGGAGGGATTCTGCCCCCCCCCCCCCACACACACACATTGACTGCACCAGCCCTTCTCCATCACATTCAGCCCTAGATCAAGGCCGGAGTGTCTCAGGTTCTCATTCCTATTTGTGCTTGTCGTAAAACCCCAGTGTGGTTCCAGTTGGATCCAGAGCTCCTGAGGAGCAGTGGGGGCTGCTGGGTGGGATTGAAGGGTATCGACATTTCAGGGCTAGCACAGCAGGGCCTGGGGTTGAGATTGAGGGACATTGGCAGAGCTGTGTGGGGAGCCCAAGGTTTGGGTAACCGGGGACTGGAGGACTGGCCAAGGGGGCCTCCAGGAAACCAAGGAGAATCCAACTTTGCAATGACATTTCATGGAAATAAGGTTCTGTTTGTGATAACTGTGTCAGACTGTTCTGCACAATCTGGGACAAACCTCATGCAATTAACATAAACTTAATTTAATGAAGGGAAATGTTTTTGAAGTAGGGTTTTGTGACTGAGTAGGAGTACTGTGTGTGCGTGCCTCAGTTTCCCCTATGCATTTCTTAAGTGTCTATGTGAAGGAATAGGGGCTGATAGTGTAAGCAAGCAGGCAACGCCCTGTCCCTTCCCCTCACCTCTCTACCTCTGAACCTGTTGGAGAGAGGTCAGCTGACCTGCCTGGGGAAGGAAAGACAGAGAAAGGAATGCAGGGGAGGGGTGGAGGAGGAAGCGGCAGTCTGGGTCTGGCAGGGAGCTGAGAGGGAGAGAGCTCTAGGCAAGCTGGCCTAGCTCTCTGGCCCCCAAAATGGACCCAGCAGAGGGGTCGCGTTCGCTCTACCTAGAGTATGTTCCTGTCATCGAATAAACCTGTTTTATTGGCTGGCTGAGAGTCACGTCTGACTGTGGAATTGGGGTGCAGAATCCACGGGCTCCCCCAGGACCCCGCCTGGGCGGGCTCACTGAGGGAAGCGCATGGAGGGGCAGAAGGTGCTGAATGCTCCGAGGTCAGACCCAGGAAGGTGGAAGTGGGTACCCGTGAAGCTCCTAGCCTTGAAACAGGCTGTGTACGGAGAAGGGACACTTCCCCCGAAGTCCTGACTGGCTTCTTAGGGAGCAAGTTCCAGACCATCGCCTGGGCGCTCCGTGACAGGTTCATACCCGTGGGGTCCATTGTATTAAAAATGTGATCATGGGTGTGTTAGCGTGGGCCCGTGTGTAACTTTTCTAGGAGACTGGCTAGCGTCCACCTTGAGGGGAATGTTGGCAATGTCCAAGGACTTCTGGGGTCAAGGAGCGTAAAGTGGATTTCTTAGGAAATACTGGGGGGAGGAATACAAAGGACCCCCTTCCAAGCCCTCCTTTGTACCCTGGAAGAGAGAGCCATTGTCGACTCATCACCCGCTCCTGCCAACTCCAGACAGTGCCCCCAAACTGTATAAAAGGTGGATGAAACTGTTCACAAGAGGACCTGTTCTTAGCGGTGATGACCTTTGAGCCCTCAAGGAAAACCGCTGGGTGGAGTCTTGGACGGCTCCAGCCAGAACCCAGGTTAGGGATCTCTGGTAAGCTTGCATGCAAATAGGTGCTTTTAGTTTTTACTCAGTAGTGCTTCTACCACAGGAATAAAATAGACGTGCATAGGAAAAACCGGTGCCTGATAACCGTGGGCGATCGCACTGTTCTCAGCCTTGGAAGAGAAAGCAAGCAGGACTGGCTAAGCAGACTCTGCTGGTAGTAAGCCAGTGAACGCAAGGAACTGTTAGCCAGGACAGAAGGGAGAGAAAGACAGGTCTCCACCCAAGAGAGGTGAGGGCCAGCGGAGCCAGAAACCTGAGCACGGGTGCGCTGGCTGGACCACTGAAGGGGAAATAGGGGGCAGGTGCCCTGACCTGTGACACAAACCGGATCCTATCTAACCTCTGCAATAAATACACAATTCACACTGCAGGTGGAGCGCCCTGAGAGGTGCCATAGTCGAGGTCTTGGTAGTGGATAATACGTGTGGATTCTGACCTACCCTCCTGCTCTCTACAACCTCTTTCAGGTGCAAATTCCCCTGGCTAGTCTCAGGCCTGAATGTATTTGGGGAATTTTTAAATAAACCCACTGAGGCACCTTTGGGTGAGAGAATTTAGGAAGATCAGCGTGTGGCTTCCTCTCCCCCGTGCGGCTTGATCTCCTCAGTTTTGGCTCCTTGGTGTCTCTGTAATGGAGAGACTTGGAAAGGGCAGATGTCAGGGAGTACTTGGCCGGCAGGGCCTGGGTTGGGACCGAACTGGTAGCTGGGAAAAGCCCTTTCATCGAGCGGAGATAGGAAGTTCTTGGCAAAACAGAACTGTTTAGAGAGCGTGTGGCTACTTTAAAAGCAGGGTCCATTCCCACCCCTCTTGGCAAACACCGTAAGGGTGGCAGGCGGTTCTGGTACAATGGGTTGCCAGGCTGGCTTTCTGAGAAACAGTCGATTGGCAAACGTGAGCCATTTGCCTTTATGGAGTTTCTGGGTCGCTGCGAAGGAGTCCGACCCAGCTCGCCGCCATTATGAAACGCTGGCTGGACGGAGGAGTTTGTATTCGGGATAGTCCCAATTATAGGGACAGTCCCAATTTTGGGGTCTTTTTCTTCTATATGCTCCTATTACCCCACCACCACCACCACCACCTCCTGTCCCGATTTTTCACAGTTGCTGTCTGGTCACTGTCCCGGAGCGCCCGGGCGATGGTCTGGAACCGCTCCCTAGGAAGCCAGACAGGACTTCGGGTGAAGGGCCCCTTCTCCGTACACAGCCTGTTTCCAGGGCTAGGAGCTTCAGGGGTCCCCACTTCCACCTTCCTGGGTCTGACCTCGGAACATTCAGCACCTTCTGCCCCTCCGTGTGCTTCCCCCAGCAAGCCCGCCTGGGCGGGGTCCTGAGGGAGCCCGTGGATTCTGCACCCCAAATCCACAGGCAAACGTGACTCTCAGCCAGCCAGTAAAACAGGTTTATTCGATGACTTCTATCTGGTCTAACCCAGACCATACAGCGAGCGTGACCCCTCAGCTGGATCCATCTTGGGGCCAGAGAGCGAGATAGCTCCTCTGCCCTTCCCTGTCTGGCTCCAGCTAAACCCAGACTGACTACCCCCCACCTCCAGCCCCTCCATCCTTTCCTTTGTCTGTCTTCCTGGGCTGGAGGTATCACCTGACCTCTCTCCAACACCTGGGGTCAGATTACAGCATCAGGGATGCACACCTTGAGAGGGGAGGGCGTTGCCTCCTTGCTTCCAGTGTCAGCCCCTATTCCTTAAGAAATGCAAAGGGGAAACTGAGGCATGCACACAGTACTCCCACTTCACCACCGTCACCCTAAGTAAGTTTGGACACGGCCTTATGTGGGCACAGCTCGACCCGCCTAGCGAGACCAGCAGGGTGCGGAGGCAGAGAACCCTGGCCGCAATGGCGCGCCATCGGTGCAGGACTGGCTGTACCTGCAGCCCCTGGCCACGCATGGAGGGCGCCATTTTGTAGAACAAGATGGTGCCCTCTGTACAGCATAACCACACATGCCCCAGGGCGGATGCCATTTTGCATGCAAGTTAAAAACTTGCAGACCTGACTAAAAATGTCAAAGAGGCAAGGGGGGATGAGGTAATATCTTTTAATTGGACTAGCTTTCGAGCTTACACAGAGCTCTTCTTTAGGTCTGGGCCAGATACTACTTCACCCAGCTTGTCTTTCTAGTATCCCGGGCCAACATGGCTACAACGCCCCTGCATTATAAAAACGGCATGTCACGTCCCCGGCCGCCAGGCAGAGCGCTGCCGGCACAGTAACGCCTCCCCGAGTGGAGGAAGCTGTGCTGACAGAAGCACAATTCTCTTACCTTCTCCGAGCGGGGTTTGCTGGCATAACTGGGGGGGGGGGGGCACACCCCTGCCCATTGCAGTGATGCCAAAGGCTGCTAATGTCTTTTGCTCTTCAAACAACACATGTAGGAAGAAGGAGCCACCCAGCCCCAGTGGGGTCCAATCACCATGGTTCTGAGTGGCCCATACCATGCAAGGCCCAGTTTCACATACCCCCAAAACTGTGGGGGTTATTCCTGGGTGGGTTTCTTGAATGCGCTCGTCGCAGCAGTAGGTGACCACCTCGTATCTTCCCAACCCTCTGCCGCCGTCCCCCCTCTGTCAAAGCAACCCCTCTCTGCTTTACACCCGCCCCAAGTGCGCCCGCTGGCTTTGGGCGCCCAGATGGCCGGGGGCCCACCTGCAGCCCTTGGCACGCCTGAAAAATCAGGCCCCAGATGTCTCTGGGTTGGCAACCCAGGGGCGACCCCCCCGAAAAGCCGGGTGACGTCTCGACATCCCACAGGGAGAATCCGGGACAGGGCCCGGCCCTCGTGGGCCCCGAGCCAGGAGGGAGCTGTTTGTCTGCTGCATGCGTTCAGCTGCTGCAGCGACCAAGGCAGGGCCCCTGTGGAGAACAGGCTCGCCCCTTAACCCTGCCTCCCGCGCTGGCCATCCGGGGCAGGGACCGAGCGGGGCTGGTTATGGGGCAGGGAGCTGAGTGGGGGTTCACTGGGCATGTGTTCTGTGTCCTCCGGAATTCAAGGGAGCGGGGTGGGGAGGGAAGGGTGGGTTGAAGACGGGGGGGGGGGGGGGCATGTTCCCCACAGCCTGAGTGGGTGGATGGGCTGCGGGGGTTGGGGGGACGTACCCAGCAGGGGGGGAGAGCAGGTGGTATCTGTGGGTTGGTGCGTGTGTGGCTAGGGTGCGGGGGATGGCGTGCCCCCCCAGGGCCCGTGTGACAGTAGCCAGCGGGGGGTGTGAGTAGGGGGTGGGGGCTGCCCTGGCGAGAGGATGCTATTTGTACACACACGGGGGGGGGGGGTGCGGGCCGCGCACACCTTGGCGTGCGGGGCCGGGGTGAGCCGGGGGCAGGGGGTGTGGGCGCGTGGGAGGGTGCAGACTGCCGAGCGAGCTGTTCCCGTGCCAGGCCCCGCTCCTGTTAATGGTTAATGTTGCCAGCCAGCGGCCGTGGCGCGGCCGGGAGCTATCAGCCCTGCCATCAGCGCTGAGAACAAACTGTACTGCCCTGGGATTGTTTGTTTTCATTCCTTCCTCGCCTCCCCGGGACATGATACCTGCAGGTGCACAGAGCAGGAATCAGCCCCCCCCCTCCTGGTAATCTCCCCCAGGACCAGGCTCTGTTAGTCCCTCACGCGGCTGCCTGCCACGCACCGACCCTCACCTGGGCCTCGGATCAGCCCTGCCCCAGCCAGCCGCCTCCCCCCGCCTCCCCCGGGGTCGCCCGCTCTGCCAGGCCAGGCTGGTTTGAACTGCACGAGTGGGGGCAGGTTTCTGGGCCTGCCCCCTGGGCTAGCCCACCCCCATTGGCAGGCCGGGCGCCTGGCGGGCAGAGCTATGCTGCAGCTCAAAGCTGCTCCAGGAGCGCCTGGTCATCCCCGTGGGGAAGGGAGTTAGCACACACACACACGCACAAACACGCACAAACACACACACACACACAAACACACACACGCACAAACACGCACAAACACACACACAAACACACACATGCACACACACAAACATGCACACACACACACACAAACGCACAAACACACACACACACACACACACACAAACACACGCACACCCTGATCCCTGGCGACTCCCTGAGACGCTGCCTGAGAGCCGGAGACGGGTGCTGGCTGGACACGCGACAATCCCTGGCTCAGCGGAATCAGCCGGGGGGGGGGGGGGGCTGGCCAGTGGGGCCGGGGGCCGGCTCCAGCGTCGTACCCCTAACTGCCCAGCGCCCAGCCCCCCCACTGCTGCCCTGTGGCATGTGTGCTGTCGCCGAGCTCCCTCCCACAGGGCCCTTGTCCTCCCTGGCACGGGGCAGCCTTCGACGGGGCTCCGGGGCTGGGTGGAGGGCGTGTGTCTGAAGCAGGCAGGGATGGGATGTGGTGCTAGATTTTCCTGCTCTTCTTGGGCATCTCACCTGATGTGCCCTCCTCCACCCCCCCACCCCCCCCCCTGCCCCCGGATAGCTCGGAGCCCCAGTGAGACTCACCTTGGTGGGTTTCCACACCAGGGAGAGTGATTCCTTACCCCGGGGTGGTGCGTCTACACTGCAAGGGCCCTGCCCTGGCTCTGCTCCATTCCATTGGTTGGGACGTCCTTTTTCCCAGTATCTGGGACTGTCCAGATCACAGCCCCGGCACCGCCGCTTCCTGGGGCAGCTCCCGGCACCCGCCCACCGGCAGGAGCAGCTGGTGCTGCAGGGATGGGGCTTGCGGGTGCCAGGAGCGGGCAGAGAGCCCTCCACGCCCCCCTGCCCCACCCCGCAACCCCAGGATCCAGTGGGACCTGCCTGCTGGCTGCTTCTTGGGATGGGAGCCGCCCCGGTGAGCACTGCTGGGACTCCCCACCTCACCCCCTGGCAGGTCCCTCTGGCTCTTAGGGTGGGGAGGGGGACTCTGCATGCTGCCGGCGCCTCCAAGCCCCGCTCCGCGGCTCCGGCAGCTCCCACTGGCGCTTTCCCCTCCCAGTGGGAGCCACGGAGCTCACGCTTGTGGTGGGTGAAGCACGTGGAGAGCTGGAGACCCCCCCCCCCTCTTCCCCTAGGAGCCAGAGACCCCCCAGCAGGGCTGGTGAGTGCGGCCAGGGAAGGGGGTGGGGTGCGATACAGTGAGTGTCTGAGAGGTGTGTGTGTGTGGGGGGGGTGTTGGGGGATGCGGGGCAGTGGGGGGCGGTTGGTTTGGTTTGGGGTGCCAGGCAGTGACTTTGCAGGGCTAGACGGGCGCATCTAAACCTCCCGGCTGCGAGTCGCTGGGCCGAGCGCAGGCCCCGCCCCGCGAGAAGAACACGCCGAGCCCTGAGCCGGGCGGGGCTCAGGTGTGTCCTCACAAGGCACCTTTGCTGCTTCTGCCCAGGGCAGGGTGGGGCCGGTGACTCCCGGGCGTTTGCGTGGGCCTGACACAGGCCTTAGCGCTGGTATTGCAGCTCGTGAGTGGTGTGTGAAGTCTCTGGCCCTGAGCCATTGCTGAAGCCTCCGCGGCATCCCATGGGCTTGGTTAGGACCTGGATGCCAGTCAGGAATCGCGTGTTTACACGGGTGGTGTCAGATTGGAGCCTGTGGCCTGGTCTACACTCAGCTACATCACCCAGGGGTGTGAAAAATCCCCCCCCCCAAGTGGCGTAGTGTAGACAGCGCTGGTTGACGGAAGGCTCCTTCTATCGACCTAACTACCACGTCTCAGGGAGGCGGATTACCTGCCCCGATGGCAGAGCTCCCCCTGTCGGCGGAGGAACTCTGCTGCAGCGTTTCGGTGTCCAGGGTTGGCGGATGAGGCCGGGTGGTTAATCAACAGGAAAACAAAGGCTGCCCCGTAAAATTGCCATCTCTCTTCCAGCGTTTCTGAATGTCTTTTCTTTAGGGCATCTAAATGAATGAAAATGATGTCGAAATCAAGTATTTGTGGCTATTTTTAGCAAATGATTTCACTCTGGTTTTACAGAAAACCCTGATTTGGGTGGAAACGAACTGACAGATTCAGCCCCAAAGGAAAGAGAACAGAGGATGCTAATGGCCGGTGGCCTGTGGCCTTAACCACACTGAAACTGCGGTGGAATTACCCACACGAAAGCATTACAGAATCGGCGTCAGCCCCCTGGCTGTAACTTTGTGCTTTGCTCTGTGTTAACGCCAGCGCTCTGAACATGTTTGGTGTGTTTCTCTTGAGTTGTTCCAAATCAGATTCAATCCTTGTTGCCCATATTTCCTCCACGGCATGATGTTAACATGTGGAATTAATAATGGATGGATGCATTTCTGCAATATTTTTATCTGTCCTACAATTTCCCTCCTTTCCTCTGGATGCTTTGCAGAGACTTTCAGGTTGGACTTCCTTTGGTTGGAACTGGAAACGATCTTCAGAAGGCTAAAATATCCAGGGAAGGAAGCGTTTTCCACCAAGATCCTTGTTAACGATCAAACTTGAGCAGATCAGCTCCTGGTTTTGGGTGAAAGGCCATCCAAAGTGAGTTGCAAGGTGTCGGTAGCATGGGGCTTGGATTGGCGTATTACCAGGCTGCTGATTAATTGCTGCTGCAGGATTTTCGGGTGGTGGAACAAATCTTCTGCTGACTGACTGTGTGCAACTCCCCCTCTGTGCTCCCAGCGTTCACACACTGGGAGCCATCTCCTTCAATTTCTCCACCTCAGCCCAGGGTACATGAGACCCGCTGTGGAGATTGGAAGCTCTCGGTCAGCTGGGAAGTGTTGCTGACTTTCATTGCTAGTCTTGTGAGATTTGACATCTGTCACAAAGTCCCAGCTTCTGGAGTCAGGGGATTATGTGAGAGTCTCACTGACTTTTTTTTTTTTAATGCAAGTTTCTATCCTTCGTGGTTGTGTGAAAATGTGACTTGAAAAACCACAAGCTGAATGAAAAGAATCCCAAATGTCCACATTTTTAAACCCTCCTGACTTCATAGCCAACTTCTGAGTGTTGAATGCATGAGGCTGGCAGGACTGAGTAGGGGATACGGTGCCAGCAGGAGCCAGCCCGGGACAGGGCGCTAGACCTGACAAGCGGTATCATCCGGCTGGCCCCTGAGCCTTCCCGCTCTCGGCTTGGCAGTGCGAATGATCCAGGGTGTTTATCTGGGGTTATTTTTAGCGCCGTGCTCTGTGATGGGGCTGGAGATAAATGAGTGTTTTGTTCCTCCTCTGTGAGGTAAAAACAGCCGTGGTGTGACCTAATAAATCCCTGTGCCAAGGTCACGTCCTTGTGGGACGGGGGGGGAGGGGAGGGGGCTCCTCCCTTGCTGCTTGTCTGCTGAGGAGATTGGCGGGGAAGATTAGGGAGGTGGTGAAGTCTGAGCAGGGCTGGGCTCCAGTGGGAACATGTAGAAGGGCAGCGGGAGGCCGGGGCTGGTACTGCAGGGCCTGGGAAAGCTGTGCACATTTGGGGCGGATGACATTCCTGTGGCGGCAGGTGCCCTCCGGAGAGCCCTGGAGGCCGAAGTCCGCGGCTTCTCCCCAGACCAGGTACGGCCTGGACAGCAGCGTGTGCCGCGCGGGCACTGCAGGGCGGGAGAGGCCAGTTTCCATTTGTTCCTGAACCTCATTGTGGAGCCTAAAGCAGACCCAGCTGCTTGTGGGGAGGTGACGGGGGCCGGGACGGATGGCCCGGGGCCTGTATGTGCTGGGTTTGGGCGGCCTGTGGCCCACTGGGAAGAAGGCCTCTGCACTGCTTGGTGCTGTGGGCCGGGGCTTGGTGCACAGGGATTCTGATGTAGCGGGTACCATACATACATTATAGACCGCTCCACATATCCAGTCCATGCTGGTCATTCTCCATAAGAAACTGTTATGCTGGAGGTTGGGTGGCTCCCAGGAAACGTGTCTTTGCTCTATGGGCAGCAGCAAAATGCCTTGAAGCTGGTGGACTAAATGGGAGAGCAGTTAAATGTCCCTTTGTTTCGTGATAGCTGAAACAGTAGAAGCCACCGCCCAAATCACAGGCCAGTGTGGGCAAAACCGCAGTCGGAGTTGAGCTATGCAGTCTGAGAGGTTTTCCCGGGGGTCTTAATGCAACTACAAGAGGCTGTGTATGCTTTGGTGGAAGTGTATGTGCGTGCTAAACAGAAACGAGGAGCGGGCCCAGAGAAACCCGAGGAGACTGGAAGAGCTTCCTGGTTCACAAATCCAAGCCGCTCTCCAGCAAGGCGTCCTGTTTGAACTTTAAGTCCTTCGTCAAGGCCAAGGCCACACTGCAGGCTTCTGCCAGCAGAGCTCTGTGAGCTGGGGTGTGAAGAGGTTTGAGTCTTGATCAGGAAACGCCCAGAGTGTAAATGGAGCTAGACCGGCCCGCTTACAGGGAGGGCTGGTTTTGCCGCGTTGTACTGCGTTCGCAGCAGGAGTGCAAGTTGACCCAGGACCACAAACTCTAGCTGGACGCCCCGCCTGAGACCCAGGAAAGCCGTCGGGTCTCGGGGGCGCGTCGTACGTGGGTTTAAAAACCTTCCTCCCCCACGCTGGCTGCCAAACCTCACCACCGGGCTCCATGTCACTGCTGGGAACTGCCTCAGTGCTTGTGGCCAGTGTTGGCCGGTGGCTGGGAGCCAGGAGCTGGGTTCTGCTCCGGGCTGTGGACTGTAGGGTGCCATCCTTTGCTGTAGTTCATGGGGAGTTCTGCTTAGCAGCTAGGAGTCCCCTCTGCCCCCCCCCCCCCAGTCACCTGGCAAATCACTGGGTCTGTCTGTGCCCATCTACCAACTAGGCACAATGAGACTTACCCGCCTTTGGAAGACCTTTAGAATGGGTCTCTGTAATGGAGTAGGAATACTGTGTGTGCCTCAGTTTCCCCTATGCATTTCTTGCGTGTCTATGTGGAGGGATAGGGGCTGATAGTGTTGCAGAGCACAGAGACAGTGGAAGCAAGCAGGCAGCGCCCTGTCCCTTCCCCCACCTCTCTACCTCTGAACCGGTTGGAGAGAGGTCAGCTGACCTAGCCCAGGAAAAAGGCAAAGAGGAAAGAATGCAGGGGAGGGGCGGATGAGGAAGTCTCAGTCTGGATTTGGCTGGAAAGAGGGAGAGAGCTCAGGCAGGCTGCCTCGCTCTCTGGCCCCCAAAACGGATCCAGCTGAGGGGTCACGCTCTCTGTATGGTCTGGGTTAGACCAGGTACCGGTCATCAAATAAACCTCTGTTTTACTGGCTGGCTGAGAGTCACGTTTGACTGTGGATTTGGGGTGCAGACCCACAGGCTCCCCCAGGACCCTGCCTGGGTGGGCTCGCTGGGGGAAGCGCACGGAGGGGCAGAAGGTGCCGAATGCTCCGAGGTCAGACCCAGGAAAGTGGAAGCGGGAATTTGTGAAGCTCCAAGCCCTGGAGACAGGCTGTGTACGGAGAGAGGACGCTGCCCCCCAGAGTCCTGACTGGCTTCCTAGGGCGCAAGTTCCAGACCCTCGCCCCGGGGAGTCCGGGACAATCTCCTGAAAGATTTTATTGGCGTAGATCCTGCTCCCCTGCACCCGCAAGGCCCCCAGCAGAGGGTCTCCTCAGTTGTACCCGGTGGGGAGTGAGGCCAAGATGGCTACCTTTCCCCTCCCCCCTCCTGCCGGGGCTGAGGTGGGTGATACAGTACTGTGGCTACAGCCGTCCCCAAGGAAGGGTCTATTGGCTGAGGATTGGTCAGGTCACGCGCCCCCTATCCTGCCCCCAATATGTTGTCTATGTGCAGGGGGAGGATGTGGTGTCGAGCTAGTGGCCACGGCTTCACGCCCCCCCCAAACACAGGTAATCCTGGCTGCTCCTTCAGGGCATCGTCCCAGCTGGTATGTGGGGGGCCCGTCCCTGTTTCCCGGCGCGCAGGATGTGGAGGCCACAGCCGGGCCGGGCCTGGCCCGCTCACTCCCGCTCCGTCTCCTCTTGGCCCTTGCAGGGTGCGATTCCGGGTTTGGCAAGCAGGCCGCGCGCCACTTGGACGCCATGGGCTTCCGGGTCTTCGCGAGCGTGCTGGACCTGGAGAGCGCCGGGGCCCAGGAGCTCCGGCAGAGCTGCTCACCGCGCCTCACGCTGCTGCAGATGGACCTGACCAAACCGGAGGATATCCGCAAAGCCCAGCAGCTGGTCCAGCCCCAGACGGCCGGCACAGGTAGGAGCCACCCTCACCCCCCTTTCCCCCCCGGGCTTCCGGGGGTGTTTAAAGCTGGGGCTAGCCTGGCGTGAGCAACCACTGCTAGGGCAGCGACCTTGGGCCCCTTCTGCCCGATATTCTGCTCAGGCTGCACCCCCGGCCTCCCACCCCCAGCCACTCGGGAGTCAGCTGTTCGTTTCCCCTCGTCCTTCTCGGCCGGGCCTGTGCCCCCAACTCAGCTCTCTTCTTGTCCTTGGGCTGCAGCTACAGATTTTCCGGTGCACGGAAAACGCGCCGTGCCTGGCTCCGACCCGCCGTCCCCTCCGGACCTGGGGAGCGCTCTCTAGTGGGAGGGGATAGCTCGCGGGCCGTGGTGGGCTTACAACCGGTGGGGAGCATCTGGCCGCGCCGACCTCCCTTCTCTGGCCCCTTCCCCGCAGGGCTCTGGGGTTTGGTGAACAACGCCGGCTTTGACGACACCATCGCCGATGCCGAGCTCTCCCCGCTCTGCAAGTTCCGCACCTGCATGGACGTCAACTTCTTCGGCACCCTCGAGCTCACCAAAGCGCTGCTGCCCCTGCTCCGCTCCTCCCGGGGCAGGATTGTGACCGTCAGCAGCCCAGCAGGTAAAGGCCCCCGGTCCCCAGCTGATGGGGGGGAAGTGGGGCTGGGGACCGGTGCCTCATTAGACCGGCCAAACGGAGTCAGACCAAAGGTCCATCCAGCCACGGATCCTGTCTTCCCACAGTGGCCAGGGCCAGGTACCCCGGAGGGAATGAACAGAACAGGAGATCATCAAATAATCCATCCCCTGTCGCCCACTCCCAGCTTCTGGCAGACAGAGGTTTCTTAGGAGCTGTAGTTTGGTTGCCCCATGTCCAAGGCTTAAATTCCTTCCCCCCCCCCCCCCCCGGCCAATAGGCTCAGAAAACTC
This sequence comes from Sternotherus odoratus, assembly GCA_032164245.1. Lineage (NCBI taxonomy): Eukaryota > Metazoa > Chordata > Testudines > Kinosternidae > Sternotherus > Sternotherus odoratus. Next base: position 34,051,633 of record JAVMKO010000014.1, read on the forward strand.
CATCGGGGTTGGAAACATTTACCGGTGCTCTGCTCCGGGCAGCCCTGCCCCGTCCCTGTTCTGATACTGTGGTGCTGCCTCACAAAGAGTTGTGTGTGCTTCTCCCCAAGGCGACATGCCGTACCCCTGCTTAGCAGCCTACGGGGCATCCAAAGCGGCCCTCACCCTGCTCATGGACACCTTCCGGAGCGAGCTGGAGCCCTGGGGGGTCAAAGTGAGTGTGATCCTACCTGGCTACTTCAAAACAGGTACGAGCCACGCGCCTGCCAGCCGGGCTGTGATGGGGGGGGGGTGGGGACGTGGTGTGTATTGGGAAGGTTTGTCACAACAGCGCCCGTCTCAGGGAACGCCAGGCAGTGAGTGACGCCCAGCTTCCGAAAACCTGCTGGGTGGGAAGACGCCCCCTTCATTTGCAGCGGAGCTCTGGTCCCGGCTGTCCCCCTGAACCTGAGCATTTCACGAGAGGAGGGAAGGACCGGCCGTGTCTGCCTCTTGGTAAAGCTCGGCGAGCGGAGAGATCGCTCAAGATCACTTTGGGCAGGGCAGGACTAGAACCCTGGACTCTTGAATGTCCCAGACCCAGCGGTCATTTGGAAGCGCTAGGTACTGAGCTGGGCTGTGTCTCATTGCACGCTGTCCAATACAGACACGCCCCAAGGGGCGAGGCTGCCAAAATGTCTCCCTCGAGGCCACAGGGAGCTTCTGGCTGCAACGCTGAGCCTCTCCAGAAAGTCTGGCCTTAGCTGGCCCTTAGCCACCCCTGTGCTAACCATCCTTCCGGCCCCAGTTCCGTCGGTTGCTCTGCGCTGAACTCTGCAGACTGGCAATACGCCCCTCCCGTTGGCGTGCCCAGAACCGAGCCCCACGTTCCAGGCGTGTTCGCGCCGCAGGTTTAGAGACGAGCGTTTCCCTGAATCAAGAGCTGTACGGAGAGGAGACTCATCATTCTGCCCGGAGCTTTTTCTGCTCCACTTCCAGGGAAAGCGACGGGGACCGATTTTGCTCTTCAAACCCCAGCCCGTCCAAACAAGGGGGGCTGGTCATTGTGCTCAGCAGGGGAGACGGGACTTTAATACCGTGGAACGAACTTTGCTGGCAGATCCTTCCCTGGCCGTGGGGTGTCTCTTTGGGCCAGAGATCTTGGCCTCCTCCTGGCTGCTGGCTGAAGTGGTGCTTTTGGTCTTCAATATCCGTCTAATTTACTCTCAGCGGTTCCGCTTCCCAGGGCGGATCCAGGCGTGGGATTATTTCCCCCGGGTATTTAACCGTCTTGCTGCAGGTTGACTCTCCCTTTCCCCGCAGTCCGCCTTGCTGGGGCCTGCTCTGGGGGTGCACTGGCCTCGCCGCCGTTAGCGACGCCTACCGATTTAGTGTCATCGTCCGGGCATTGTTTGCCTCGCCCGGTCGTGATGCCCTGACTGAACGGTGGGTGTCAAACAGCAGCCGTGGGCAGGGAGCATCCCAGAAAGAACAGAAACAGCAGGATCCACAACTCACAGCTAGATCAGAGGCAGGGGCGGGCGGGGAATACGTCCCTGGGGCGACGTGAGCAGGAGGTTGGGAAGCAGGACGGGTTCCTAGGTTTGCTCTCCCTGGACGGGAGGTTCTGCACTCTCTGCGTTCCCCCGGGCCGAGGGTCCGGGCTCGGGCGGCCGGGACCCGGGCTTACGGCTGTTTGGTTGGTTCTAGGGACGAGCTGCGACCCTACCTACTGGCACGAGAAGAAGGAGCAGCTCCTGGCCAGCCTGCCCGCCGACCTGCTGCAGGCCTACGGCGAGGAGTACATCCACGAGATCAACAAGCAGTTCGTTCAGTTCATGAAGATCGCCAACGAGGATCTGAGCTTAGTGGTGAACAGCATCGCCGACGCCCTCATCTCCGCCAGCCCGGCACCTCGCTACTACCCGGGGCGGGGCATGCGGCTCATGTATTTCATCCACCACTACCTCCCCTCCGCCATCAGAGACCTCTTCCTGAAAGCCTTCTTCATCAACCAGAAACTGCCCCGGGCCCTGCAGCCAGAGCACCGGAACGGGCTCAAGCAGGCCTGACCCTCGCCCGCAGGCTGGGGGGAGACCGGAAGGCGCCCGGCGCTGCGCCGGGGTGGAGGGAGTCTTCTCACTGTATAGTCTTAGGTACAACCACGAGCACGGGACCCCGCCGCCGCGTTGTTCGTGTGGGCCGGGCCAATCAGCACACTCCGAAACCAAATTGTTTTCTCCTCATCAAAGCGAGGCAGATCTATTTCCTACTGTGTAAGAATCAAAGTGCCCTAGAGACCTCGCTTTGTATTGTTTTTCTGCCTGTATGTGTGTGTGCGGCTGATTTAAAAGGCCGCCGGTGACGCGTGGCGTCACGTACGGGTCAGCTGCCCCCCTAACCCTCTCATGTACCTCAGTGATTTGTCTCGGCTGCTGCTGGGATGGAAGTGTTAACCTCAGCTGTCTCTTGACTGGCTCAAGGACGGTGGCCTTTACCTGAGTGGACCAACCCTACGGCTGCCTCTCTGCGCCGCTGTTCACGCACCGGCCCAGCAGCCGGCTCGCCTGGACTTCAGCTGGGATGGCGGCGGCCGACGGGCGGCCGCTCTTTTCACGGGATGAATTACGTGATTGTCACTTTTTAAATAAACCGCTTATTTGTATGTCAGTTCAACCCCCTGCGGTCTCGCTCGGCCTGGGTGGGCGGCGGTGAGGCCTCCTAGGGACAGGCCCTGCCCATAGGCTTTGAAATGGTCACTAAATACATCCCCCACCCAGTGCAGGATTGGGCCCTACCAGACTTGGGCCTGGGGGAGGGGGGTTGGGGGGGTGGCAGCCTGTACCTGTCAGAAGCCGCACGGTGAGGGTCCCCCCCCCCCGAGGATGCAGTTTTCTGGATGGTTGTGTGTGTGTTGAGGATCGGGCTGTGTGGTTGTGTGGGGGTGTTAGTGCATGGCTGACGCTGTGATTGTTCTGGGGTTTGGCACACCCACACGTTTCTGATCGTCAGTCTCCGCGGTGGGAGGAGGGGCAGGATGCAGGGGGGTCTGTTTGTCCAGGTTGGTGGGTGAAGTGGGATGCCGTGCAATGTGGGCAGGTGGACCGGTGCCCATTGAGCCAGGACAGTAGGCGCTGCCAAGCCCTCTCCAGGACACTTGCCCAGGGCATTGGCATATCATGGTGTGAGAGGAGCTTAGTGGGATGCACAGGCTCTGGGGAGGGACACCCTATTTATGGGACAGGGAGCTTGGGGGGGGGTGGGCGCACACCCCAGGTTGGGCAGTCCAGCCCCTCTCCCTGAGGCATGGGGGTGATAGCTTCTCCCCACCCCATCCCAGTTGTGGGTATCACTGCAATGACATAGAAGAGACCCTGTTCCCATCCCCCCTACCACACCACGCCCGCTGCACCTAGGAACTGCACTGCTCACCTCCTGTCCACCCATTAATCCCGTCAGTGGAGTTACACCTCAGGGCCCTGCCTTGGGGCATTTTATTGCACCTGCAGCTCAGAGGTGGCTTTATTTCACACCCTCTCCAATTTTCCCACCCCTTCCCTGCAGGAACCCACTCGGTCTCACCAGCCCAGCCCATGGAGCCCAGGCAGGGGGAAAACATGAGGACACTGTGGGCCCTGGGCTGATGTGGGGCTGCAGGGGGAGAGGACAAGGGGAGAGGCACCACCAGGAGGGGGCAGACCCCTAAGAGCACTAATCCCGAGACGGCCAGCAGGAGGCGCCCCTGGTGAGCAAACCCCATCACAGCCTTCTGAAGAACAAGGGTTACCACACTGTGCTGCTTCCAACACCCGTTAAAGAAGCCTGCCCTGCCCAGGGGCACAGTGGACGTACGGCTGAGATTCAGAGGAGACGCATCACCCACCGCTAAGATATTCTCTTGGACCAGGTCTCCAGTACCACTTACTGCAGGTGCCAGGCCAGCCCCAGCTGTGTTGTAGGCGGCATCAGAATCCAACAGGGAGGCCTGGCCGGCTCGGGGCTCGTTCTGTGTGGCTCCGTCCTCGCATTCCCGGTGTATAGAGCGAGAGCCCCAGGGAGGCGGGGAGGCACTGGCTACACTCACCCGTGAGGACCCCCTGACGGCTGAGCCCCCTGCGGAGGAGCAGGACGGGCACCGGGCAGGCACTGGGGGTAGTGGAGCAAGGCTGGGGGCCCACTTGGCTTCAGTCTCCCCAGGAAGGGGAAGGGCAGCGGTCCACTGGACCCACTTGACTCTCCTGGAGCCAGGTGAAAGCGCCTGGCCAGGGGACAGCGAGAGCAGCCTCCAGCCCAGGCAGGGTGGAGGAAGGAGCAGGGAGGGCAGCCCTAGCTGTGGGGACCCCCCTGCCATGCTGCTCTCCCGGTGTAGGGGGGGGGGGGCTGGCTCAGCCTGCGGGAGCTCAACCCCCAGGTGCCAAGCTCCCTGCGTGACCCCGAGACAGCCCAGCCCGGGGGGAGGGACCAGGATTCCTGCAGTGGGCCGGGCCGGGCCAGCTGGTGGGGACCGGCTGAGGCCTGGGAGGAACGCGGTCGAGTTAGGCCTCCCCGGGGCAAGTCCCAGCTATGAAACGGGGACCCGCCTGCCTGCGGGCCCAGGTGTCAGATCGGTCCAGGCGGCACCCACCCCTGCCGGGGCCAGGGGGTAACAGCAGCAGCTGACGGCTTTGACAAAGCGCACCCCAGCTTGGGCCTGTCCCCCGCCAGGCGCAGGGCCTGCCTGGGGCTGTGATGGCCCCACATGGCTCAAAGCCAGCCCAGCCCGGGACCGCCCGCCCGTCTCCCCTCGGCAAGAAACCAGGAGGCAGCAGGGTGCTTTAGGCAGATATTTATTGTCACGGGGGAGGGAAGGCAGGGCTGCAAGCCAGGCAGCAGAGGGGGATGGAGCAGGGCGCCCGGCTGCTCTTACCCGTCTCCTACACGTGCATGTAGGAGCAGCACAAAGCTCCCGTCCCTGCAGCGGAGAATCTACAGCCAGCTCGGAGCAGGACAGCAAAGCAGCGGGGCCAGGGCCTGGAGAGGAGCCCCCCACCCCCACCCCCAGGGGACAGTGCAATTCCAGCAACCTTCATCTGTGGGGCAAACAGCCCCCCCTGGAACCTGACTCCAGGAGCAGCAGAGACTGAAAAGGGGGCTCTGGGGACAGGAGAGGGGAGCTCAGCACTGGCCCAGGGGGCTCCGAGCAGAGAGCAAGTGTGTGGGTGTGGGGGGCAGTAGCTAAGGGCACCAGCCGTCACCCTATTCCTCCCTCCACAGGCAGAGCAGCAGGGGAGGCAGGAGAAGCCCAAAGGCCAGGACTCCTCAGGTCTCCCCCTCCCCCGGTCGCAGCTTCCATGAACAGGCTGCAAACCCATGTGGTGAAGGCAGGCGCGCGCTTCCGGCCTGCGCAGGGCGATTACGGGCCCAGGCAGGTACCTGCACTGGCCACCAAACCCCCCGTGCTCGGGCCACACACCCAGCAGGGGTGGGATGGGGTCGGGCAGCTTCCCATAAATCCCCGGCCCAGTGCCACGCTCGGAGAGCCTGGCACTGCTCCTGGGATATACGCAGCCAGCCTGGCAGGACAGCCAGTGAGGAGCCCACAGCAATGGGCAGAGGCCAGGGCCTCCCAGAAGAGCGGCAGCTGGAGGGGGGGGGCAGGTGAGCAAGGCAGAGGGGACCCTGAGGTAGCCATGGGGGTTGGCCAGGCTGGCTAGCACCGGTACTCAGCACTTGGCCCGGCCTGCCCCCAGTGCCAGCCTCGCCCCATCCCCGGTCCCGGGTTGAGGGCAAGGGATCTAGAATCTTTCTGGGGCAAAGACGGGGTCCCCCCCTCAACCTCAGCAGATCCACCGGGAGCAAGTGCGGCCTGATGCCAGGGGGAAGGACAGTCACTGCAGGCTGCTCAGAGCCCTGCAGGCGCCCCAGCTCTCCGGCCAAGGGCCACTGTGCTCGGAGGAGTCGGACACGAGGTGATGCAGGAATTACACAGCAGCATCCGCTACACTAAGGGAGGCAAGAGAAACACGCACAGGAAGCCTCTGGGGGACAACACGTACCGGAGCGAGACTGCTCCCGGCTTAGCCTGGGGCAGGGGACGTTTCAACTCAGGCAACACATCTAAGGAGTCACTCTAGAGCAGGGAGTTAATGGGCGAGAGATGCCGGTTCCCTCAGAGATCAGTGTAAGCACAGACAGCTCATCAGTACAGTGACACGGGTACAATTATAATACAGGGACCGGAGTCCTCCTGCTCCGTCGCTGCCCAGCTGGACCTCACCGCACACACAACTTGCGCAAACGGCCGCTCCGGCCCAACAGACTGTCCAGTTCCCAACAGAGCCAGGTCCAGAGAGGAGCCGGCCCCGGAGTGAGGACAGGGGAGGGGAAGGGCAGTTCCAGGAGGGCCGCGGGCGGTTAGAAGATGGGGATGTAGTTGTCGATCTTGGCGCGGTGGCGCTGCGCGATGCACTCGGCGATCCACACGATGTTGCGACACTCCTGCTCCTTCAGCTTGACGAAGGCGTAGAACACCCCGAAGTGGAACTGGTTGAGGAAAGCCAGCTTGTTCAGCTTCACCTTTGAGAGCAAAGAGCACGGGTCACTGCCCGGCAGCAGGCCGCCCCCCACCGAGACCCCCAATCCCAGCCCCACGGCAAAGCCGCCCAGAGCCCAGAGGGTATTTGCTGGTGGGAAGTTCCTGTTGCAACCAGCAGTGCAGGACAGCAGCTGTGCAGAGCCCTGAGGAGAAGCCTGTCCTAGGCACCAGCTGCCGGGGCAGGAGGGCGGCATGTGGGGAGGAGACAGGGACATGCCCACCAGGTTTGGGTTGCCTCCGTCTTTCTGGGGAAGCCCCAAGAGCCCTTTGCAGATTCCTTGTTGCTCCCTAGATTCCCCAGGGACCAAGGGACTGAGATGAAAAGCAGGGCACCCCCCCAGCTGCCAAGCCGGGCCCGGAAAGGCCCAGAACATCTCAGTCAGTCTCTCCCCCGCCACCTCTTGTGCTGAGCGCGGCTGCCGCCGCAGCTCCCAAGGCTCAGCGCGGAGGGTCCCTCACCTCGTGCTCGAAGAAACGGTCCTCCAGGGTCTTGTCTCCAGGGTTGCTGCCGGCTCCTTCAAAGAGCAGCTTGTATTCCTAGGGCGAGAGGAAGGGGTTAAGGGACGCATCAAAGCAAGAGCCCGGCACCGCAGCAGAATTGGCCCTCAGCACACTCCCTGCCAAGTACCAGCCCTCACTGCCGGAGGGCAGGGGTCAGCCCTCTGCCCCACCCTGCAAAGAGGAGCTAAGCGCCAGCTCCAGACACAAACCCCTTCGTCCCGGGCCATTTCTCACAGCAACCTCCACCGCAGACGGCCAGAAGCGAAGCAGACTCTCCTCCCGCTGCCAGCCACAGGGCATTGGATTGGCTCCCGGAGGAAGGACAGGGTTCCTGGTGATTTACCACCCACTTACATTATCTGGAAATAGGGCACTTAATCTGGAGTGTGCACGTCCACACAGGCTTGCACTGAAACTACAGGTGTCAACGACAGCAGATTTGGGGCCTGGTTTGCATGCAGACAAGTGAAAACATGGAACTGATTTCATTGCTCTGATTCCACAAGGAACTCATTCAGGACTGCTCTCTGGCCTGTGCTATGCAGGAGGTTAGATCAGATGAACTCAGTGGTCCCTTCTGACCGTGGGGTCTATGAACAAACCAGAGCTACCTTGGGTGGGCCCCCACGGGTTTAAACCCGGCTATGGGAGAGTGAAGGTGCAAGCTCGCCCACGCAGATCCGGGCACACTAAGAGATGCACTTCCGTTGCACCAGTGCAGTGTGCACGGAGACAAGCCATTGGCTACGGATTCCTGCCGTGGGGTGCATCATTCTAGAGGAGACAGTCTCCAGCCTCAGGCTCCCAAAAGGTTTTTGTGCCAGCGGGTTTCCAGGCACTCGCCATTCCAACACTAGGGTAGGGCGGGGGGTCCCTTCAGCCACCACCACCATGGGTACCTCCTATTGCTCTGGGCCCCCAGCCGGGTCTGGGAGAACAGCCTTACAGCGCCTCTTGGCGTGATGGAGAAATGGGGGCCCAGAATTGGGTGCGACTGCCCCTGTGCAGCAGACTACTCAGGCTCTTTTCCCCCCGCTAAAGAAATAAATAGCACCTTGTATCCCCCTCCGCAACCAGTACAGCACCGAGGGCCTCTGGAGGGAGCCCAGTCCAGCCCACCCTCCGCCAAAGGAAGCGGTGCGGAGACAAGAGCCCCTGCCGGACGAATCCTGAAATGCACCGGCGGTATCCCACCCCCATCCTCCGGAGAGCAATCCGCCCTGCGGCGCAGGGCCCCGGCCCGTGACCCCCGGGTGGGACTTACGGGGTAGTAGTCGGCTACTGTTTTGACTTGCTCGTAGTCATCTGCTCTGGCCAGCTGGGCCAGCCCCTCGGGATAGAGCTTCCCGCAGTGAGGGAAGAGCTTAGCTCGGTCCTCTTTGGAGAGCTCCGTGCCGAAGGAGTTAATGGTGATGATGAAGGCTCTCCTGTCAGCTTCGAACTAAGAGAAAAACCCCTCACGTTAGGCAGCGCCGGGCCCGCCCCCCGGGGGGAGCGCAAACCTTTAGCTGGGGGCTGGGCAGGACAGTGCTCAAGCTGCAGGCTGATGAACGGAGCAAGGCCAGGACAGTGATAAAGAGCATTGGAGAGGGCACAGACCACTTCCAGTTCTGCCACCAGGGTACGCAGCCTGGCACACATGGCCAAAGCCCCCAGGCAGCTGCTGTTTGTGGGGCAGAATGCCAGATGGCAGAGGAGAGTCACCGTTCCTGCGGGGCTGGCTGGCTTCAGAGCCAGGCTGAAGAGTGCTCGGTAACTGAGTGATTGTCTGAAAGCCTGGGAACCACGTCTCGGCTCATCGGTTTGGTCGCTGCGCTAGCAAATGAGCCGCTTGTCCCACCTACTGCTCGTGGGCCGCACGCAGTCCCTGCCCCGGGGTCGATTTCCTAAAGCCGGGCACAGATTGGTGCAGCCTGTCTGCCGATTCATGCATCTTCTGGCGCCTCAGCGCAAGGCAGAACCGGTGGAGACAGCCTTGCAAGCGGCCCAGCCTTGCACTCCATTGCTCAGAGTTCGCAAAGGAGACAGGGGGTGTGATAAATGAAGAGGGGGAAGCTCCCTTTTATGGGCACCCAGCCAGCCATAAAGTCCCTCCTGGTGGCTGTTCCCTGCTTGCTTTACCTGTAAAAGGTTAAAAAGTCCCTCAGGCAAAGGAAAGGGAGTGGGCACCTGACCAAAAGAGCCAATGGGAAGGCTAGACCTTTTTAAAATGGGGGGGGAAAAAACCACCTTTCCTTTTGTGTCTGTTGCTTTCCGGGAAAGAGGGGAACAGGGAGCAGTCACGCTATGAGACGCTTTAAGCCAGGTATGATCACAGATCAGCAGATCATACCTAGAGCTACGTATTTGGAACCCCCAGATGTGTAAGTAGATCAGGGATGTTTAGAAAGACATGATTAGGGTTATTTCTGTTTATTTCTATTGACTGGTGGACTCCTCTGTGCTAACCCCTGATGCTTCTGCTTGCTTGTCACCTTTAAGCTGAACCCCGAAGGAAGTTATTTTGGGTGCTTAATTTTTGGAATTGCTCTTTTAAAATTTAGCAAATGTCTAACTTCCAGATGTATTTTCTTTTTGTTTATAATAAAAATTTACCCTTTTTTTTTTTTTTTTTAAAGAACAGGATAGAATTTTTGGTGTCTAAGAGGTTTGTGCAGATGTTGTTTAATTAAATGGGGGCAACAGTTAATTTCCTTGGTTTTCTTCATCATCTCTTCCCGAAGGGGACAGGAGGTGAAAGGGCTTGAGGGTACCCCACAGAGAGGAATTCTCAAGTGCTCCTTCCTGCATTATTAAAGGGTTTTCTTTTTCCATTCGGGTGGTGGCAGCATCTGCCCATCCAAGGACAGAGAGAAGCTGTAACCTTGGGAGTTTAATACCAGCCTGGAGTAGCCAGTGTTAATTTTTAGAATCCTTGCGGGCCCCCACCTTCTGCACTCAAAGTGCCAGAGTGGGGAATCAGCCTTGACAGAGGGTGTCCACCAGTCCCTTTGGCTGAGAGGTGTGCGCCGGGCCACTTGAGCAGAGACCCGTGAAAGGAATACTCACGGGCTTGGCTGGGGAAATCCACATCCCACCCTTTGCCCTTCCAGCTGCTTCATAACTTGCTCTGCTCCCAGCACCATATGTGGGCTCTTCTCAGAGCCAAACTACACCGCCTCCCAGGCCTTTCGCATTTCTGGCGGACGGCAAAGCTGGACAGTGTTTGTGGGGCCTGCTGCGGTGATATCACCTGCTCCCCAACCAAACAAGCCAGCCACATGCATGGAGGTGCAAAGGAATTTTAGAAACCAAGGTCTCTGCGGTCAATAGGCAGCTCTGACTGGAGAGTGCGGAGCAGTGCAGTGCCATCACCGTTGCATTATACAGTGCAGAATGTGCCCGGCTGTCCTGCTTGCAGCCTACCTCGAGGATTGGACACATGGCGTCAGCAGTGGTGCCTCCCAGGATACTGCAGAACTTGTAAAAGGATTCCAGGTACGCCTGAGGAAAAAGCCAAGCAGACGAGAGGATGAGTGACCCGCATGATCCCCAGGCACTTCCCAACGTGTCAAGACATGAACCCAGTAGGAGCTCTGCATCATGACCAAGACAAACTGGAGGACTGGGCCAAAAGAAATCTGATGAGGTTCAACAAGGAGAAGTGCAGAGTCCTGCACTTAGGACGGAAGAATCCCAGGCACTGCTACAGACTAGGGACCGAATGGCTAGGCAGCAGTTCTGCAGAAAAGGACCTAGGGATTACAGTGGATGAGAAGCTGGACATGAGTCAACAGTGTGTCCGTTCTGCCTTGAAGGCTAACGGCATATTGGGTTGCATTAGCAGGACCATTACCAGCAGATTGAGGGAAGTGATTATTGCCCTCTATTTGGCACTGGTGAGGCCTCACCTGGAGTACTGTGTCCAGTTTTGAGGCCTCCACTACAGAAAGGATGTGGACAAATTGGAGAGAGTCCAGAGGAGGGCAACGAAAATGATCAGGGGGCTGGAGCACATGACTTCTGAGGAGAGGCTGAGGGAACTGTGGTTATTCAGTCTGCAGAAGAGTGGGGGTAGGGGGATTTGATAGCAGCCTTCAACTACCCAAAGGGGTGTTCCAAAGAGGATGGAGATCGGCTGTTCTCAGTGGTACCACATGACGGAACAAGAAGCAATGGGGAATGTCTAGGTTGGATATTAGGAACTTCACTAGTGGTGGTGAAGCCTCTTACCCACTGCTTTCAGTTTTTGATCCATGGCAATACTTTGACTCTCACCCCGTGATAGAACAGAATAGAATTAACAAAGGGTAAAATTTTCAAAAGCATATTAGAATAGAATCTCAGGGTGGGAAGGGACCTCAGGAGGTATCTAGTCCAACCCCCTGCTCAAAGCAGGACCAACCCCCAACTAAATCATCCCAGGGCTTTGTCAAGCCTGACCTTAAAAACCTCTAAGGAGGAGATTCCACCACCTCCCTAGGGAACCCATTCCAGTGCTTCACCACCCTCCTAGGAGCAGGGTACATGCAGGGATGTGTGTGTTTTTCACACAAACACACTGCCCCAAGCTGTTTGCACACGTCAGGCATATACCCACTTGTGCACATTTGCTCAGTTTAGCAGGTTTTCCCTTAACTAGCCTCCACCCTGAAGCTGACCTTCAACACCACCCATCAGGAGCCGAGGTCACACCCCAGCTGCAGTGAAAATGAGGAAGACAGATACCATCTGTATCCCGCCCTTTCCCCAGACACTCAAGATGGAGTGACAGGTTCATGGCAGCCCTGGCTGTGACCAACACAGGAGCTGTTTTGCAGATTAATGAAGTTCCTGAGTGTGCTGGCTAGAACTGGATCGGACAGGTAGGAACTGCACTTAGCTCTGCACACCCAGCTCTGCTGGTGCCCCTCAGTCCTGACCTGCCACGCACAGCACTGGCAGTGCCCTTCAATCCAACCCCCAACCCCCCCCCAGCCATTCCCCCCCAGCCCCAGCGCTGTCTGTGCCCTTCAATCCAACCCCCAACCCCCCCCCCAGCCATTCCCCCCTAGGCCCCCCAGCCCCAGCGCTGTCAGTGCCCTTCAATCCAACCCACAGCACCCCCCCAGCCATCCCCCCCCAGCCCCAGCGCTGTCTGTGCCCTTCAATCCAACCCACAGCACCCCCCCAGCCATTCCCCCCCAGCCCCAGCGCTGTCAGTGCCCTTCAATCCAACCCACAGCACCCCCCCAGCCATCCCCCCCCAGCCCCAGCGCTGTCAGTGCCCTTCAATCCAACCCACAGCACCCCCCCAGCCATTCCCCCCCAGCCCCAGCGCTGTCAGTGCCCTTCAATCCAACCCCCAGCCATTCCCCCCTAGGCCCCCCAGCACTGTCAGTGCCGTTCAATCCAGACCCACAGCCCCCCCCCAGCCATTTCCCCCTAGCCCCCCCCAGCCCCAGCACTGTCTATTCCCTTCAATCCAGACCCACAGCCCCCCACAGCCATTCCCCCCTAGGCCCCCCAGCCCCAGCGCTGACTATGCCCTTCAATCCAGACCCACAGGCCCCCCCCCCAGCCATTTCCCCCTAGGCCCCCCAGCCCCAGCGCTGTCTGTGCCCTTCAATCCAGACCCACAGCCCCCCCCCCCCAGCCATTCTCCCCTAGGCCCCCCAGCCCCAGCGCTGTCTATGCCCTTCAATCCAGACCCACAGCCCTCATGCCTATTCCAGTCCTCCATGAGGGAAACTTATTCAGAGCAAAGATTTCTTTGCCCTCCAAGGAGGGGGATTCTGGGTTCCAAGTCACATGCCAGCTCCCTATTCCTCTACGCTGCTGTGTTGCCGGAGTATCCATTGTCCCAACAACTCGGCCGGGGCTCTGACACCTTTCCAAGCAGCCCTTCACTTCTTAAGAGAGCACGGGACTGGTCCGGGATCTCGGAGCCAGGCCCGAGGGAGCAGCGTCTCCACCTTGGCTAGGTCGAGCCTCCACTTGACCTGGGTTCTGTGACCAACTGTCAGCCAAGCAGCAGCCCTCCACCGGCGCCTGCACAACCCGTGCAAGGTTCTCTGACAGAGAGAGAGGCGAGGTCAACGGGTACATTAGGACACCCTCGCGGCCGGGCAGCTGACACCGCAGCAGAGACGGGACGCAGCCGGGACTAGCAAGCTGGATAGAATAGCACACGTGAACCAACCTGTGGACCACCCAGCCCGGCGCTTTGTTCCTGTGACGGGAAAAGGTGATGCTGGGATGTAACCTGACCCCAGCCAGGTGATGGGCAGCTGGATGTCTGTGTGTGTCTAACAAAGGCTTGGGGGGAGGGGAGGCAGGAAGGAGGCAGGGAAACTCTTTGGCTGGGCTTTTGGTTGGGGTACTAGGGAGAAAGAAGACTGGGAACAAGGCCGGGAGCCCAAAACCCTGGGCCTCATCTCCCGGTCCCCCAGAAGGGCCTGACTGAGGGGTCCTGTCTAGACTAAGAAGCTCTGAGTTGGATTGTGTTCCTGTCATCTCAATAAACCTTCTAATTACTGGCTGGCTGAGAGTCACTGTGAATCCCAGGAAGCGGGGGTGCAGGGACCGGACTCCCCACACTCCGTGACAGTTCCATCCTGGACACAGACCTGCTCAGTCACTTTTTTAAACGGCATTATTGCTCCCCGGGGGAGAGGCTTCTAGCCGGCTTTACGATATACAGCAAACGCACCAACTCCCTCCTTACCCAGCCTGGAAAAGCTGTCTGGAAACAGCTAGTCCGTGCTCCAGGAACGCTCCCCTCCCCCCCCCCCCCCCCCGCAGCTCCCTCCACAGCCGAAGGCCCAGGCAGACAGCAATACCCCACCCCCTCACAGCACACGTGACATCTGTTACTTCAGGAAGCGGTTTCATTAGCTCCTACCCTCCCGGTGAGGGCCTCGTTTACCTTATACAGCGTGTTCCGGATGATTTCGATGTTCATTTCATCGAGGTCCTGCTCGGATATGCAATCCTGGAAGAAGGCAGCTGAAAGACACAGAAAGCCCTGAGCAAAACTGCAGAGTTCGAGGTGACCCACACTGTTCCCCGGGGAGAGAGCGGAGTGTAAGACCTTTGCACGCAGGAGACCAGGTTTCCAAAGAGACAGCACCCAGCAGGACTCTTACGGCTGGATGTTCAGAAGCAGTCATATTAGGGGCTGAGCTCGGAATCACTAGGTCTGTATTCTGGCACCTAGATGGATGCCAAACTCTTCTGAAAAATATTGGCTGGGCCTTTTCTAGTCCCCAGGGAACTGCCAGGCTTCCCACAGAGCACTGCAGGAAGGGGCAGCATCTTTCCAGTCGTTTTATGGAGGTGACAATGGTGCCATTCAGAAATCGGATTTCCTAGGGTGCCCGGAGCTGCAAGGCTTTTGGGTCCCAGACTCGGGTGCAAGTCAGACTGCAGTACCAGTCGCATGCGTGGGCAACACTACTCTCTTCCCCAGGACTGGGCCAGCATCAGACATGGTGCTGAAGTAGACAAAAAGAAGGCATGTGCAATCAACTGGGGGAAGAGGGAAGTCCAGATACCTGCAATGGTGATGGGACATCCACAGGGGCAGAGGAGGTTAAACTTGTAAGAAGGCAAAGACTGGCCTACAAGAATGTTCTACACCGCCTTGGTTCTCAACAAGAGATGCTCATTTTCATTCGGTCTAAACCAGGGGTCTCAAACTCAAATGACCACGAGGGCCGCATGAGGACTAATGCACTGGCCCGAGGGCCGCACCACTGACACACACACACCCCCTCGCTGCCCCGGCTCCGCCCCCCACTCCACCCCTTCCATGAGGACTAGTGCACTGGCTCGAGGGCCGCACCACTGACACACACACACACACCCTCGCTGCCCCGGCTCCGCCCCCCACTCCACCCCTTCCATGAGGACTAGTGCACTGGCTCGAGGGCCGCACCACTGACACACACACACATACCCTCGCTGCCCCGGCTCTGCCCCCCCTCCCATGAGGACTAGTGCACTGGCTCGAGGGCCGCACCACTGACACACACACACACACCCTCGCTGCCCCGGCTGTGCCCCCACTCCACCCCTTCCATGAGGACTAGTGCACTGGCCCAAGGGCCGCACCACTGACACACACCCCGCCCTCGCTGCCCCGGCTCCGCCCCCCACTCCACCCCTTCCAAGAGGTCCCACCCCTGCCCCGCCTCCTCCTCTGAGCACGCAGCTCCCCATTCCCTCCTGGAAAGCGCTAGGCATCACCAACAGCTGTTTGGCAAACAAAGCAAGAGCAATATAGGAAGTCCAGAGCTAGAAACACACGCGGCCCAGCCAGGCAGCAGAGAAGCCTCCACTTCTGGCCCCTCCGTCCTGCAAACTGCTATGGGGGGACCGGGGGGGGGGGGGGGGGGGGGGCGCCAGGAAGCTTGGCGGGCCGCAGGGAAGGGCTTTGCGGGCCGCATGTTTGAGACCCCTGGTCTAAACCCTGGACGCTGGGAGCCTAGAGACGGACACACTGCACGGCTGGTCTTTTGAACAATGCCTTTCAGCTTTGGGAATTTGATGTCCTGTAAGGCAGGGCCCCAGTAATTGGAGAACACACTTCCCGGGTCCTACGGTTTGCAGAACCTTCCGTTACACTTGGGGTCGCTATTTGCATTAGGGGTCCTGGTTCTCATTCTGCTCCCATCTTGCTGCCCCTTTTATGCAAGGGCTCACTTTGTTTTTCCATGCTCAGGGACGCTATGTCAATGCTATCTGAACCCTCAATACATGGGAGCAAGAGTTCTCGCTATTAGTTCAGTTTTTGTCCAATTTCCTGGCCTCTTGTCTAATGAGTCATTTTCCCCCATCAACAATTTCTCTGCCTCATTATCCCAGGTTGTGGCTGTGGGAAGCACTTCCTTTCCCAGCTATGAAAATCTAGGCTGCTACCAACTGTCCCATCGGGATGCTAAGTCCGCTGGGGAATTGGATCCTTCCTGGAACAGCTAGAAGAACTGCTTGTGGGTCATCCCGTCGATTATGGTCCATTAACTCTGGCTGCCAACACTAGCCCAGGAGGCCTGTGTGTCCAGACATCCACTGTGCACAGTGGAAGCATTGGCTCATCTCCTCCCAGACTCCTCCACTGCTGGCTTTAGGTCTTGTCTCTCTCGCGCTGGGATAAGGTACCACTGGGATAATGAGTTTAAAGTACTTGTTTCACAGTGGGGCCTAGACAAGTCTGGCTCTGCAGACCACAGCAATTACCACAGTAACACTTCTGCTAGATTCCACATTCTACAGATGGGTATAAGGTTCGTCAGTTTCCAACCTGAACTCCCGGTGTACAGCGCTCATGGTTTACGGAGCGACTGCTTGTATTTTCTGCCTGTCTCCGTACACGTAAAGGCAGAGCAGAATGGAAGCGGTAGCTATCAGGACAGATGCCCACAGCAAACTGCCCAGCATATCAACCAAACTGCTCAGCATTCCAGTGGGAACCGTAAATCTATGCTACAAACTGGCTCAATTAAGTAAAATTACCTCACTCCCTCAGAGGGACTTCATATTAATTGCTAAACTGCCCTGCATTACCTGTGTCAGTCAAGACATCTAGTGTTAAAAGAAGGTTCCAATTCTTAACACGCCTCAATTTTCTTCCTTCGGGTTTCTGTATAAGACCATTTGTTGAGCAGCTGATGGGGCACCAAGGAGGGTTGCTGTACGATCACCGAGTTGTAGATGCACAAGATCGTTCAAGTAACACATACAGGGCAGAAAACCCCACCATGTGGTTAGACAGTTTTGTAGCCCCGGATTCAGAAACCCAGGTTTGTGCCCATCCTAGTGCATGAACGGGCAGACAGGTTCCACGCCCAGCTTACTCAACATGGCTCACCCAGGGGTGTGTCCACCAAGATGGCGTTGTAGAGCTCCGCAGGGGTCTGGGCGATGTTCACAGCTTCCATTTGCTCAAAGCTTCCTAGGGGATGGCACTTGGGCACCAGCTCCGCGATGGATCGCTGGTGCAAGGTCCCAGTGATCAGCAGGATGACGTTATCGATCATGTAGCTGTAACTAGGAGGAACAGGAGAGAGGAAGTGGGTCACTGATACAGACAGCAGGGCAGTAAGGTGGGGGACGTGGTGGCTCACAGTAGATACCACACCTCTGGAGCCAGTCAGTCAATGTTGCCTCTTCGGTCAACCGGATGGCTCTCTAGGAAGTTGCCAGGTGCAGCCACCTCCTCCAGGAGCCTGAGGAGCCCCCTTTCCAACTCTCGGGGGTCTACCAGCCTGGGAGGAGAGGAGAGCTTACTCCCAACTTTAGATCACTCCGGCTAGACCCCTGCCACCCACACAGCTCTTCCCACTACTCCCCTCCCTCTCCCAAGCCACCACATCCATGGGTCCCTGTATGTGCACAGAGCCAGAGGAGTGCATGACAATTCAGCCCCCTCTTCTCTGGGTGAAGTGCTTATAATCTATGCCAGCTACAACAGGACGCAGGGTGAGATCCCGGGAGAACACAAACAAGGCAATGCTGAATATGGGACAGTTCCCATTCCCCGTTAGAATACCAGTGCGGATATCCACCCCCTGGGGCGAAAGCAGTGCAAGGGGAAAGGAACTAGTCTTTGGTTTGCCTGCAGCTCTCCCGGAGAGCCACCTAAACCCAGATAAGAGAAGCCCCGTCCTGTATGGGACCTAATGTAACGATCTGGAAGAGGCCAGCTGGCCGGTGGCAGCTTTGCGTACTGCCTTTACAAGAACGTTGGCTAAATATGAGCTGCAGCTCCACTTTCTACACAGCCCGGGCTTGCTTTCTTCCAGCTCTCCCTCGCTCATTCTAGATCAAACAAACAGGAGACTCGGCTCTTACTGGTTCCTTTTCCCGGGGGCAATCAAAGCGCTAACTAAACGAGAGTAAAGCCAGAACTGTCAGAAAAGCCCCTCCCCAGCCATGCCTGGGTGCACCTGCTTTCCTGTGTCGGGGTCTGGTAAGGAGGCAGCTTTCTTCTGGTACACCAGTTACAGCACAGGCAGCTAAGCAGCAGTTCCTCCTTCGCCTCTGCTACAGTCTCTTCCACCAGCCCTGTGGACCGTGGTTTGATTTACTACAAAGGGACAGGGTAGCAGTGAAGGTTTCCCTGTGGTCCCCGAATGCCCATCTCGCTGGGTGCATCATCTCCCTCCCCACAACTTCCTCAGGGCCTGGAGTGCTTCATTTTTAGCTCATGCTCAAATCCCCTCGTGGGAAGGAGAGCATTTCCAGCTGGCGATGCCACTAGTCTGAGGAGACAGATATACGTACAATCAGACTGTCGGGTGTTACAGAACTCCATAGTGCTCACACCTCCACTCCTAGAAAGGTGCCACCGGAGAATCACTTCCCCGGTTTTATGATGCAACAAACAATGGGATCAGCATGTCATCGTATGGGACTGCTCCCTCCAGGACTCCCGTTAACAAGTCAGGTTCTGCTGCACCTCGTAAAAGGTTCCCCACCAGCAAGGATAATACAGGGGCTTGTGCTGGGAAGTGGGACATGCGGTTGAGGGATTCCCCAAGAACTGACCCATGAACCAGGAAAGCCACTGCAGAAGAGGGGGAGGTGGGGACAGCTGTTAAGACAGAAACTCATCCTGGGAGAAATGGCACCAGGAGTTAAGCAGGGAGCGTAAAGACAGTGTGAACACCAAGGAAGCTAGTGAAAGAGGTTTAGGGAGACCTAACGGGGAGCAGACAAGCAGCAAGAAGTGGGAGAGATTATATTAGGCAATTGCTGAACTCTAATGTTAGCCTGTAGTGTTATTCGGCAATGGGAATCTGTACAGGGGATGGGGAGGGGAGGGAGGGGGACTGAAGATTGGGAATCAGGACCTGACAAAAACTCTTTACTTAAATCGCTTCCCTTTCTGAAGGGAGATCAAACCCTTGCTGAGGGCATAAGGAGGTTTCCAGTGGCGCAGGACAGGAGCCTGCCTGCCTGCGGCTGTGAACGCAGTTGTCAATAGACTAGGAGCTTGGCCAGAGCCGCAAAGTCCTGGATAGAGAGTCACTGGCACATCCAGAGGAATACACCCTTGTGTCCTGCAGCACGTAAGATGCCAGCTGTAGATCACCTGCATCCACAGACCTGTAATTAGTGTCTCAACTCAGACAGATTTGCTCGGAATTCCTTGAGAGCAGGTCAGATGTCGGTGATGGAAATTCTCAGACACCAACGTTGGCCGAACAAGAAAAGGGCCAAAACGGCAGAAACCGTGGAGGCTCATGGGGCTCTTTCCAGATGTTGCGTTTGGCACGAGGGAGACTTTTGTTCTTGAAAGAGAGTCTCTTGTTCAGCCCAGCACCCCCCTGCTTTCCCCGTCCCCCCAGAGTTGTGTGTGTGGAGGAGAGGAAAGTGTGATGCAAGACGACAGCATATCCGATAGCAAACCACCCCAGAGCCAGCTAACATTGCTGTCCTGTATTACTGTACAAGCCCCTGAGTCAGCTTGAATTATACAAACACAACAATTAAAGGTCAACGAGGAGATGTTCCACACAATTCAAACAATTCAGGCTCATGGTGCCATGACACTGTTTCTCTTGCAAGACAGCGGGTGTCTTGGCTGGTGTTAACATGAGCCTCTTAGCACAGGTGCTAGGTGGAAGCCATAGGTTTTAATTGACATTTGGACTTATAGGTTTCAATGCTGCTGCAAGGACATGCAGTTTAAAAGGTGCAACACCCAATGCAGGCTGACAGTTGCATACAATAAACCCAGAGTCCCGGCATGGACTGAAACGTGCCTGTCGCTGCATGTCAAAGTTCCTTCAGAATGGTGAACACTGATACAGCAGCTTTTGCCCAAAAGCTGTAAGATGAGAGCCCTGCTCCTACAGCCACAAAAACCATAGACCTCTGCCTCCGCCCTCCAGATTTCCAGAGGCTTTTTACCCTTCTCTAAATGGCTTGGCATGTTCTGGGAGGAAACTGAACTGGAAACCCTAAGGAATTGAAGAGTTTCACATGGTCTTTGACACCCCAGCCAGACTTTGAAAGCCAGTTACTCATTCTCCAGCCTTCTTTGCTCCATAACTTTAGAAAAGAGGCAAAGTCGGGCAGGAGAGCAAGAATAAAGTCCAGAGGGCCTGGTGCAGACTTAGCAGGGATGATGAATTTGATGGGAACAACTATGTAGAACTGGGATCTCACTTACTTCCATACTAGGTCGATAGCAGATTTTGCAAACTAAGAAGTCTGCAAGGAGTAGACCTATGCCCGAGGGCAAGAATCCTTGTATAAGAACTTCTGTACTGGGTCAGACCAGTGGTCCAGCTAGCCCAGTATCCTGCCTTCTGACAGTGGCCAGTCCACATGCTTCAAGGAGAATGAACAGAACAGGGCAATTTATTGAGTGATCCATCCGGTTATACTTCTGGTCTTCACCACATCCCCTGGCAACATCCCCAGGTTGACTATGCATCGTGTAAAGTCCTTCTTCGTTATGTACGTTTTAAACCAGCTGCCTGTTAATTTCATTGGGTGACCCCCTGGTTCTTTTATCACAAGGGATAAACAACACTTCCTCATTCACTTTCTCCACAACATTCATGATTTATTGACTTCTATCATATCCCCCTTGGTGAGCTCTTTTCCAAGCTGACAAGTGTATCTTTTTAAATCTTGCCTCATATGGAAGCTGTTCCATATCCTTAATTTTTGTTTAATTTTTGTTATCCTTCTCCGTACTTCTCCCAATTCTAGTATACTCCTTTTTTTTTTTTTTGGACATGGAATGACCAGAACTACACGTAGAATTCATGGTGTGGATTTATATACAGACATAACATTTTCTCTCTTATCTATCCATTTCCTAATGGTTCCTTACATGAATCGCTTTTTTTTGCTGCTGCTGCTGCACATTCAGCAGATGTTTTCAGAGAACTATCCCCAATGATTCCAAGATCCTTGTTGAGTGGTAATAGTTACTTTAGATCCCATCATTTTGTATGCGTAGTTGGGATTATTTTCCAATACGAGTTGCTTTGCATTTATCAACATCTGTCATTTCCTTGCCCAGTCACCTGGTTTTGAGAGATCCCTTTTGTAACTCTTCCCAGTCTGCTTTGGACTTCCTATCTTAGGTAGTTTTCTAACTTTGCCACTTTACTGTTTACCCCTTTTTCCAGTTCATTTATGAATATGTTGAATAGTACTGGTCCAATACAGGTCCCCCAGGGACCCTGCTATTTGCCTCTCTCTATTATGAAAACTGACCATTTATTCCCACCCCTTTCTTATCTTTGAACCAGTTTCTGATCCATTAGAGGACTTTCCCTCTTATCACGACTGCTTACTTGGCTTAAGAGATTTTGGTGAGGGGACACTATATCCACTGGATCACCCCGTCCACAGGATTGTTGATCCCCCTCAAAGAACTCTAATAGATTAGCGAGGCATGATTTCCCTCTACAAAAGCCATGTTGATTCTCCTCCAATATATTGTGTGCATCTATATGTGTGAAAATTCTGCCTTTACTATTGTTTCAATGTGCCTGGTACTGAAGTTAGGCTTACTGGCCTGTCATGGCCAGGATCACCTCTGGAGGCTTTCTAAAAAACTGGCATCGTGTTTACTATTTGACAGTTCGCTGGTATAGAGGCTGATTTAAGGGACTGGTTACATACACTTTAGTTAGTGTTTAAGGTGCCACAGAACTCTTTGTCACAGTTACATACACAGTTAGTGGTTCTGTAATGTCATATCCATGTTCCTTCAGAACTCTTGGGTGATACCGTCTGGTGGTCCTGGTGACTTATTACTCTTTAATTTATCAATTTGTACCAAGACCACCTCTACTGACACCTCAATCTGGGATAGTACCTCACCTAGGAAAAAAACAAAACACAGCTCAGCTGTTGGCATCTCCCTCACATCCTCTGCAGCGAAGACAGAAGTAGATAATTCATTTAGCTTCTTGGCAATGGTCTTGTTGTTGATGCTCCACATGTTCCATAGAATCACTATGGATAGTAATTTCATGCTCTAATAAGAACATAACAATAGGGCTCTATTATCGACCACCTGATCAGGACAGTGATAGGGATGACGAAATGCTATGGGAGATTAGAGAGGCTGTCAAAATAAAGAACCCAATAATAGTGGGAGACTTCAATTATCCCAACATTGACTGGGTACATGTCACCTCAGGACGAAATGCAGAGATGAAATTTCTTGATACTTTAAATGACTGCTTCTTGGAGCAGCTGGTACAGGAACCCACAAGGGGAGAGGCAACTCTAGATTTGGTCCTGAGTGGAGCGCAGGATCTGGTTCAAGAGGTAACTATAAAAGGACCGCTGGGAAATAGTGACCATAATATAATAACATTTAACATTCCTATGGTGGGAATAACACCTCAGAAGCCCAACACTGGGGCATTTAATTTCAAAAAGGGGAACTATGCAAGAATGAGGGGGTTAGTTAAACGGAAATTAAAAGGTAAAGTGACTAAAGTGAAATCCCTGCAAGCTGCATGGACTCTCTTCAAAGATACCATAATAAAGGCCCAACTCAAATGTATACCCCAAATTAAAAAACAATGCCAGAAAACTAAAAAAGAGCCACCGTGGCTTAACAGCCAAGTAAAAGAAGCAGTGAGAGAGAAAAAGGCATCTTTTAAAAAGTGGAAATCTAATCCTAGTGAGGTAAATAGAAAGGAGCATAAGCACTGCCAAATAAAGTGTAAAAATGTAATAAGAAAAGCTAAAATGGAGTTTGAAGAACAGCTAGCCAAAAACTCAAAAGGTAATAACAAAATGTTTTTTAAATATGTCAGAAGCAGGAAGCCTGCTAAACAGCCAGTGGGGCCCCTGGATGACAGAGATACAAAAGGAGCACTTAAAGATGACAGAGTCATTGCAGAGAAACTAAATGAATTCTTTGCTTCAGTCTTCACGGCCGAGGACGTTAGGGAGATTCCTAAACCTGAGCTGTCTTTTGTAGGTGACAAATCTGAGGTAATGTCACAAATTAAAGTATCAGTAAAGGAGGTTCTGGAACTCATTGATAAACTTAACTGTAACAAGTCACCGGGACCAGATGGCATTCACCCAAGAGTTCTGAAAGAACTCAAATGTGAAATTGCGGCACTATTAACGAGGGTTTGTAACCTATCCTTTAAATCGGCTACTGTGCCCAGTGACTGGAAGATAGCTAATGTAACGCCAATATTTAAAAAGGGCTCTAGAGGTGATCCTGGCAATTACAGACCAGTCAGTCTAACGTCCGTACCGGGAAAATTAGTTGAAACAATAGTAAAGAATAAAATTGTCAGACAAATAGAAGAGCATAAATTGTTGGGCAAAAGTCAACATGGTTTCTGCAAAGGGAAATCGTGTCTTACTAATCTATTAGAGTTCTTTGAAGGGGTCAGCAAACATGTGGACAAGGGGGATCCGGTGGACATAGTGCACTTAGATTTCCAGAAAGCCTTCGACAAGGTCCCTCACCAAAGGCTCTTACGTAAATTAAGCTGCCATGGGATAAGAGGGAAGATCTTCTCATGGATTGAAAACTGGTTAAAAGACAGGGAACAAAGGGTAGGAATAAATGGAACTTTTTCAGAATGGAGAGGGGTAACTAGTGGTGTTCCCCAAGGGTCAGTCCTGGGACCGATCCTATTCAACTTATTTATAAATGATTTGGAGGAAGGGGTAAACAGTGAGGTGCCAAAGTTTGCAGATGATACTAAACTGCTCAAAGTAGTAAGGACCAAAGCAGACTGTGAAGAACTTCAAAAAGATCTCACTAAACTAAGTGATTGGGCAACAAAATGGCAAATGAAATTTAATGTGGATAAATGTAAAGTAATGCACATTGGAAAAAATAACCCCAACTATACATACAATATGATGGGGGCTAATTTAGCTACAACCAATCAGGAAAAAGACCTGGGAGTCATTGTGGATAGTTCTCTGAAGGCATCCACGCAGTGTGCAGCGGCAGTCAAAAAAGCAAACAGGATGTTAGGAATCATTAAAAAAGGGATAGAGAATAAGTCGGAGAATATCTTATTACCCTTATACAAATCCATGGTGCGCCCACATCTTGAATACTGTGTACAAATGTGGTCTCCTCATCTCAAAAAGGATATACTGGCACTAGAAAAGGTTCAGAGAAGGGCAACTAAAATGATTAGGGGTTTGGAACGGGTCCCATATGAAGAGAGATTAAAGAGGCTAGGACTTTTTAGCTTGGAAAAGAGGAGACTAAGGGGGGATATGATAGAGGTATATCAAATTATGAGTGGTATGGAGGAAGTAAATAAGGAAAAGTTATTTACTTGTTCCCAAAATAGAAGAACTAGGGGCCACTCAATGAAATTGGCGTGCAGCAGGTTTAAAACAAATAAAAGGAAGTTCTTCTTCACACAGTGCACAGTCAACCTGTGGAACTCCTTACCTGAGGAGGCTGTGAAGGCTGGGACTATAACAGGGTTTAAAAGAGAGCTAGATAAATTCATGGAGGCTAAGTCCATAAATGGCTATTAGCCGGGATGGGTAATGAATGGTGTCCCTAGCCTCTGTCTGTCAGAGGGGGGTGATGGATGGCAGGAGAGAGATCGCTCGATCATACCTGTTAGGTTCACTCACTCCGGGGCACTTGGCATTGGCCACTGTCAGTAGACAGGATGCTGGGCTAGATGGACCTTTGGTCTGACCCAGTATGGCCGTTTTTATGTTCTCCTTTAGCACCTTGATCATCCAGTGATTGTTTGGCAGACTTCCTGCTTCCCACGTACTCAACATTTTTTGCGGTTAGTTTGTGTCTTTTGCTAGTTGCTCTTCAAATTCTTTTTTGGCCTGCCTAATTGTATTTTTGCACTTGATTTACCAGAGTTTATATTCCCGTTTTCTGCAATAGGATTTGATGTCCAGTTTTTAAAAGAATGCCTTTTTACCTCTAACCACCTTTTACTTAGTCATTTAGTCATGGCAGCATATTTTGGGTCTTAATATATATTTTTATTTGGGATATACATTTAATTTAAGCCTCTATTATATGTTTTTTTTAAAGTTTCCTTGCAGGTATTTCACTCTTGTGACTGTTCCTTTTAATCTTGGTTTAACGACCATCCTCATTTTTGTGTAGTTCCCTCTTTGGAAGTTAAATGCTACTGGAGTGGACTTCTTTGGTGGTCAAACAAGAATGTTCAATTTAATTACTTTATGGTTGCTATTACCAAGCGGTACTGCTATTTTCACCTCTTGGACCAGAGCCTGTGCTCCGCTTAGGGTTAAAATCAAGAATTACATCTCCCCCCGAGGTTCCAGGACTAGCTGTCAGTCATTCTTGGTGTCTAGAAATCTTCTCTCTGCATCCTGTCTTGAGGTGACATGGACCCAGTCAATATGGAGATAGTTGACATCACCAATTATTATTGAGTTTTCTATTTTTATAGCCTCTCTCATCTCCCTAAGCATTTCACATTCACGATCACCATCCTGGTCAGGTGATCAGTAATATATTCCCTACTGCTATCCTCTTATTAGTCAGAGATGGAATTTCTATCCCTAGAGAGTCTGTGGAACAGTGAGTCATTTAAGGGTTTGTTGTTGTTGTTGTTTTACACTATATTTGACTCTGCTTTCTTTCACATATAGTGCTACTCCCCTACGAGTGTGACCTACTCTGCCATTCCTATATATTCGTACCCTGGATTATCATGTCTCAATGACGCTATTCTATCAATATCCTCATTTAATACCAGGCTCTCACGTTCACCCATATTCATATTTAGACTTCTAGCACTTATAAGACGTGTTAATACAGTAGACACTCGATTATCCAGGATGATACGGAAAAAAAATAATTCTGGTTAATAAAATCCCGGATAATCACCATCCATAGGAAATATGGAGAGAGAGGGTTGGTTCACTAGCCACCCTGCACCGGAGGAAGGAGGAGTTGGTTCACTGGCTGCCCTGAGCCCTGGTGGGTTTTTGTGTGTGCTTGGGGCGGCAGCAAAGCCAGAGCCGGCCCTGTGAGTTGTGGGTATCTTTTTTGACATCCTGGTTAATCCACATCCTGGATAATCGAGTCTCTACTGTATTTAGTTGTCTGGTAGAGACGGCCACAGAAAAAGGACAGAGGGTCTGGGGAAGCTGTCTGGATGCAGTGAAGCCAAGCCACAGTGTCTCCTAGTCTACACGAAAAGTAGTAGGTTTTGTAGTGGTGCTCACAAAAGCCACAGATCACAAGGCTACAGCTAGTTTTTCAGACTCCCAGACCTCACAAACAGCTTTGATCATAAGGGGACATGTTTTCAAATGTTCTTGGCTGACAAAGCTCTCCTCTTGCAGTGAACGTTGACAGCAGAACACTAACTGGCAAGCCTCATCTCCACTTCACTTTGACCTTCTGGGCCAGCAGCCAAAATCGACAGAAACAGAACAAAAATGTGTCGGCGTTCCAGCCAAGTGAGCAACTTATCACCTTGGAGAGCCACCGCCAAGAGAACTGGTATGTGGAGTTTCAGGAACCTCCGCTCCTCCACCAAGGCTAGGTCCATCTGAAAAGACCTAGTTAAAAGTAATGCACAGAGGGAAGGTGGTCCAGACACATGCAATACTGACTGCAACTCCTTCATTTCTCCCCAGGTCCAGCAAACGCACCCTCTCTTGACATGGCAGACAGACAGACAGCTTGCTAGCTAGCTAAGGAAGCCAATAAACAGCCATTTTGCCCACTGGAACTGGCATAGCCAAACACTGAAATTGTCTCTATCATCCCAGCAGTGGCTCAGACGTCTGGGCCCCGGCACGTTCTATTCAACCCCACTACGGGGGGCCCCCCACGCTGTCCATTCAGGTACACGATATCACTGCAGAGGGAGCATGAAGATCAAATGGCCTTGGAAACCAGCTTCACTTCTGGTTTCAGAGCAATCCCTGAATGAACCCAGGAGTTCTGTTTGGCAGGTTCAACCTGTTCTCTGTACACTGTCATCTGAACATACACAGAGGAACTGCTACCAGGGTGAACTTCAATGCCCCATTACTACCCCCCGCCCCTTTCACCCCCCATCTTCATCCCTCCCTGCACGAGCAGGGTAGAGTCTTGCTCTCCCTCTGACCCAGAAGGAATGTTCTTTTCCATCCCTGTATCATGCCTCATATCCCAATAGTTGCAGCCTTCAGCGGACAGCAGGAACCAGGCCTGCTACAGAGATCTGTTCAGGACCTAGAAGTCACAAGCTATGACCACCATGTTACCTCCCCTTGGAGGTCGTGTCTGCTTGGGAATACTCCAACTCTCCGCTGACCAGGCTTGGAGGCTCACCCATCACCCCAATCCCAACACAACGACGAAATACAGCACAGAGAAGCCAGCAAGTAAGCTTGTACTTTTCCACCAGCCATCAGAACACCAGTGCATTCCAATTTCCAGCTAAGAGCCATTCCTTGTATCACATCAATCCGTACCTCAGCCGCTCACT
Source organism: Sternotherus odoratus (assembly GCA_032164245.1). Lineage (NCBI taxonomy): Eukaryota > Metazoa > Chordata > Testudines > Kinosternidae > Sternotherus > Sternotherus odoratus. The sequence continues at coordinate 34,079,110 of JAVMKO010000014.1, forward strand.
GACAAAACACTGACCTCTGCTCCAGTGGCAGGCACTGGTTTGTGACCATGGGCTGCTATTGTCACTGAATTGTGCGTCACACTACCTCATTCGCCAGGAGTACACCACTGTCATGTTTCAGTCAATCCACAGGCATCGATGCAAATACCGGGACTGATCCCCAGGAGGTAGTGCCTTGTGGATTGGTACTGCGGCCCAGCTTCAGTAACCATGTAACTTTGGAAGGTACAAAGAGCACAATAAAATCAGCAAGGGCCAGAGAGGACTGAGATCCAAAGGGTTCATGCTGTGGAAGTGGGGACAGGAGAACAAATGGTGGGAGAATGCAACAGGACTTGGAGAGACCACTGGGGCACCAAGCTAATAGTTTATGGGAGAAAGCTGGAAAACAGCGATGCTGAATCGATGTAGGGAAGGGCAGCAGATTAGACAGGCTTGTAATGACATACAGCAGCTGAAGGAAAAGATTTAGCGGGGTTCACAGCAGAAGCAACACATCATGAAAAGGAGAGAATGATCCTAGTCTCTGACTCTGTGGAGACTGCATCTAACAAACAAAGACGTCGGTAAGTCAGAGATCACCAAGCAAGGAGCAAAACTAGGTGGGTGCTGGGCTGAAGAAACTAGCTTAGAGAGGAAAGAGAACTCCACAACTGGACCGCGGCCAAACAGCAGGTAGGCTGAGGAAAGGAAGCAATAACGGTGCACAAATATTGAAAGATGCAACTGTTCAAAAGAGAAGGATTATTTGCGATGAGCAGAGTGGTGTCAAACCAAGCAGGAAGAAAATACGGTGACAATCAGAAAATCTTTGTAACCAAGGGGTGTCATTTGATTGTGCAGTCTTCCAACAGAGCACCATGGCTTGAGACACTTAAAGACTGGAAAAGGCACAGGAGAACGGAATATTGCATTGGCCCCAGGGAGGTGACTACATGTCACCAAAGAGACCCCAGCACTAACTGTTAGGCTTGGAAGAGTTTGATTTATTTTACTTTGACAGATAATGATATTTTTAGGTTTTTAGATTTCTCTCTTTAAATGTTCACAGTGGCAGGAAGTGACGGGTGGGTCAGACAATTTAAGGCCAGCAGACATTCAAAAAGATCCAAAGATTCAAAAAGTGAAAGTCTGGTAAACATTAAAACCCTGTCCACGTCACATTCCAATATGCAACGGAAATCTCCATATGTCAGCAAACCATACCTATCTTTACTCTTCATTCGCTAGCCCCTTGGTCCAAGTCTAAATCACAGGACTCGGACTAAGTTTGCAAGCAGCATTTTTCTTACTTTGCCTCTGTTGTCGATGGAAATCTTTTTGGTGTGTGTATGGTGAAATCAACCCAAAATCGAACCCTTCTGAGCCCACAGGCTCCGTCTCAAACCCACCAGGTCATATAGTTTCATCCCCAGTCAGGACAACAGGTTGATTCTTTTTCAAGCTGCTCTCTGCCCCCAGGGTACCAGGGAATGTATAAACAAAGCTGCAGGTGACACTTTGGGCTCTGTGCTGGGACAGCTCTGCACACCTCCAAAAAGGTGGCCTTCTGCATCTGTAAGCCCTGCTGCCACTCAGTCATCCCAGGGCTGCCTCTGGATCTGATCCCACTGGGACAGAGCAGGGAGAGGGCGGAGGGGACCTGGGAGTGTCACTGGAGATGGAAGGTTTCTCTGAAGTGAAATACCTGAGACTAACTTGAGATGAGAAGGGGGAGGAGGAGCTCCCCCCCCCCCCCCCCCCCCCCCCCACCCGCAAAGCTGGACAAAGGCTGGGGGAGTGGCCGGGGGGGGAGGGGAGAGAGAGTCTGGGAGGGGGGGGTTGGGTTTTTAGGAGCTAGCTGGGAAAGAGGAGGGAGCCATAATCTGGGGTCTTATCTCCCTGCCCCCCCCCTCCCCCCAGAAGGGCCTAAGGGGTCCTGTTTGTACTGAGAAGCTCTGAATTGGATTGTGTTCCTGTCATCTCAAATAAACCTTCTAATCTACTGGCTGGCTGAGAGTCACTGTGAATCCCAGGAAGCGGGGGTGCAGGGACCGGACTCCCCACACTCCATGACACCCACTACAGTGGCTGTCCATGAATGCTTGCAGCATCTGGCTAGTTTTGCTCACTGTCCACATGATCTACTCAGCGGTCTCAGTATCTCTACAACACTGCTGGGGGCTGCAGCTCCACAGACACAAAAAAAACCCTGAAGTCCGGCACCATGTCCCTAAAACAGACGCGCCCTCGATAGATCCGTTTCACATCTGTGTCTGAAGGAAGATAGGAAATTGCCATGAAAGAGCAGATTTGGGGATGGACCAGAGGGAAGAGGGGGAATTTTATCCGAAATAGCCGCAATGCTGAGCAGAGTGTTATCCCACAATAGGCTACAAAAATTTCCCACAACATAAATGCACCCAATGGTGATGCTTGAAACACTGGGAGCGTGAACCATTACCCACAGTGCCATGTGTCTTTTACTGGTGTTACCTTGCGCTGTGAGGACACGCTGCGTCGGCAAAGACAACCAAATGGGAACACTCTGCCCAAGTCTGCAGGGAAGACTGTTTAGTCTATACTAGCACTGACCTGGGATATTCTGAAGTGGCCCAGGCAGAGCAAGGTATTTGACCTGCTCCAAGCCGGCAACCTCACGCAGGCCCTTGGGATGGTTGCGACATTTTACAAGCATGTATGGACAGTGTTTTACTAGTGTAAGAGATGCCTGAATTGGTGCTGTAAACCCAAAGAGCAGCTAGCGTGACGTGGCTTTAAAGGCGCCGAAACGATGAAAGGAAGGTGTCGAAGAGCCGGACCTCCCAGTATAAGAAATGGAGCTTGCAGAGAAAAGTTGGATGCAGCATCACCCCATATCAAGAGCCAGATGCGGAGGCGAGCATGCAGTCCAGGGAGAGCAGCGCGCCTTCGGGCTCTCAGATGGCTTGCAGGTAACATGCCAAGCCCTGTTCTCAGTACTGTAATAGCTCATTACCAAGGCATTGTGTTTGCTAAAGAAATAACTTGAACTATACTTCTCTCTGTATTTACCAGCTACCACAGGTAATGCTTTCAAAGTTTACTTTGATCGGAATTATGTAATTTTATTGCCCAATGTACCTTGGTGAAAAACAAACAAACATCACCAACGCTGTGTGTTTCTAAGAAAGAAGCAGTGCAGGTGTATTGGCTGATGGATCAGGCCAATACTTTCCATCCAATTTCAGCAACTTCTGTGCTGAAAGTTTGGTAGTGAAAAGTGTAAAAATCTCCTCTCCTGGTGCACTTGTCTATAGTCCTCCCCCTTGGAAGGGAAGTGACCCTTCAACAAATTCCATGGCCCCTTTTTAAAGAACTAACAGCCACTGTAATAGCAAACTGGAATGCCCGATCGGATACCCGTGGAGAGAAATAGCTCCTTTAGTCATCATCATTCAGTTCTAGAGGCAGCTGGGCTATACAACAACAATTTCCAGCACAAAGCGTGGAAGCTCATTCCTAAGGTCCATGAAAACGTGGTTTCCTCTGGACAGATGTGGAAGGAGTGGGGGTCTCTGCCCTTCAGGATGGCATGGTCAGAGAACTGCTGGTCTAAGCCTTTTCAAAACCAGTGACTGTATGCAAACGGTTCTGACAGCACGGTTACTTCTTCCTTCAGAGTCCTTGGATCATCTTCCACAGTTCTCCTGAACAATCCCTCTTCAGCCAGCTAATCTGCAGAGCTCCTGGAATAATGTTTGTTTTCATCCCCAAAGATTCAAATCCCTCTTGTAAAGGGAAAAACTTCAACGCAGGCTGAACTACAGGGTCACTAAGAAAGCCTCCGGAGAGGACCTGGGGGTCATTTTACATTCATGATAGCAGTGTTTCCCCCGGCTGTACGCTCTTGAGAACAGGTAGTGTCACGAAAGGCCTGCCCCTCACAGAGGGCACTACCCCTTAACCCAGGCAGCCATGGAAAGACTTTTGCTCCATCAAATAGCACTGCTGGAAGATGGACTTCAAAGTTGAGCAGCAGAACCCAGTTCTGCCCTGCGCAGAAGTTAAGTTGGGGGGGGGGGGAGGGGGGGGTGGCGGGTGCCAGCCAAAAAAAGGAGCATCTTTGGGGGGGGGGCTTCGAAAGTAGCTGTCATTCACTGAGGAGACAGCCCATTTGGCTCCAGCCGTCAATTCAGTACCAAGCTTCCTCACCAGTGGCAGGAATTACTGTTCCTACGTAACACAGGAGCAACAGGGATGTACAGCGAACTCACCCTATCCCCCAGCTGTTTGCGGAAGTTGGGCTTCAGTCACACATTCTCCTGACAGCCTTTAACAGAGCAGTAGGAGTGAGCATGAGAAATAGAAGGGCTGGAGGGTGCTGAAGAGATCCTGCCCCAGAAACACACACCTGTGGCAGAGAAAAGGGGAAGAGACTCACAAATGCAAGAGAAACCAGGGGCCTGTAAGCACACAACTCCTGGGCCAGGGCCCACCTCGCTCATCTCCAACGGTGGTCATAGGAAGGGTTGAACAAACACCACAGTGAGCAGTGGGTCATGGCCTGCCCAGAGTGGAAGTTTCTCCACAGTAGCTCCAGTGAGGAGGTGCTAAGTCCTCATTTGAGTCCTCTATAAGCTAATTGTGGATTTTACTACCAATTTCATTGTTTCATGCAGCTAAGCTCGGCCTCAACTCTCTTGTGTGGCCAGGAGTTCCACCGGCTCACCATTTCCCAAGACCTCCTAACATGTTCTGCTTTTCAGTTAATGTTTTTGTCCATATATTACGGGAAAGAGCAATCAGGACTTCCCAACCTCCCTCCTCAGCACCACTCATGAGCTTGGACACCATCCGGTCCCCTCACACAGAAGACTTCCAGGCATCTCATGTACCTATTGCCACTCTATCCCTTTCTCAGGTATGGCGACTGGAGCCAAACAGCCTTCCAGGTGAGGTTCTAGAACGGCAAAGCAATGCTCTGTTCTCCACGCATTTCTCATGCACAGCAAGACGGCTGGCACTGTGCAGCAATGCCAGATCCCTTCCCTGGAGGTTTCTTAGAGCCCAGCAAAGGGGAGCCCTTTTAACCTGGCCTCAGTCATCTGCAGAATCAACCAATCTAAATGACAGCATGATTTGACCATTTAACCACCTCACTGCTCACCCCCTTTTCAGATCGGTAACAGATTAAGCGTGGCTCCTAGGTGAAAGATGATGCTCTGGCCCAGAGAAAGGGGATCCCACATCACCCCCAACTCCTGGGTCTGCCAAGGAGGCAGGGATATGCATCTCTCTGGACATCAGGAAGGCACTGGCAAAAGAGACACAATGGGCGTTCTGAGCAAAGATGGCCGGTCCGTTGACTGAGGACAGGAAGTAAGGAGCCTGCCTCTTACAGGGAGTTTGACCCCACCAGGTGACTCTGCTTTGATGAAGACTTTAAGTTAGGCAACTGCAAGAAGCAGCCTGTGAGAGTTAACCCTTGGGGTCTGTAGTATCAGTGGGATTTGAGGGAATCTGCCGATGACAGCCCTACGTTACAGGGACAAACTACATGCAATCCACTTCCGAAAAGCTTTCAGTCCAACAGACAACCTGATCAGGTTGAAACTGACTATTTGGGAGCTATCCCAAACAAAAACAAACACAACAAATAAAGAATCTATCCAAAATGTAGAAAGGAACATTGGAAAAAACAAAAAGGACAATTTGTCCTGTCAGGTGAATACAAAGAACAAAGCCTTTACATAAAGTCAGTGCGGCAGAACTTTGAAAACCACCTAAAATCACTTCCACTCTGCAATATATATATTAAATTCAGGAAGTGGTTTTGCTGCTTCAAGTACACTTAATGCCTGCGGTAGCTGCCCTACAACATGACTCTATAAATACTCTGAGCCAAACAGTCAGCTATTTGTGTGGGAACTAGGATTTTGACAGCCAGCCTGAGTCTGAAAGCTGTTACAAAAAGACATAAAAGAATCAGGAAGAGACGCTCCTTGCAATAAGAGATTGATTATTGACCACAGAAGAGCTCCATACCAGGGTCATTTGCTCTGCCGTGACGCTAGCAGGAGTTCTGAGAGATTGCAGTCAGCCTTCTAAGAACGGTATAAAAAAGTTAATTGCTGGAGTCTTGTCCCTAGTAACAGAAACGGGTGGTAAACTAAAGAAATAAAATTAAATGAGTTTACAGTGTCACGCTGGAAAAAAGGGGGAAAAAAAAGTAGTCAGATTTCCAACCTGCCCTGTGTTGAAAGGCTCTCTCAACTAGCAATGGCCCTCCCACCACATGGAAGTCTCAGAGAGACATTTCCTGAAGGGCAAACAAATCTCTGCTACTCCCCCAAGTGAGAGAAGAGAAGAGGAGAGGAGAGAGAAAAGAGGAGAGAGAGAAAAACCTGCTGCTGGATGGGCAAGAGCAAGGATCTGGAAGTGGGACTCCCAACGGTTAGACCTTTTGCCTAGAATCACTGTTGAACAAGGACATTTCCGGTTTCACTGGATTGGGTATTTTAACAATGGAGAGGGGTCACCCATTCTCCCCACCTCTTTGGGCATTATGAGCCTGAACCCTCTGGCCCTTGTAGGGGCTCTGCAGACTCCCCACCTCAGCCCTGTCCTCTGTTCATCCTTCAAGCCTGCTCTCTCCTTTTGGGGTGGATTGTCAAAGACACGTGACAGTTGAGCACCACCTGACACGCTGCACTTTGATGTCTCCCTCTTCGCCTTCTCTTCCCGCCATCTGTGCACCTCATGCTGCTCCTGCCCCGCTTCCAGGGCCTCAAGCGCTCTCCTCAAACTCCACTTCACTTCCACCACGCCCCACAATCCCATGGGGTCTGCACCTCCCCCCGCTCACATCCCCCTCTCGACTTCAGCTCAGCGCTCCCAGAACTCACTTCCGGCACAACACGACCTTCGTTCATAGGATCTCAGGGTTGGAAGGGACCTCAGGAGGTATCTAGTTCAACCCCCTGCGCAAAGCAGGACCAATCCCCAATTAAATCATCCAACAGATTTTTGCCCCACATCCCTCAATGGCCCCCTCCAGGCTCGAACTCACAGCCCTGGGTTTAGCAGGCCAATGCTCAAACCACTGAGCTATCCCTCCCCCATTCCTCACCCCAGTGCCTGCTTACCTTTGCTTGCCACGTTCACCTATTCAGATGACCAGCTCTTTCAGCCAGGCCCACCAGGGGTCAACTCTCAAGTGCTGCATGCTGAGGGATGGGGCCATGTTTACTGAAGAGTGGCCGGTGTGAAGCGTGCAGCACCCTCTCCCTTACACGGGGTGAACCGCTCACTAGCGCTGATGAAGTAACTTAATATCATCGGACAAGAAAAATCCTGAGCGAGATCACGTTACAGCAGCGCTCTGCTGCTAAGAAGCTTCTGCACAGGGCTGAGTTCACACAGAGACCTTCCCTGGCTGGCTTTCCAGCACAGACTCCACACAACTCCGCTGGCTATGCGGCTATGTTAATACGCAACCCAACTCCGCTGTTGTCTCCTTTAGAAAGCAAAGCTCTGAAAGGAGGAACTTGGCTGACATCTCTGCTCTTAAAGGCACCATGGAACCTACTGACCATCAGGGCAAAACATGTCTCGGCAAGGGACAGAGCTTTCTTGGGGAGGGGGAAGTGTGAGCCTGGGGAACAAACCACCCCAGGAACTAAAGGACTGTCCCAAAAACCTCCCCACCTTCCACTCTAAGTGCCAACTCACATCTTCAACTGCTGTCCTCTGGGAGACACAGAGCAGTATGGACTTTTTAAAAAAATCCCCCTACCAAAACACACCCTTCCAGTGCACACACGATTCTCCCGCTAGGGAAAGGGGAAAGAGCCATGTGTCTGACAGGCGAGAGTCACCTCACTTAATCCACAACTGGAAGCCCGTCCAATACCCGGACGACAAGGGCAGGATAAAATAGGAAGCTAGCACCATTCCCATCCCAACTCATTCCCAAGCTCCCCAGCTGGCAAGGGTTGGGCATACTACAAAGGCAGCACTTTCTACCCACGCCAAAGGCCAGCGGCAGGGCACCAAAACTCAGCTAACACTAAAAAAAAAAAAAAGGCAGGCCAAGAAAGATGGGTTTGACGCTCTTCAGATCAACTTGCAATCAACTGTAAAATGTTTTCACTGTAGAGATGTTTGTTTTAGTGCAGCCATTCCCTGGCAAAGCAACTATTAAAAAACCAACCACAGGGCAAAGGAACACGTTGTACTGTCTTTGGCAAATAAAATCTGGAACAATCAGGCAAGAGCAGAACTGCACCAAGGTCAGAAAGGGAAAGGCGCAAAAAGAGTTCCGCGTGGCACAGGACATAAAAGACAACAAGAAAAGGTTACATAAACACTTCAGGAACAAGAGGAAGGCGAAGGAAGTCTAAGTAAACTACTTAGCAGGAAAGGAGAGCTAATAATTCATGACGACATCACAAAGGCAGAGGTAATTATAGGGATGAAAAGCAAATAGGCATTAAACATGAATGGTGACCACATACTTAATATTAACAGGTAGGGAGAGAGGAATGAAAGCCAAAAGAGGGAAAGAACAGGTCTCTGAACAGTTCTCTATTATCTTCGAGAGCTTGTGGAAGATCGGTGAGGTCCCAGAGGACTGGCGAAGGGCAAACTTGTCTTTAAAAAAGGAACGAGGACCCAGGAATTATAGATCAATCCAGCCTAACATCATTAGCTAGAAAGATACTTTTAACAAATTATTAATCAATTTGTAAGCACCTAGAAGATAATTGGGTTAGAAAGAATAGCCAGCATAGATCTGTCAAGAACAAATCACGCCAAACCAACCTAATTTCTTTCCATGACAGGGTTACTGGCTTAGTGGATGGGGGAAAGCAATAGATGTGATGTATCTATTTTAGTAAGGCTTTTGACACAGTCTCAAAGGGACATTCTCCTAAGCAAGCTAGGGAAACACGATCTAGATGAAATTGCTACAAGATGGCTGCACTACTGACAGGCTGCCCTCAAAGAGTTAAACTGGGAAGGCGTATCAAGTGGCATCCCAGAGAAGTCAGTCTCCGGACAGGATATTCTATTCGATATTTGCATTAAGGACTTGGATAGCTGAGTGGAGAGAGCGTGTGTATAAAAATCTGTGGGTGACACCCAGGTGAGCGGCGCTCCAAGCACTTTGGAGGACAGGATTAGAGTTCAAACAGCCTTCCCAAGACTGGGTAACTGGTGTGAAATCAACAAGATGAAATTCAATATAGATAAGTGCAAATTACTGCATTTCAGAAGGAAACTACAAAATGAGGAGTAAGTGACCAAGCGTCAATACTGCTGAAAAGAATCTAGGGGTTAGAGAAGATCGCAAATTGAATACGAGTCAACAATGCGATGCAGCTCTGAAAAAACATGAATATTTTGGGGTGTATTAACAGGAGCGTCTTAAGTAGGACACAGGGAGGTGGTAATTCTCCCGCTCCACTTGGCACAGGTGAGGCATTATTGGAATGCTCGGTCAAACTCTGGGCACCACACTTTAGGAAAGATGCGGACAAACTGGAGAAAGTCCAGGGATGGTCTAGTCTGAGCCGGCCCGGCTCAGTGGAGGGGGCTGGACTCGATCTCTAGAGGGGCCTTCCTGCCCCACATCTCTGGCTGCCCCAGGCCACGAAGAAAGCCATCCCCATGCTCCGCTCTAGTCCCAGTGCAGAAGCTGGCTGTTGCGGCTAGAGGTGCACAGGCATGGGGCCAGCCTTCCCCCACCTGCACCTGACTGGGCGCTCTAGGACACAGGCCTGTCCCAGTGCTGCCAGAGCGCCGCAAGAGGGGACACTGCAGTACCCCCTCTGGCACTGGGTTGCATGCACCGCTGGGGGAAGACTGTTTACCACGTCACTTCTTCCTGCCAGATTTGACAAGCATGTCTGATGTTGAGATTTCGCTGCTGACCTAAGTGGGACTTCGAGATGGAAAAATACCAGTGCAAGTAACTCCACTGCCCCCTTCAGGGGAAAATAAGAGGAGAGCTCACCATCACAGGGGCCTTCAGCCAGGGTCACACCCTGGAGACCTCTTGCTACCAGTAGGACAATTTCTGTCCAGTGTCTGCCAATTCCTGGGGTGTTTTCTAGCTATACTATTCCCAACATGGGGTGATTCTACATTAGACCTCATTCTCATACACAGAGGACCATTGATTTTTAGAAGCACAATCGATGGTCACCTAGGTATGAGTTAGGCTAAGATTTTCGCACGGTTATTTTAAATAAAAAAGTCACAAATAGGTCACTGCTAAACAAAAATTCACAGAACCTGTGACCTGTACGTTACTTTACTAAAAATAACCGGGGGAGGGGGGAGAACAGGGCTAAGTAGGGTGGAAGAATGGAGTTGGGGGGAGGGTACCAGGGTGGAGGACACATCCCTAGCTCCAGTAGTCGCAGCAGGGGGCACCCAGCTCCAGAGCTGGCTGCAGATGGGGTGTGTGGCCCCGACAGCAGCCTCCGCCAAGCCCTGGCCACAGCGGGGCACCCGTGGCCTGGGCAAGCTGCAGGGGGGGGGGAGGGGGGGGGCGTGCGCCAGGCAGGCACGTGGCCCCCACTGCAAACCCTGGCGAAAGCCATGGGGCTGGGGCGCACAGCCCCCACTAAGCCCGGCATGCCCGAGGGCCGGGGCGCGGCCCGTCGCCAAGCCCAGGACGCTGCAGGGCTAGGGCACATGGCCCTGGCTGCAGCCCCGGGAGGAAGTAGCAGGGCTGGGGCTGCAGAGTCCTGGTTTCAGCCAGCCCCACTTTCAGGGCAGGGGCGCACAGTCCTGCCTCCTCCTCCTGAAGCCCTCGAAGTCTCCAAGGTCTGGTAGGGTCATGGAATCCATGACTGTCGCGATTAAATCGTAGCCTTAGGTAGGAGTGACTAAGACACGGTTATATTTGTTGGGTGTCAACAGAATCCCAAGCAGTAACACATATGCACACAACTCCACCGTGAAGACGTTCCAGTTGCTACTCAATGTGCCTGAGACACTCACAGAAGCAGGTAAGTGTATATTTAAGCCCTCTCCCAAGAGGTCCCCCTCCCCCTCCCCCTCTTTCCATCTGCAGTGCACAGCGAGGGCTGTGACCTGCGACCTTAAGCCACAGACATTCAAATGAGAAATAAGTCAGACATTTTAAACACCCTCACTGTTAAATGACTAGAACCAACTGCCCAGGGAAGTGGTGGATTCTACATCTCAGGAGATCTTCCAATCCAGACAGGATGCCTTTCGGGAAGAGACTTTAGTCAAATGCAAAGTTATTGGGCTCAATACAGGGATAAGTGGGTGAAATTCTCTGGCCTGCGATAGACAGCAGGTCGGATGATCCCCTCTGGCCTTAAACTATGAATTGATTAACTCTGCCCATATCAATTGTTGCGGGACTTCTCCCCACCACCAGTAGTGGTGGATGTTGAGTGCTGTAGCTGGTTGCATTGGGAGAGGGTAGCTTGGTAGAGGGTTGTTAGTTACAGCAGTGCTGGACAGCTGGCACCTCTAGTGGGGTGGGGGTAAGGTTACGGCATTTGGTCTCTGGTGTACAGTAGTTGCGTTAGTGGTAAGGCGTGTGAATGGACAATAGAAGGAATGTACTGTTTGTTAGGTGACTTACCCACACAACCCGGCTTCTGTGGATTTGTAACAGGTACATTGTACAGCTCAAACTACATCACAACCAAGTCTGTGTTTTAGCTTCCTGGGGATTTTTTATTGCTTAAGTTACCTGAATTTCTTGCCCCCATCCTGGTGGAGGACAGTCCTTCAGCAACTGCACAGACCCTCCTGTGCTGTAGGAAGAGATCTGACTGACCGAGTGGCTGATGGAGAAGGTTTCACAGGGCTGCCCTCAGTCTGCGTTAGGGGCACAGCTTACAAGCTTCTGGTCATGACCGACAGCTAAAATTATCCCAAATCATTTTGGAGACAGTTACCCATTGCACCAGATCTTCTCCAGAGCCATCTCGGCTGTGTCGTGTGTAGACAATGTTTTTTTTAAAGAGACTGTCGTCAACAATGAAAGACTGGACTGTCAAAAACAAATGCCAGAGTCCACTTGAAAGGGTTTCCTTTTAGAAGCATGTGTAAAAAGAAAGACTGTTCAGACAATTCACAGGGCGTAAAAACAGTGGGGTTTTCAGACCAAGAGACCCTATGCTATAAGAAAAAGTCAGAATCAACGCACCATTTTAAGCTTGCCTTGGAACCCTACCTATGCAGTTATTAAGTGTCTTCATACTTTGTGTGATTTTTTTAAAAACAGCCAATTTCCCAAACTAAAAATGGAAAGACGTTTAAATCAGAAGTGTGAATAAAAAATAATAATAAAAAAAAACCAGATGTGTAAGAACACTTTGTGAGATGCCTAAAAATCCACAATTCCTCAGTCAAAAAAAAGGGTTTTTTTTAAAAAAAAACCTAAGGAAATAGAGAACTTGAATGATTAGTAACTATTAATTCATAGACTATCAGGGCTGGAAGGGACCTCAGGGAGGTATCTAGTCCAACCCCCTGCTCAAAGCAGGACCAATCCCCAATTAAATCATCCAACAGAGTTTTGACCCATATCCCTAAATGGCCCCCTTAGGGATTGAACTCTCAACCCTGGGTTTAGCAGGCCAATGCTCAAATCACTGAGCTATTGCTTCCTCCACCTTTGTTTATCCCAAAATAGGATCTACCTTGTAAGTAAATTATTCACATCATGAGACACTGTCTAAGGACCCGCAGATCAGCTAAGATTACGAGTTCCACTTTCTAAGAACAGAAAATAAAATAAAATTGAGTATTAACTAGTTTGGCAAGCATCTCATTTTGTATGTGGATAAAATCTTTCACTCTCCTAACCTCACTAAAAAGAACTCCAAAGAGGATCAAAAGATGGGTGGGGAAGCTGCGAGTTAAGCCACTAGAAATAACTTGTGAGATTGGAGGTCATATAAGCACTGCTCGTTAACCCAAGAAATGCAAATCACACGTTATCGCCCCAAGTGACAAACTACACATTTGTTTGCCTTATAAATCGAATACACTTTTCTCATGTCATGTCCTTCACCTCAAATCAGAAGTTGCACATTCGTCTGCCCTGTGAGACAAACTCTCTAAGCGAATGTTTATTGTTCTACTGTAAGCCCTAAATAATGTGAGACGCTCCTATACAGTCAAAGAATGTATGGGATAGAAATGATTGCTGCATTCTAGGAGAGACAGGCATTGTAGAGAACAAAAATGAAGGTTAAAGAATCACCAGACCAGGGTACAAGTTTGATGCATTGAAAGAAATTGCTTTTTTCCTTAACGTGAGCGAACGCTGAAATACAACCCTTAAAATGAATCAAATATTAAAAGCCTCCGATAAGCCAAGGACAGAAGAAACTTGTTACACACTAATGCGGCCTTCTGGGTGCCAACAGAAGCAGCAAGATGAAATCGGAGTATTCAGATGGAAAATAGCCAACAAATCAGCCAGTGTCCCCTCCCAAGGGCTGTGGAGTCAGGATGCATAAACTTTAGTTCAATGTGCGAGACCCCAAACTCACTGGACCTTCATGGACAGCCTCACCCCTTGTCCAGCATCCCATGATCAAGCGCTGAATGACCCACTAAGCTGCAGGATCCCAATGTGACGCATGCCTGAACCAGCCATATAGAAAAAGGGCTCTACCCTCATCCCAGGGTTAACAGGATCAGAAGAAGCTAGGAGGGGTTAAAAAGTGGTTTGGAGGATAGGATTAAAATTAAAAATGATCAGGGCAAACTGGAGAAATGATCTGAAGTCAATACGATGAAATTCAATAAGGACAAATGCAAAGTCCTCCGCTTAGGAAGGAGGAATCAGTTGTACATATACAAAAATGGGAAAGGACTGTGTAGAGAGGAGTACTGCGGGAAGGGATCTGGGGGGTCAGAGTGGGTCACAATATGAGTCAGTGTAACACTGTTGCAAAAAGTAATAAATAAAGCAAAACATTCTGAGATTTATTAGCAGGAGTGTTTTAAGCAAGACACGAGAAGTAATTCTTCCGCTCTGCTCTGCGCTGATTAGGCCTCAGCTGGAGTATTGTGTCCAGTTCTGGGTGCCACATTTCAGGAAAGACAAATTGGAGAAAGTCCAGAGAAGAGCAACAAACACGATTAAGGCTCTAGGAAATGTGACCCATGATGGAAGATTGAAAAAACAGATTCAAACAGAGACGTTGTGGTCAAAGTGACAGGTTAGGAAAATGACATTTGCAGCACCATTTTGAATGGATATGAGCAAGGCAAAAGTGCATTTGTCAGAGCCAGAGAAGGATGCTGGCAGGAATCAAGAGACAAGATGAGAACCTGGACAAGAGTCATCTGTGTGGACACACATAGGAAAGGCCAGCTCTTCGAGACAGTATGCAGAAAGAATTGACAAGATGTAGAGACACTGACTCCGAACTCTCCCTTCACGTCCAGGTGAAGAGGGCACTCAGCTTCCAGGCCTGTGTGCACAGGTGTTGTTCCCAGAGATGGAGAAAGGGAGTAGAGAGGGGAGGAGGAAAATTAGGAGCTCTCTCTCTTTGCTATGTGGAGCTTGAGCTAGACACTCCCGAGGGAATATTATAGCAATTTTAACATAGATGATAACGGCCTCTTCTGGCCTTAAAACGGATGAATCACTTGCACTAAGAACCCCACTTCAGCCCACTCGCCTTCCAGCAAACATTTCCTACAGGCTTATTGTGGAATTGCTGTACATTTCACAATGTACAGGAGAAAGGGAGCGGGGGGGGGGGGGGGGGGGTCACCACTGCCAGAGGTCTGCCAGGAGTCTTGAACTTTTGAAGCTTTGCAGCTGGCCTCTGATTAACCTGAGTGCAAGTAACTAGTCAGACTTGTACTCTGCTTGGTGTGAGCACACTAGCATGGCAGCTCCTGGGTTTATTTTAAACTGGGAGATCTCCACGCCCATGGAAAGCTTCGGAGGGGAAGATGAAGTCAGTCTGTACGGAAGCAGATCTTGGCAGTTGTGTTAGCAGGGGAGACACCTGGGGACTCTGGAGTGGAAGCCTTTCGAATACACATCTGCCTGAGGCAGGGTGCAGCCAATGTCAGCAGGATCCTAAAGCAATTTCCATCACAAACATGCGAGCTTACAGCTGTTATGTCCACCAGGTGAGAAAGGCTCAGCAAAGCCTGCTACCAAGTAATGCTGTGTGGCAGCTCCTACTCACGTGATGAAGTCCAGGAAACTCGCCAGCGGCTCATATGCATGGTTCCTCATGTGACGGAACTCCACCACCATCTTCTCCTTCAGCTTGTCATCTATGACGGACACAGTCAGGGGGGAGGCTTCGTTGGCCAGGAAGTTCCCATAATCCGTGCTCTGGAGGTGCAGCTTCAAATCTGAAAAGCAGAAACCACTGTTCAGGATATTGTTGTTTTGAACTATTATGGGACGGAACAGCTCCAGCAAACACTGTGCTTTGATCTGAGCAGTCTCCCCCTTGCAGTAAGACGAGGCCCTGGAACATGAACCCTGGTATCCGAGGCCTACGCTAAAGTAATGGTCAAGACTTTGCTAACATAAAGCAAAGTAAATCTGTGAACTAGAGGAAGGCCCTGCTTACAGAAGCTGGAAGGGAAAGGGCTGTGACAGGCAGCAGGGAGAGGGGAGATGGGACCTGGGAGTGTCACTGGAGATGGAAGGTTTCTCTGAAGTGAAATACCTGAGACTGTAACTTGAGATGAGAAGGGGGAGGTGAGAGTCTCTGTGGGGGGGTTGGTTATTGTTTTTTAGAAGCTGGCTGGGAAAGAGGAGGGAGCCCTAATCTGGGGTCTTATCTCCCTGCCCTCCCCCCCCCCCCCCCCGCCCAAGGGCCTGACTAAGGGGTCCTGTTTGTACTGAGAAGCTCTGAGTTGGATGGTGTTCCTGTCACCCCTAATAAACCTTCTAATCTACTGGCTGGCTGAGAGTCACTGTGAATCCCAGGAAGTGGGGGTTCAGGGCCTCGACTCCCTCACACTCCATGATGTTGCAAAAATACACAAACCTACAAGGTACCGGAACACTTGTACATTCCCTACAGATAACAAGGAACAGGCCGACCCATCCTAAAGACGAATTTGTGCCCCCTGACAATGGACCAGCTCAGTCAGTGGTGGAACTTCCCACTGCCCCCTCTGCCAGACAAAGACACCGCCCCAGGGCTGTATTCTTATACACAGGTACAAACGAGTTACACATCACTCCTGACGTCCTGAGGTGCATCCCCTCTACGTAGTGAGGTGCCGCCTCTCACCTTGTACATGTTGGTTTGAGCAAAACAATTCTATCCACCATTTTACCCTTTGGCCCCTGTCTTTAGGATGGGTCGGCCTGTTCCTTGTTATCTGTAGGGAATGTACAAGTCTTCTCGTACCTCGTAGGTTTGTTACTTTTGCAGCCTCAGCCCTTTTCTTGCCAGCTTCTGTGAGCAGGGCCTGCCTCTAGCTCACAGCTTAACTTTGCTTTATGTTAGCAAAGTCTTGACCATTACTTTAGCGTAGGCCTCGGATACCAGGGTTAGTGTTTCAGGGCCTCGTCTTACTACATCCCTTACACTGGCGCACAGCGACACCTGCTGCTCAGAGTTACTGCTGCTTTTCGATTGCGTATTTCGACTCGCTGTCATTTCTATCAAGTGCAAATCCAAGCGCAGGACGAGACCAGCCATTTAGCTTAGTCCCAACTTTGTTTTCCCTCAAGCAAGGCCCTCCCCCTCTACCCTAGAAAAAAAATTCAGATGTCTCAAGTGTCTCTGTCCTCTCTCCCCTTAACCATTTCAATTTGCACCCCCATGTTTCGAGTCCTGCGTGCTGATGATCTGCCGGAGCTTGAGGGATGTTTCTACAAGCACATCTGACATTTCAAAACCAAGTGCTTTATTGTGCCCAGCAGTGCTTTGACCTCAGGCTTCATTGCAGGCACTCTCTCAGTGAGGTTTAACAGAGAGAAGTAGTCAGGATCTCATGCGGCTCAGATACAGTCATGATGAAAAGGATACGTTTGTAAAGAGGTGCATATTTGCTTCTGTGCATGGTGCCTTGTACAGATCAAGACACCCTTTTAGGAACCCAGACCACCACCTTGGGAGTTTCAGAATCTGCTGAAATGACTGCAAAGTCAGTTTAGTTTTGCAAGCAAGTACTGGTCATCGACTGGATCAGAGCAATAGAATCCTAGAATATCAGGGTTGGAAGAGACCTCAGGAGGTATCTAGTGCAACCCCCCTGCTCAAAGCAGGACCAACCCCAACAGAGTTTTGCCCCATATCCCTAAATGGCCCCCTCAAGGGCTGAACTCACAACCCTGGGTTTAGCAGGCCAATGCCCAAACCACTGAGCTATCCCTCCCCCACACACTATGTTAAAGTCAAGTCTGATGTTAAGGGTCAGAGATGGAGCTGGTGAAGATGAATAGAATGTTCTTCCTTAGGGAGGGAATGCCTAGTACGAGAGAGTCAAGAAAATCGGAACGATAAGGCAAGTGCATAAGTCGACTCCTCAAAACTCCAGTTCTGTTCCTCAGCTCTCCCTGCAATGCCAGCTGAATTTCATTTTAATTTAATTTTAAATGGAGCTTCTTCAACATTTTAAAAACCTTATTTACTTTACATACAACAATAGTTGGTTCTATATTATAGAAGTATAGAACGATCTTCTAAAAACGTTAAAATGTATGACTGGCACGCAAAACCTTAAATTAGAATGAATAAATGAAGACTCGGCACACCACTTCTGAAAGGTTGCCGACCCCTGACATACAGCATTGATAGATACTGAGTCCAGTTCTGGAGGACAAAGAATAATTTAGAAAAAGGGTTCAGAGAAGAGCCACAAGAATGATTTGAAGTCTGGAAAACCTGCCTTACAGTGATTGAGCTCTTTGAGTCTACTTAGTTTATCCACGAAAAGGGTAAGAGGTGCTTGACCATGGTCTGCAAGTATTTACATGGGGAGAAGATTTCTGACATTGAAGGGCTCTCAGCTAGCACATAGAACAAGAGACGATGACTGGAAGATGAAGGTGGACAAAAATAAGGTACGATTTAATCTTTTAGAAAGATACCTAATGTTAAATTAAAGATATGATTACTGCATCAAGCCCATAAGAATGGCCAAACTGAGTCACACCAATGATCTAGCTTGCTCAGTATCTTGCCTTCCAGCAGTGGCCAACACCAGATGCATCAGAGGGAGTGAAGAGAACAGAACAGGGCATTCACAACACGATCCATCCCCTGTGGTCCAGTCCCAGCTTCTGCACTGTACAGGTCAGACTAGATAAGGGTCCCTTCTATTAATTTAACTGTCCATTAACAGGTGACTGGAAACTCCTGGCATGGGAGGGGGTGGGTCGCAAACTATTGAAAAAAAAGCCATTTTTAAAAGAGGGAAGAGCCCATAGAGCCCATCTTTAAAAAAGGGAAGAAGGAGAATCTGGGGAATTACAGACCAATCAGCCTCACCCCAGTCCCTGGAAAAATGGAGCAGATCCTCAAGGAATCAATTCTGAAGCACTTGGAGAAGAGGAAGGTGATCAGGAACAGTCAACATGTATTCATCAAGGGCAAGTCATGCCTGAGCAACCTGATTGCCTTCTATGATGAGATAACTGGCTCTGTGGATATGGGGAACGCAGTGGATGGGACATATCTTGACTTCAGCAAAGATTTTGATACAGTCTCCCACAGTATTCTTGCCAGCAAGTTAAAACAGTATGGATTATATGACTGGACTATAAGATGGATAGAAAGCTGGCTAGATTGTTGGGCTCAATGGGTAGTGATCAACAGCTCAATGTCTAGTTGGCAGTCGGTATCAAGTGGAGTGCCCCAAGTGTCTGTCCTGGGGCCTGTTTTATTCAATATCTTCATTAATGATCTGAATGATGGGATGGATTGCACCCTCAGCAAGTTCACAGATGACACTCAACTGGGGGGAGAGGGAGATATGCTGGAGGGTAGGGATAGGGTCCAGAGTGATCTAGACAAAATGGAGGATTGGGCTAAAAGAAATCTGATGAGGTTCAACAAGGACAAGTGCAGAGTTCTGAACTTAGGAGGGAAGAATCCCATGCACTGCTACAGGCTGGGGACTGACTGGCTAAGCAGTAGTTCTGCAGAAAAGGACCTGGGGATTACAGTGGATGAGGTGACAGTGTGCCCTTGTTGCCAAGAAGGCTAACGGCATTTTGGGCTGCATTAGTAGGAGTCCTGCCAGTAGATCAAAGGAAATGACTATGCCGATCTATTCGGCACTGGTGAGGCCACACCTGGAGTATTGCGTCCAGTTTTGGGGGGCTCCCACAACAGAAAAGATGTGGACAAATTGGAGTGTGTCCAGCGGAGGGCAATAAAAATGATCAGGGGGCTGGGCACATGAATTCCAGGGAGAGGCTGAGGGAACTGGGCTTGTTTAATCTGCAGAAGAGAAGAATGAGGAGGAGATTTGATAGCAGCCTTCAGCTACCTGAAGTGGGGTTCAAAGGAGGATGGAGCTTGGTTTTTCTCAGTCATGGCAGAGGACAGAACAAGGAGTAAAGGTCTCAAGTTGAAGTGGGGGAGGTCTATGTTGGATATTAGGAAACACTATTTCACTTGGAGGGTGGTGAAGCACTGGAATGGGTTCCCTAGGGAGGTGGTGGAATCTCCTTCCTTAGAGGTTTTTAAGGTCAGGCCCTGGCTAGGATAATTTAGTTGGGGTTGGTCTGCTTTGACCAGGGAATTGGACTAGATAGCTCCTGAAGTCCCTTCCAACCCTGCTAGTCTATGATTCTATGCACATTTATCCAATTTGTACTGTAATTACAGTAACTGCACATGCAGTTCAAAATATTCACATAGGGACCCTTCTGTGGCCTTCAGGGGTGGGGAGAAAAGGGAAGCAGGCCAGCTTGGTCTTTCTGTAATCCATAGGTATCGAAGATAAGGTTTCACCTGGAGACCAGCTCAAATACCAATGCCCGCAGGTACCACTCCTGCAGGCTCTGGGCTGAGAGCTGCTCCGGAAGGAACATGCTGTAAGTGTAACATGTGGTATATATGGACGTCACACTGTTCCTGGGCAGCCCCAGGCCTTATTTACTGCACACTTGTCAAAAGAGAATCTTTAATTTCCTCTTTTCTAGGACACTTGTCACTAGAGGGGCTGAGTGCTTCAAAACACTGATCTATCTTCATCACCTATGAGACGAGGGGGCAGAATTAACCCCACTTTACACATGGGGAACGGAGGCAGATGAAGGTCAAAAGTTTCCCCTAATTTTGGTGCCCAATTTGAGACGCTTAAAATAAATGATTTTTGGCATCCTGAGTGTCACACCCCACTTCTGATGGTCAAAGCACCGCTCTAGTTGACTTCGCTGCAGCTGTGAGTGCTAAGCATGTCGCAAGAAGCCAGGGTGTATGTAGCGGCTTGCTCAGCACCACACAGGAAATCTGCGTCAGAGCCAGGGATAGACATTCTCCAGGGCATCCTCCAATTGAGTTAACCATGAGATGCTCCTTTCTTCCTGCATCCCCTGCTTCATTGACTGCACACCTCCCAGTTTCTGCTCCCAAATGGGGCTGGGGGGGTCTTACAAATAACCCCACCTTTTATGACACAGCCCTGATTCATCCCCACAACTGCACTGAACGAGGCAGGGTTCCTGTGGAAACAGTAGTGATTGGGTAGTTAGATTGTGTCAATGCACATGCACAAGGCGACTGAGTTAAGGTCGCACAGTCAACTTGCAAGCTGGCATTTCCTAACTTTTGAGTGCTTGTGTTTGCAACTTTAATGTTCTTTTAATTGGGGGGAGGAGAGAAAGTGCAGTTTCCTAGGTTTCAAAGAAAGCCAACTGAAAAAAAACAATTCCATCCCATCGATTCCTCCCCCCACAATGGTTCAACAGCGGGGTTAATCTTTAGACCCACCCAACAGACCTCTGCCACCTGAGCTAACGGACGGGAGCAATAGCCGCTTATCACCATCTAGATGGGCCAGCCCTAGAATAGGATGTGACAGACACGGTCATCAGCAGATAGCTGGGAAACCCCAGTGGCAGAGGAACCGCGAGACTCGGGGATGCTGCGTTCCATTCCAAGCTCTAAAGGGGAGTGTGCTCCAGTGCATCCTCCCCCACCCCATTCCTCTTTTCCCCACCCCATTGTTGGGGGGCAGGAGGATGTTGCCGAACTCCAAGCCCCGGTGTGGAATTTGCATCCCACTCCCCACATGCACGACCCCATTGACCTGACCGGAGCTGCTTCCCCCCCTCCCCGAAAAATACTGAAGTCAAACTACGCCTATGGCCCTGCTCTGGTGGCCAGCATAAAGGCCACGCTCACAGTGGCACCTGTGGCTGCGTATCTGCTGAAACGTGCGCTCCCTCTCTGCCCCTGGGAGCTAGAATCAGCCTCCTGAATGCCAAGTACATAAATGTGGCCCAGTTCTCAGAGGTGCTCGGAATGCACTGCTCGCCCCGAAATCTCTAGGGGATCACCCAAAACACACAAGGCTGTTTGACAGTGAATTTCTTGGCAAGGCATTAGCTGTGATTTCCGGGTCCCATACGCAGAGACCGCCGCACTATTCACACCCAAAAGGTGCATTTTATTTGTATCAGCTTTGCTCGAATCCTGGTCAAGAGGACACACGACGGAGCAGGACAAGCAGCAAGCTCTGCATAGCAACTACTCAACTGGAAGGCTCCGAGGAAACTTTCCACTGGCCTTTGTTTGGACCCCTCTGCACTGTGCGCGGAGGCATTCAGTGGAGCGAAAGCCCGCTGGAATCAGGAACACAGTATGTAACACTGGAACGGATTTTGGTGAGAGGGGAGACAGTCCAACAACTCTGGAAGACAAGGACGCCAGCCCCCACTGCCCACTTCTGTTTTCAACCAAGCACCTTCGCCCGTGATTCCCTTCATGCTGGGGAGGAGCTTCTCGCAAAGATCTCCAGACGTTTCCCGTCTTCCTTCACAGCCCTCAACCCTCCTTTGCAGGGAGGCCTACAAAAACATGAACAAGCTGCTGAAGGTGCACGGAGACCACTGCCTGCCATGCTGACAAACTCTTTCGTTTTCCTCCTATTCCCCCCGCCTCACATCTGCAGGTAGCCATCTGTGACAGACTGCCAGCCCTTTGGGGCAGGGACCGTCCGTGCTTGTTCCTCAGCGAGCATAACGTGGTTCTGCTCCCAGAGCATGGCTCTGAGGCGCTGCCGTAATACAAATGAACAAGGACCTCTGACTCATTACTGGGCTATACGCCAAGTTGGCCCTGTCGAGAGCTGTGGAAGTTCAGGTTTTATGATGGGCTTGCTCCAAGCGAATCACAAACCCAAAGGGCAATTCAAGTTCTGCAACAGACTGGACGTGTCCACCCTCCTCCTGTTTGCACCATGACCCAGCCAGGGAGCAGCGCAGGTAGCGGGGGCCGCTGCTAAGACCTGGGAGAAGCTCTGGGGGCACTGAGTGGCAGAGGAGCGCGCTGTGGACCGCAGGGTCTCTAGAGTGCAAAGGCTGTTCGTTGAGGTCTGCGGATCATATGAATTGCCTCCATCTGTGAGCAGACGCCTCTGACCGCCAGGGTTACAGGAGACAGGCCCAGAACCAGGCTTCATTCCCCCCTCTTTTGAGAGCCAGGAACTTACGCCCAAGCCCTTCTCCTGTGGGGAGAGGTGCAACGGCCACCAGAATTGTCCCAAAGCGCTGCCCCCACGGCTCGGCTGACTAGCAGTGAGGAAATGGCAGAAGAGATTAGTGATGGGATACAAACTGTGAGCCAGTGCGGCGCACTATGGCCAGCACACATTGGTCCTTGCTGGTTCCGACCCAGACTCAGCAGTAAGGTTTCAGCTTGTCCCCCACAGGAGAGGGGATCTAGGCCGCCCTGCTTGGATTAGTTCCTGGAGGAGGGAGTGTGTCTAGCCCACACTATACTCAGACTGAGGCCCCCCAAGCTGCAAGAGGCTCTTTAATGCGTCTCCTGTGGCTCTTTGCAGCACATATTAAAACACTGTGGGTTAATCAACAACCAATCAGGATGCCCTTCCTAGGTTATTGGCCAACTGTAGCTGATAAAACAATAATACGCGGCCAGTCATTTTGCTGTGATAATATATAAATAATAAAGGACAATGAATTCACTGGCCTGTCGCTCATTTGGGGAATGCTAATTGCTAATCTGGCTCCTGAACCCAAGGTCGAAGTATCACGGCTCTAGCCCCTCTGGAGCCTTTCCCTTCCGCGGTAGAGCACTTTCACACTCGCATGTTGTGGTGCATGATACAACACACCACTTCTCTGAGCATCAACAACCCAAGCTCCCACCAGCCACTTTCCTCCAAGACTGTTTTATTGGCAGTGACATGTGGCATGGGAAAGGAGCCAGAATTCCCCCATTTTTGGTGCCCTCTGGCAGGATACCAATCCAGAAGACACAGGAGACTATGTAAGTTATGAAAGCGGCAGCTGGAACAACTCTGATATTAGCTTCCCCCCGCCTAGAGCAGAACTATGTTACACCTCTGATCAACCCAACATGCTAGCTATGGACAGAAGGTGAAGGGCTTTGGGGAGCTCCACACTGAGCAGGTTACAAGAACAGAACAAGCCTCAGGCGAGTTCATGAACTCGGGGACACAGAAGCAGCACATAAGTAGATGAATAAAGGGGGAAGCTCAACTCTTCCACTCCCCCCAAAAAGAGAGAGAGCCCTCAGTGTGCAGTGCTAGACCTCAGTGACAGGAAAATTACTCACTCCGGGCTCTCTAGACAGGATTCAGGAAGGACCAAGAGGACCACAAGGCAGTAGGACATTCTCCAGACAGATGCCCTCCAGGGCACCTACTTCTGGGAAGTGACTGACTTCATTCTTTTGTTAGAACTTGAACGCATCATCATGTTCATTCACCGCACAGTCAGGCCTTTGTACCTCACCCACCTCATCTCTCTCGCAAGTGATGGTCGAGGTAATATCTATTCTTGGACCAACTTCTGATGGTGAAAGAGAAGCTATTGAAGAAGAGCTCTGTGTAAGCTCCTCTTCAGGTCATTTGCTAGTTCATTAGCCCAGCGACCCTTTTTCCTCTTCCTCGGCGGTGCAGTGGACCCTTGTATGTCTGCCAAAAAGCCACCAAATTGAATACTTCCACATTCGGCGGCTATTTTTGGCAGACATGCCGAGCGCTTCCGAGAGCTTCATTCGCTTCCGCCGAATGCGGAACTAACCAATTTGGCGGCTTTTCAGCAGTGGCAGGAGCTCGCGACCTCCCCTGGTAATGCTCGGGCCCCCACCCGGGGGGTCGCAACCCCCAGTTTGAGAAACCCCGCATTAACCCCACCATCAGATGGGGGCACGTACCAACTGATTGCCTTTCAGAACCAACCCACAGCCAGCAGCACTTTGTTCACTAGCCAGTTATGGGTTCTCTGCACTTGTGGGGAAGTGACTGGTAGGCCACCTGCCAGGGTCTGAGGGTGAAGATATTCAGTCCATCCCCCTGGAAGGGTGTGTCTACGCTGCAATAAGAAATCCCCGGGCTGGATCTCGGAGCCCACGCTCCAGCTCGACTCCAAAATGGCGACACTGCAATTTTTAGCCCAAGACCCACAAGCCCAAGTCAGCTGACCAGGCTCCGAGACTCAGTACCCCAGGATTTTATTGCCGTTTACACATACTCTAAACACTCGCCACTTGTAGAAGAAGGCACATTTCTAGCTAACGTTTGCCACCTACTCAAGTAACCCCGAAGGTCACTGGAACTGAGCAAAACCAGAGAAGTTCAGTTTACATTTGACAATGCTGTGTGTAATGTAGAGTCCACTTCAACATCTGCCCCGTTTACCTGGGTCTTTCCCACAGCAAGAGGGGAGGGGGACTCAGGGGAAGCAGTAATATAGGGTGACCAGAGGTCCCATTTTAGCCATTTAGCCTTTTGAAAGCCCTGTTCTGCCTGTCCCGACGTATTTGGCAAAGGCGGGCATTTGTCCTTTATGCTCTTGCCAACGGATCAGGTGGCAAGAGCCAGCAAAGGCCCACTTTGGTCAAAAAAAATAAGGTGTGGCGGGCAAGTGGCAAACCCAGCCCTGGGCAGAGCGGGAAAGCAGGGCCCCAAGGGGGGGGGGGCGGGCTTGAGCGAGCAGCAACCCCAGCGTCGTTTTCCGGGGGGAGCTCAGATGAGCAGTTCAGGCCAGCCCCACACAGGGGAGGCAGTGTCCCGTTTTCCCTTGGGGAATATGGCCATCTGCTGGAATACCCAAAAGCTAGACTCCTGGTTTTTGACTAGATTGAAAGTGGCCTGTTTCCTTCACAGCCATGGCTACCCAACTCTGGTCGCTGATGAGGAACTGGGTTTCCAACTACATTTTTCAACAATCCCTTAACCAATGAGGATCAAAGGGATTTTGCTCTCTGGAAGCTCAGACGTGCTGACAGAGCAAAACCAGTTGGTCATTTTGCCTTCAAAGTGACATCCTGCGGGAAGGAGAAGTGGGTAGCAGCGGGTAAGGACACAGATGGCCCAGATCCCTTACGAAGGCCACCACTGCCCAACAATTCCTCTCCACAGCAGCTCCACTAGGCAAGGGAAGGAACATCCCTGGGGAAGATCCAGGGACATTTTAACGTCAAGGAATACAACCCAGGACTGTAGGTCCAAAAATCAAAGCTTTATGCAATTCCGGCGTAGAGGTAGGAATATTTGCCAGAAGTGGCAATGACTGGCTGAAAAGCAGGGCTTGATGCAAGGTTCCACCTCTCCCCCTGCCCCCCATTAACCCCACAGCAAGGCCAATAGCTCCAGGATCCTGCCTTTGTGGGAAGTCAGAGGATGCCATTAAGACAACAGCACCACAGAAGACGACCATGAGACCCTTACAGACAAACTCACCCCCTCCCCCTCCAGGAACAGGGGAGAGCATGCTAGCCCTTCTCTCCCACAGATCCTCCCATGATGGCTGCACTAGGACGTGACACAAACGTGCAGCAGAGCAAGTCACAGTGGCACTTGAAAAGGTGGAGCCTCGTGGGTCAAGGCAGAGCACTGCACACCAGGCTCCCGGGGGCTGGGCAGGGAACACGCCTGTGTTAGTGGAGGTGGGTCAGGCCACACGTCTGACTCCTGCCCCGTTTGTGGAAACAGCTCCTCCTGAAAAGCAACCGCCCCTGCAAGGGCTCACGCCCCTGTGACAGACTCCACTGGAAGGCACCAAAATCCCCGGCCCCCAGTAGTGCCCAGGGGCACGGCCTAGTGAGGACAGACGCACCACGGAGGGGATTACAAGGACAGGTTATTTCCCCGCGTTTGACTAGAGTTTGCGGGGCTGGCACCCCACACCGCCCATGACCTCCGTGCCCTCGCAGAGCATTTGATTTGACACCCATACCCAAGCCTGGCAACATTCGGCTGGGGTGACAGCGCCCACATAACCCAGCCTGAACCCTGCCCCCGTCTCTCCCCTTTCCCCAGGGGATGGTAATAGCAACTGGGGATATCACAATTCAACTCTCCCCAGTGCAGACTGCCACTGTCCAGGCCCATCCCAACGCCCCGTCAGCCCCCCATTCACACAGCCCACGGACACGGCCTGTGCGCTGGGCAACACTTGCTGCTGGCAGGCAGAGGCTGAGGGAGGGGTAAAGGAACTGTGATGTCCCTGAGCGACTCCCCAGGACAGGCAGCATCAAGGCTATGCAGGAGGCCTTAGCTTGGCAGGCCCTGGCCTGGGAGGAAGTCTTTGCATGTGGAATAAGCAGAGAAATGCAGCTTAAAGTAAGATCTCCCCAATAGGCCTTGGGTTTTTTTAAAATGTTCTTCACTGGCCTTTAGGATCATTAGATCACTCAAGGTGCAACACAGATTTTACTGTGTACCTCACCTCTCCAAAAGAGCAGCTCTAAGCAAGACAATTTTTCTGTGGACAGCTGATTTCTAGGAGGGTTGGAGAATTTCCGGGGTTCTCCCTGAAGAAATTCTCTCTCGACAAGCTGAGTGCAGCATAGCAAAAGACAGTCCAGGAGTTCAGGGACAGTGCTATGCAATCATGCCAAATGGTTTTAGCTCTAGAGCAGCAGAAACTGGGATGCCGAGGGAGCGTCATACATTGTCGGTCCAGGCAAAATCTCTAAGTAGCAGCTTTTAGTAGCCCTGAAGGGAATCTTCTGACGAAACAACAGAGGCTGACAGCAGATTCAGGAGCCGTGATCTTTAACAAGGTCCCCAAAGGGACACAACATCTCTCCAATATGCTTGGCTCAAGCGCACGGGAGAACCAGGCAAAGCCAGATAAGAAGTACACAAGTGCCACCTTGTGTTGGACACAAGAACTTTTCTGGGGAGAAGGGCAGAGAGCAGCAATATTAACCCTGTGCACCTGCACGCAACACACACGTCTACACAGGAAGAGCAGTTATTAGCAGGCTCTCTCTCGTCTGTATTTAATCCTGAATTCTTTTCTAAGCATGGAGGGTTGCAATAAAACCCTTCTCGGAGCAATGACCAAGCCTGTCCACACAATAAATCAAAGGATGGTAACAGGCTTCCCCAGTGCACGTCCCAGGAGTCTGATGCTAAAAATAAGATTAAGCTGAAGGCTATTTTTATCTTTATTTACTTTTGCATCAAAGGTGGGGAAGGCTTCGTGGGCAGGGAATACTCAGGAGAAGAGAATGATCAGTTGCCTCCTTTAAAAGGCTGCGGAAACACTATGGGGTCATTAGATTCCACATCCTGTCTGACCATGCTAGAGGGCACGGCATTTGAAACTGACAGCTCGCAACCCCAGACACAGAAACTGTAAGTCCACCTTCTCTTTTCACCATACTACTAACAGCAGAGAACTAAAGCTAAAGCAAAATTTCCACTGCCGAGGAGCCCGCAGATCGGGCAGCCTGTTGGCCATTGTGACGACACATTCTGTTTGGAAACGTTGACAAAGCGATGGAGTAGAACGCCAGAGGGCTCCAGGTATGACAAACGTGGCACTGCCTAGCCCCTTATTCCTCTGTATCTGGGCAACTGATTTTTCTTTCCCAAGTGCAGAACTTTGCACTTGTCTATGCATTTCACCTTGCTGATCTCAGAACAAGTCTATTTTTATCTTCCAACGTGTTTGGAACGTCTCCCAGCTTGGTGTTGTCTGCACGTTTTACACGTATACTCTCCACTCCAAGTCACTAATAAAAGTTTTGACTAGTACCAAACCCAAGACAGACACTTGCAGAATCCCATCAAGTACGTCCTTCCAGTGTGACAGCAAACCATGGATAACTATACTTTGTTTTCGACAAATCCATCCTGTCTATTATTACCCCATTATCCTCTCTGGACATACAAACAGATAGTTTAATTATTTTGTTCCAGTATCTTTCTGAGTATTAAAGTTTAGCTGACAGTCTAATTCCCCAGGTCCTCCGTGTACCCCTTTTTAAAGATGGACAAACATAATACTTTTCTCCAGGACCTTACCTGTCCGTCCTCCAGGGGTTCTTGGAGTTTATTGCTAATGGTTCCAAGATTGATTCAGCTAGTTCCTTAAGCACTCTACTCTAGGGTGAATTTTATAAGGCCCTGCCGACTTTAATATGTCTAACTTATCTAAATATTCTTTAACCTATCCTTTCCCTGTTTAGCTTGTGTTCCTTCCCCTTTGTGGTTAATATTAATTGTGTTAAATATCTGGTCACCATTAAGTTTTAATAAAGACTGAAACAAAACAGGCACTAATCACCCTGATGTCATCTGTAATTAGCTCTCTTTTAGTGACAGACAAAGGAAAGTGTAGGTCCATTGATATTTTTCTTGTTTCTAATCAGGGTGGATAAAAATGATTTAAAAAACTTGTTTATTTAAATGCTTTTTGAGGAAAAACTTACCTAAAGATAGCTTTAATTACGATACATTATAGCTCAAAGTAACAAAGAGTGTCCTGTGGCACCTTAGCTCAAAGTTACCTCATCAAAGAAGAGGGATTATAAATTCTAATTTTATAGTATGACACAGTATATTCATGTAATGTTTAAGAAAAGTTTTGTAAATGAGTTCCAATAGTTCATGGATTAGGGACCCAATCTTATGGAATTCCAGGGGCTTCTGTATACTTTAGGTTAATCTTTCTATCTACCTAATGGGACTCAGTGCTCAGTCTAGAAGATACCATCAGAGATGCTTAGTTTTGCAGTTCTCAAACTGTGGATTTGTGTCTCAAGAGAACATGCTCCTTAACAGCAAAAAATGTTTTAAAATAAATAGAGAGGTGAGAAACAACAGACCTCAACTCTACTGTCCCTCTGCAAATTTGTGTACCTCTCTCTAAAAGTGCAAAGTTTCAAAAAGTCCAATGACTAGAAGATTGTTGGGGGCGGAATAGATCTGGACAAGGGGAAGAAGGCTGGAGATAAATGTGAGAAGGGAGGGACAAGCAGTAGAAACAAAAGTGAAACTGTTTGAGCAGCATATTCCAGAAGTCTCTGAGTATAGCCTTCGGTGATTCAAGATCTACCATACCATTCTAGCACTAGACAGGAAAACCTCTAATGGCAGCAGGCTGTAATGGCAGCAGGCTGTAAAAGAGAGAGAGTTTGGGAATAAGAACCATTTAAGAAATATGTTTGCTGATGATGTTTTAAAGAAAGTCACACCAGTGAAAAGGTGGAAGTCACTTAAACATTTGGATTCAGAGACTGTTGAAATTATAATCTCACTTAACAGCAGTAGCTTCTTCTCTGGGTGTAGAAAGAATATTTTTTCTCTTTGGACTAATTCATTCCAACTGAGAAATCGTTTGGGACCTGAAAAAAAAAAAAATCAGTAAAGCTTGTTTTTCTTTTCCAGATTATGAACAGGAAAATGAAAGTGAAGACGACTGAGTTAGCTTCCGAAGCCAATATTTTAAGTTTCTCGGGTTGACCTGACAGTTTATTTAGTTCACCTCCCAATGATTTCATAAATATCTGCTTCAATTACCTTTGGTAAATGAAATAACCAATCAATCATTCATTCATTTTCTGATATAGCTGGAAAACTAATCTGAAAAAATTTCAAAATAAATCACTTTAAAAATGTGTAACGTGTCCCTTCTAAAAATGAAACCGACATCCCAACATGAATGCACTTTTATGTAGCAATCCATCATTAAATCGAGTCTTCCTGACTAGCGATTTAAATCCATGATTTAAATCAAATCCACCCTGTTCCTAATATATTTACAGAACCTCTTATTACCTTTTATGACTCTTGCTAAGTGTAACATTTTTGCCTTAGGCTACCTCTACACTGGAAACTTTAAAGCACTGTCGCAGGAACGCTCCCACAGCAGTGCTTTGAAGTGCGAGTGTGGTTGTGCGCAAGTGCTAGGAGAGAGCTCTCCCAGCGCTTCTGGTAATCCACCTCCACAAGGGGAGAAACCAGCGCTCAGAGCCTGTCTATGCTAGCGCTTTAAAGGGCTCAGAGGGGTGATTTTTCACCCCTCCTGAGCTAGCACATTAAGAGTGCTATAAAATGTAAGTGTAAACGTACCTTACTCTGATTTTGTCCCTACATGCTTCCATTATTATTTTGTACTCCTCCTAGCATTTATCTGTTTCCACTTTTTGTAGGATTCCTTGTAGAAGTCAAAGGCTAATAATGGATTCAAGTCATAGGAGGAGGAGAAAGGGGGCAGTCAGGGATGGAGGGATCAGTAGAAAAGATCATATCCAGGTAGTGCTTGGAAAACTCTGGAATTTGATGGGGTCAGTAGCCTGTGGGGGGAAGCAGCAGATGTGACATGTTTTGATTTTATTAATGCTTTTTACAGTCCCACATGACATTTTCATAAGAATACTAAGGAAAAATTACTACAGGGCAGGTGTACAACTGGTTGAAAGATTGTACTCAAGGAGTAGCTATCAGAGCCTTGCTGTTATTCTGGGAGGGTGTACCCGTGGGATCCTGCAGGGGTCAGCCCTGGATCTGGTATAGTCAGCATGTTTTATTAAGAACTTGGAGTGTGCTTATAAAATTTGCAGACTAAACCAAGCTAGGAAGGACTGCAAGCAATTTGGAGGACAGGATTAGAATTCAAACTGACAAATTTGAGAATTGGTCTGAAATCAACAAGATAAATTCAATAAAGAGAACAAAGTACAAGATACACCACTTAGAAAGGGAAAAGAGCAAACACCACATTTTGCACAACTTCAAAAGAGGGAATAATTAGCTAGGCAGTAGCACTGCGGAAGAGAATCTGGGGGTTACAGTGGGTCACAAATTGAATAAGCATCAGCAATGTGAAGCAGTTGTGAAAAAGGCTAATATTCCAGGGTAGATTAACAGGAGCATTGCATGTTAGACACAAAAGGGAATTGTCCTAATCTCCTTGACACTCATGAGGCCTCAAAAGGAGCAGTGTGTCCAATTCTGGGCACCACACTTTAGGAAAGATAAGGACAAACTGGAGAGTGTCCAGAGGAGAGCAAGAAAAATGAGAAAAGGGTTAGAAAACCTAACCTATGAGGAAAGATTTAAAAACTGGGTATGTTTCATCTTGAGAAAAGATGACTGAGGGGAACCCAATAACAATTTTCATTTATGTTCTAAAGGAGGAGGAGGATCCATTGTTCTCCATGTCCACTGAAGGAAGCAGAAACGGGCTTAATCTGCAGCAAGGGAAACTTAAATTAGGAAGTTTTTCCTAATATCCACCTATAAGGGAGGCTGCAGAATCCCCATCATTGGAGGTTTTTAAGAACAAACACCAGATAAAGATGATCCAGGTTTACTCGGTCCCACTCCCTGCAGGGGGGTCTGGACTGGACTCCCAGGTACTTCCAGCCCTACACTGGTATGATTCTATGACCAGACAGTATGGAGGGAGGCACCTCTCTTATTTAAAGAGAAGAATTTCATGTGATTCACAGGGATTAGGATAAGGAGAGAACAATTTAGGCCAAGTATTACCTAACAGCAAGGTGAATCAGGCTGTGGTGTCATTCCCCAAACAGAACCAAAAGCACTATTCACGAGGGACTTAAAACCTGACCCACTGCCAAAATATTGAAGCAGATACCAGAGCTGGTTGCGGCTGTGGGACAGGTGCGTGGCCCCAATTGCAGCCCCCACCAAAGCGGAGGGAATGGGGGGGGCACACAGCCCTGGTAAGCCACAAAGGGAGGCACATGGCCCCAGCTGCAGCCCCTGCCAGAAACCCGGGGGCTGAAGCTACAGGGTCCTGGCTCCAGCCAGTCCCACTTGCAACGCAGGAACGCAGTCCTCCCACCTTCTCCTGAAGCCCTGGAAGTCATGGAGCTCTGGTAAGGTCATGGAATTTGTGACTGCCATGACCTTCGGGACTAAATGACAGCCTTCTGTATGACCCAAACATAACAAGAGGCACTGCAATTAGAATCAGGACAAGTCACTGGTGTGTGGATATCAAAGAAATGTTAATTAGGCTAGCCCTCTCTAACCAATGTGTGTGTCTACCTATGTCCTGCTAGAAATAACCAAATTAGCTTGTAGGTGACAAGTTCCTTCCAGGCCTTAATTACCTTTACATTATGTATGCAACTGTGTTCAGTCAACCTTTGAGGCATTTGACTTAGTACCACATAGGTTTTTTTTTGTTTGTTTTTTTAATTAAAATGCTTTCATTGAATTAACAGGGCACTTTAGAAGGACTAAAGACTGGCTCACTGCCTGATCTCAAAAAGCAGTTATTAATGGGAAGATGTGAATGAGCAGGGCTGTTTCTAGCGAGGTCTGCCAGGGATTGATTCTTTGTTCAACACTAATCAAACTGTTAAATTTTAAATAATCATCTATACAATACAAAATCTTTACTAATAAGGTTTGCAATTGACACAAGGACCAGTGGGGTAGTAAATAATAAGGACAGTCTACTGTTAGTGATCTGAATTGCCTAGTTAAATAGAACAAAATGTGTTCCAATGCAACCAAATGCAAGATAATACCTCTGGGAACAGAGCACAGGTTCTACATACAGGATAGGGGGTGGATTTGGAAAGCGGTGATTCAAGGACTTGGGGGCCATCACTGATCATCACCTCAACAAGAGTTGTCAGTGCAATGCTGTAGCAAAAATGGCTAATGCGATTATTCAATTGTATAAAAGGAGAATATCAAACAATCAGGGACGTGAACTTGCCTCTTCACACAGCACTGATAAGACAATAGGATACGGTGTCCAGTTCTGTATCTGCACTTCAAAAAGTGTGCAGAGAGCTCAGAGAAGGGCCACACAAATGGAAAGCAAGCCTTAAATTGTCTGTTTGTAAGCCCCTTTTCAGTTTAAATCAATCAATTTTTAACTGAAAACTTCCCTGGTTTTACTAAATGTAGTTGTCTTTTTTCCCCCCAATTTTCCCCCTATTTTTATATATTGAATGATATCTATATATATATAAAAGTCAAATGGTGTATGCATGCGTGTATGCTTACTCCTTCCACACCGTTTGAGCTAGAGACTTGAAATTTGGTACAGTTAGAGGTCTTGGGGTCCTAATGACCGTAAGAGTTGAAAATTTTTCAAATCTCACCTCTGACGCCCCCGAGGGGTGAAATTATTTAAAGGCCAATCACATCAACTGGGCAGCTGCTGTTCTCTGTGACATAGTTATGATGTCATAATACCCCCTCCAACAGACCCCGCACTCGCTCAGCTCTCTGCCCCCTCCCCCCTCCAACGGACCCCGGAATCCCTCAGCTCTTTGCCCCCTCCCCACCTCCGACGGACCCGAGTTGGGTTTGGTCGGAGGGTAAGTGAGGTAGGGATGTCGGGTTTGGTCGGGGGGGTGGGGTGAGGTAGGGGTGTCGGGTTTGGTCGGGGGGGTAAGTGAGCCGGGGGTGTTGGGTTTGGTCTGGGGGGGTGGGAAGGTGTCTGGGTGGGTGAGGTGTGGGTGTTGGGGTTGGTCAGGGGGTGTTGAGGTTGGTAGGGGGGGTGACGTGGGGGTGATGGGTTTGGGTGGGGGGGTGAAAATGTGAGTCGGGGTTGGTCGAGGGGTAAGTGAGGTGGGGGTGTCAGGTTTGGTCGGGGGGGTGAGGTGGGGGTGTCGGGTTTGCTCTCTGCCCCCTCCAACGGACCCCGCACTCGCTCACCTCTCTGCCCCCTCCCCACCTCCGACTGACCCGAGCAACGCCGGGTATTTTCGCTAGTAAAAGATAAAATGAGTTATTAGGAAAATACACTACACTGCTTAAGACGTGTCTAACAATAATACATTAGTCTGTGGGGATGTGCAGAGCTGCCGGGTGAAGTAAGGCTATGTATTAGTCTAGAAGATAAACAACAACAACCACCAAAACCACCACCACCAGGCAAGCCCTGAAGTGCGGGCACAGCTGGACATACTGATTAATCTCTCGCCCATCACGTGCACATTTCAAGCCACTAGCGGATAACGGTTTAAAGAATTGCCCCACTAAAATAGGAAGAAAACAAAAATCTGCATCGGAATACGCTTCAGAAGACAAGGAAGCATTCGAAAATAATAAAGAAACCAGAAGGGGGTGAATTTGAGTGTCTGCGCTGCAAATGGTGTGGCCCAATTATTAAATAGAACCATTAGCCTATAAATATTTATAAGTCTACACCAGTAAACAGTGTATTCAAATAAAAAGTTTTATTTAGGGATTAGAGAGATTGTTTTCTTCAACTCAGAAGGGGCAGCATTGTGTTTTGGGCTGTTTTAGTTCTGCAGCAAACCACACAGATGAACGGAATTCAAAGCGTTAATCTACTGAATACTTTATTTCCATCTTTCCATCACCAAAAAAACCCCTGATATTTACCCAGAAAAATGAATGGTTTTTTGCACTGATTTTCACCCATTTTTGTTGTTGTGGTAAACACTGAAATTCACAGAGAAAAATAAAATAAAAACTGAAAATGAAGGGCCCTAGCTATTCAGTTTATCAAAGAGAAGGCTGAGAGGTGATTTAATCACTGTGTACAGACGCATACACATTGAAAGAGACCTGAGAGTGGGGGACATTTCAGCTTTGAAAGAAGATGTGATTTCCTAGTCGCAAAAGTAATTAAACACGGAACAATTTACCAGGGAGGTGGTGGACTCTCCATTAGTTGGAGTCTGAGACTAGATATTTTTCTAAAAGACGAGTGTTAATCCAGTTTGTGGAAGAAATCCTACCATCTACATGTGTGGAGCCATGAACTGCATGACCATGATGGTCTCTCCTGGAGTCTGAAACTGTATTAATCCCCCTGTTCATCCTCTCCCTTCATAGGACAGAGAGAACAGAAGTTCTGAAATGCCCTGAGCATTTGTAGCTCCGCCTTAAGACACTGACTGTAATCCAATATCAGGTGTCAGGGCTTCAGCCTGTTCCCTGCAGCTGTTAAGAAGGAATTTTCCTCCCCAGAAGCACAATTGGTCAGATGTGTTTTGGGGTTTTTCCTGCCTTCGGCTGGCAACATGTGGAGATGTGATGCTGGACAGGGTGAGCTGGTGCTTGGAGGTAGAAAGAGAAGAGGTCTGTCTGGTGAATCTTGCTCAGTCAACCTGACCACCAGATTTGGAGGTGGAAAGAAATTTTCCTCCAAATCAGATTGGTGAGGTCCTTGCGACCCCCACACCCACCTTTTTCTGCAGCACGAACTGCATGGGCATCTCTCACTATCAGTTCCCTGCCACTGCAGACACCTCCAGCTTTGGTGGCAACGCAATTTCTCCTGTCCCTGCCTATGATAAGAACTTAGCCTCTTGAAGACTCAGATCCCTTCATCTACCCAAGTTATTGGGCTCAACACAGGGACACTGGGTGAGGTTGACGGTGTGGGGTGTGGAAGTCAAAATGGATAAACTGATGGTCTCGTATGGCCTTCAACTCTATGAACTAAACTGGCTTCTCAGTATTTACTACTCCACCAATTTTATGTTGCCTGGGAAGAAAACAAGATCATTGGCAGCAAAGTTTGCAGATCATTGGATATAGAATTGAATTGGGCCAGATACAGATCCCTGTGGGACCCCTCTAGAAACACTCCCATTGGATGGTGAGATTCCCTATTTACAATTACTTAAGAGGCAGTTAGCTAGTTTTTAATCCATTTAACATGCTATATTTTGTGGGGGTGCTCATTTTTAATCAGATGTCATGTGGGACTAAGTTAAATGCATAACAGAAGTCCCAGTATATCCTATCAACAGTTACTATTATCCACCATACTTGAAAAATATGAAAATAAATAGCGGGTTAATCTGACCAGATGTTTTCATAAATCCATGTTACATATGCTATCAGCATTAATTTCTTTACTGATTGTATCCCATAAGTCTTTCCATGATTTTGTCCAGGACTGATGTCAGGTTAATCAACCGGTCATTCATTTACTTTTTAAAAATATTAGTACATTAGCCTTTTTCCCTCCCCCAGCTCTAAGAACTTCCTATATGACAATCTGTTCCTTTGTGGATTTTAAAAAGGCATGCTCACCTGTAGAGAACAGGAAGTTTCTCATGGCAATTATCAGCTACCACAGAATTAAAGCTTTTATTTTCTAGAGAAAAGGCTTTCTAGGCTCTTAGTCATGAAGATCTTTCAGTAGAATCCGAGTGTAACTGATGCACAGAACCAGCTATAGTCCTGGCAGCTGTGGGCTGTTGCTTTTCAAAATCCTTTGGGAAGCCGTGAAACCAACAAAACTTGTCAATTTCACTGCTCCACAAAGCAATGATCAGAGGCAGAGAATGGAGACTATCTAAGAACAGAAGCCAGGGGAAGGAGGTTAACCTCCTCAAATCAGCCAGGGGAGTAGAGGGGTAGCCACGCACCCTCTGTCCTGCAGCAGAGGGTTCTGCAGTGGAAAGGGGCAGTGAGAGAATGAACTCTTTCTCCCTTGCAGCACCCACAGGGACCTAGGGGAGGAAGGACTCAGGTTTACTGGACACAAACTAGATGGAAGTGGATATAAAAGATCGAAATACTGAGTTTGGTTCAACCAATCCCAGCATCCCACCTTTTCCCAGAAGCTTTAATGGGGAGAGGGAAGAAAAATGGGCTTCTGAACCAAGCACTTCCCCTGAGTGGTGAAGCCCTTATCTTTTACAGTAGTCTTTGGCAACCACAGTCATTCCTCTAGCTCTTAGGTTTGGCAACATTTGCCAACCCTGGATGCATAGAGAGATACAAGAGTAACTCTAGGGAAGGGAGCACATAACTTCATGTTTCTGGTGTAGGACAGAAGACAAAAGGACTCGTGAGAGATAACATGGGGAAAGAGCACACCGCACAGGGAGACAGTACAGTGATGGGTGCAACAGAGAACTTTTCAGAGGAAGAAATATGCCAAAGAGATGCATCGTGCTGTTATGAACAGGGTTTGGAAAAAAAAACCCTGACCCTTACTAGCCTGAGTACTTAGTCTACTAGCCAGAGTAAAAACGCATGTGATGACACACCCTGCCCAAGGCCACCTCCTCTGCGATGTACAATAATGTATCTGGGTACGGTTTGCTATGTCACTAATGGGCTGGCCAGACATTCATTTCATACATTTGACAAGTTTCTCCCCCATTTGTTGCAGAATAAATCCATGAGAAAACATGCTCTTCCAGCGCTAGCTGTTGAATGCCACAGGCAGTATTTATCATGTGAATGACTGACCAGATACTGAGGAAATCTAACAGATAATGTATTTGACAAACACTACTCAAGAAGTCCCACTTATTGCACCGTCCTAGCTTTTCTCTTCCGCTTTTCCTTCCCAACTTCACAGACACCAAGGCCAGAAGAAACCACTTGCATCCGACGAAGTGGGTATTAGCCCACGAAAGCTTATGCTTCAAAACTTTATAGTTAGTCTTTAAGGTGCCACAGGACTGTTACCTAGGACCATCTAAGCTCACTTCCTGGATACGCAGGCTGTAGAATTTTCCCTAGAAGCTGGAATAAGGCAGGTCTTTTAGAAAGATAGCCCATCTTGTTTTAAGGAATCCACGATGTAAGAGTTCAATTAGGCCTGCTAGCCATCAGCAATACAAGAGATACCAGCCCCACACACAGACCCCCAACAGGCTGTCTTGTCCAGCCCCTGAACTCGTCAGGGAGGCTCCCCCTGGCTCCCCCTCCGCTGTCCCTCCACGGCCTCAGCATGCTGTGCAGGCAGCGCGGCAGAGTGTCTGGCTCCGGCCGCTGCTCTAAGTGGTGTGGTAAGGGAGCTGGGGGGTTGGATAAGGAGTTCCGGGAGGCAGCCAGGGGACAGGGATCAGTGGGTGCTTGGATGGAGCAGAGCCCAGAGTGAAGCTGTCTAGAGATGCTTTCCAGCTTCACCAAGGAAAGGGACTGCGTAGAAATGGGGTGTAGCGGAGTGAGACTTCCTACCACAACACCTCCTGCTGGCTGCTCTGGGATTAGCTCAAGTCCTTTCCTAAGGTGCCCTCCGCCGGTGGTGTCTCACTTGCTGTTACTCCCGCTTTGCTGTCTCCACCACTCTGGGACCCACGTCACTCCCCAGACCACAGCGTCCTCTCTGGGTACAGCCCACCGGCTATGCCCCGCTCCGCTGTCTTCCCCCCTTTCAAGGGAATGGGCAGTCTATAGTCCAGCCACTTGCCTCAGTGGCCTACTGCAGTCCCCAGTCTAGTCCCTTACTCCAGGGGCAAACTTCAGTCTGAGTTGGCCACTTCCCTCAAGGCAAGTGGGGGCAGCCCTAGCACCTTATCTGCCCTCCCTCCAGGGTCTCTGTCTGGCAGTGATCAGCCAGAAGCTGCTTCTGCCCTGCTACGCTGCCCAGCACTGCTCTGGCCATGGTTCTCCTAGGCAGCCAGTCCTCCTCCCTAGCAGGACAGGAAGAGAGAGACTCCCCCGCTCTATTGAGCAGCCCTTTATATATATGGCCACCATTTGCTCTGATTGGCCACTGCAACAAGCTACCTCCCGACTGGCTTGCTTAGTGAGCCCTCCTCTAATGGGAGGGTTCTGCACAGATTCCCTCTAGCCTGCTTTAACCCTCCCTCTTCCTCATGTGGGGCAACCGCCCCACTGCAGGGGGATTAAAAATTAAAATGCACACTGTGCCTCACGTGATTCCAGTACCTTTTACTATGTAAATCCCCACACCCTTCACTTCCAAGACCCCTTTCGCCAGATCACCTGAAAAACCTCCACACCCCTCTCTGCAGGAAAAGGTACCCGAAACTCTTCAGGACAGACTCCTCTGTATGCAGCAACCCAGCTTTCTGTTTTAAATGCTAGATCAGGGGTCTGCAACCTTTCAGAAGTGGTGTGCCGAATTCTTCAGTTAATGTCTCATACATTGTAATATTTTTAGAAGGTCTCTTTCTATAAGTCTAATATACAACTAAACTATTGTTGTATGTAAAGTAAATAAGGTTTTGATAATCTTTAAGAAGCTTCAATTAAATTAAATGCAGAGTCCCCCAGGCCAGGACCCGGGCAGTGTGAGTGCCAATGAAAATCACACCTTCGGCATGCGTGCCATTGGTTGCCTACCCCTGTGCTAGTTAGTAGTGTATAAAACCTCCCATGCTCAGATCATTTTTAACACACACTTCTCCGATTTTAAACTTTCAGGATTCCTTTAATCCACATAGAGCCCTCATTACTGGTAGTTCAGGTTGCTAAATGCAATTAAGAACAAGATATATTATAGCACAAACACATTAAAACCTAAACAAATCACAACGAAGGTTGCATTAAATAGTTCTAATATTAACCTTATTCAAATCAGGAACACACACAGAAGAACACCCACTGACTAGGAGTGAGAAACAGAATGGAGGCATGTGAAATGTTGGAAGATATATTTGAGAGACCAGGCATAAAGAGTACCCAAGACAGTAAGAAAGAGGTCAATAGGAGAAGGAACAGTACAGACTAGCAACTCAGAGAATTCTGCCTGTCCAGCTTTTAGGGCTTCACACGAACATTGGAATTGCCAGACGATCCAATCAGTGGTCCATCTACTCCATTATTCCACCTTCAACAGCGACCAAACTAAGTGCTTCAGAGAAAGGTGCAAACATCCAACCACAGCAGCGCTTTAACACTCCATGTGTGGTCACAGCACAGCACTGGGTGAGAGCTCTCCCACCGCTCTAACGCAACCACCTCCACCAGGGCCGCGGCTCCCAGCGCCGGTGCGCGAGCTACACTGGCCCTTTACCGCGCTGAAA
Source organism: Sternotherus odoratus (assembly GCA_032164245.1). Classification (NCBI taxonomy): domain Eukaryota; kingdom Metazoa; phylum Chordata; order Testudines; family Kinosternidae; genus Sternotherus; species Sternotherus odoratus. The sequence goes on from JAVMKO010000014.1 coordinate 34,119,243, forward strand.
TTTGCTGCACTCAGGGGTGTGTTTTTTCACCCCCTCTTGAGCGAGAAAATTGCAGCGCTGTTGCCAGTGCAGACAAGCCCTAAGAAACCCACAGCAATAAACTACTGTACACTAGTGCTGGGATAGCAATAGTGCTTTGGATTCACACTACCTGACTCCAGAATAACCTCCCCATGGAGACAAGCCCTTAGAAGCTGGCTCATGCCCTGAACGACGCAGATTCACATCAGCCCCAAAACTTTGGATAGTCTTATTAGCCATCTAGATACTCTATGCTTTTAGACCCCAGTTAAGCTTTTGGTCTCCCATCCCTACGAGCAGTGAATCCCAGAGGTTAATTGCACAGACGGGTATTTCCTTTGGCGAGTTATAAGTTTGCTCCTCTCCGGGTCTGGGACTTGCTCTTCACCCAAGACCCGTATCCGCCTCCTCTGCCCCAGTCACCGCGGAGGGGTGAAAGTCAACCCCCCCCCCCCCCGTCAGGCTGGATCCTGCCCTCCCAAGGGGACAGGCCGTGCCCCGAAGCACCCCCGCCCCGCCGTCATCTCGGAGCCCGCGGGAGCTTGGGAGGGGGCAGCCGGCTTACGGAACCGCCCCGGCGCGCTGCTGGCCCGGCTCACCCCCGGGCTGTCACCCCCGCCAAACAGCCGCTGCCCGGGGCGCCCCACAACGACTCGGGGGCCGGAGCGAGCTGACAGGCCCGGACACGGGGAAAGGCCGGGATGGGCTCGGGCGGGGCCCGGGCCGGGGGGGGGGGCGCTCGGGCCGGGGGGGAGGGGCTCGGGCGGGGCCCGGGATCGGGGGGGGGGGGCGGCGGGGCCCGGGATCGGGGGGGGGGGCGGCGGGGCCCGGGATCGGGGGGGGGGGCGGCGGGGCCCGGGATCGGGGGGGGGGGGGCGGCGGGGCCCGGGATCGGGGGGGGGGGGCGGCGGCGCCCGGGATCGGGGGGGGGGGGCGGCGGCGCCCGGGATCGGGGGGGGGGGGGCGGCGGGGCCCGGGATCGGGGGGGGGGGGGCGGCGGGGCCCGGGATCGGGGGGGGGGGGCGGCGGGGCCCGGTCCTCACCCTCCAGGCTCTCGCACTGCACCAGGTTCACGTAGTCGCCCTGGCTCAGCACGCCGGCCTTGAAGCCCCGCACCAGCCCCTCCAGGTAGCCGCTGTCCACGTTGAAGTAGAGCTCGGGGAAGCTCGACATGGCGGCGGCCGCGGACCCGGCTCGCTCCCGGCGACTGGGGGAACCCGGCGGCGGCGGCGAGTCAGGTGACACGCGCGGCACTCACGTGACAGAGACGGGCAAGAGGGTGGGGCGGGGGAGAGAAATCCCGGCATGCGCCGCGCGGGGCCGCCCCCAACGCGGGGGCTCGGCCAGAGAGGGGTGGAGCCATCGTGAGCCAGGGCGGAGCTGTTGGCAGGGGGCGGGATTGATGTCACGGTGAGGGTAGTGGCAGGCTAAGGGGCGGGGTTATCGGCAGGGGGCGGGGCTGTTGTCAGGGAGACGAGTTAATGTCAGGGTGGGGGTAGTGACAGGACGGGGGCGGGGCTCTTGGCAAGGGGCGGGGCTGTTGGCAGGGGGAGGGGCTGTTGGCAGGGGGAGGGGTTGATGTCAGGGTGGGGGTAGTGACAGGACGGGGGCGGGGCTCTTGGCAAGGGGCGGGGCTCTTGGCAAGGGGCGGGGCTCTTGGCAGGGGGAGGGGCTGTTGGCAGGGGGAGGGGTTGATGTCAGGGTGGGGGTAGTGACAGGACGGGGGCGGGGCTCTTGGCAAGGGGAGGGGCTGTTGGCAGGGTGGGGGTAGTGACAGGACGGGGCGGGGCTCTTGGCAAGGGGAGGGGCTGTTGGCAGGAGGAGGGGCTGTTGGCAGGGTGGGGGTAGTGACAGGATGGGGGCGGGGCTCTTGGCAAGGGGAAGGGCTGTTGGCAGGGTGGGGGTAGTGACAGGACGGGGGCGGGGCTCTTGGCAGGAGGAGGGGCTGTTGGCAGGGTGGGGGTAGTGGCAGTCTAAGGGCGGGGTTATTGGCAGGGGAGGGGTTGATATCAGGGTGGGGGTAGAGTCAGGGGGTGTTTTTGAGGGGGGGTGTCGCTCCCACTGGTATAACTCTAGGTCGGTGCTGTGCCGCTCACACCTGTATGTGAATGTCCCTCTGTGTAGCTCCATGTGGGTATTAAGGAAGCCCAAGAAAAACCCGCCTGCCCTGTGGAACTAACATGACATTCCCCCATTGCCCTCATCACTTTGCATGTGTTGCATCGGTGGGTCCATCGTCCATCCCGCCTGGAAACGCTTTGAAGCAGGCCCCAGGTATTAGCATGTGCAGCAGCTACAACAATAGCCCTCTCAACCTGGAGGGAGCCTCAGAGTCCTACTGGGACACTGACAATTAACAAGAGCTGTGCAGAAGGTGGAAATTCCCTTTAACAAACTTCTTCAAGATTTCAAAACGTGGCTTTATTGGTTCAAACAAAAAATGAAAACATTAGGTTCCAAAAATGTCCAAAAAGGATGTTTCAGCATTTTTAGAATTTCCCCCCGTCCCGTTTCTTCTCCAACATTTTGAGGAGATGGACAGTTTCACAAAGCGTTTCAGTTTCAACTGAGCTGCATTCTTCAATGGAAAATGGTTCTCCCCAAATGTCTCCAACCAGCTATAGGTAACAAAGAGTCCTGTGGCACCTTAGCCCTGGTCCGCACTACGGCTTAAAGTCGACTTTAGCAAGCTAAAGTCGATTTAAGCCTGTACCCGTCCTCACCTGCATGCCCTTAAAGTCGATTTTAAGGGACCTTAAAATCGACTTTATTACTCCTCCCTTAACAGAGGCGGAGCTGAAGTCGACCTCTCTCTAGGTCGATTTTCAGCTAGTGAGGCTGCAGGTGACGTTAAGCCTCCGACCTTCCCAGCAGCCCCGCGAACCCCCCGCCCACCTGAACAGCTCCGCGCCGGACCCCCCCCGCCCACCCGAGCAGCCCCGCGAAGCCCCCCGCCCACCCGAGCAGCCCCGCGCCGGACCCCCCCGCCCGCCCGAGCAACCCCGCGCCGGACCCCCCACCCGCCTGAGCAGCCCCGCGAACCACCCCCCCCCCCCCCGCCTGCCCCAGCAGCCCCGGCGCGGGGCTGCTGGGGTAGGCGGGGGGGTTCGCGGGGCTGCTGGGGCAGGCGGGGGGGTTCACGGGGCTGCTTGGGCGGGCGGGGGGATCCGGCGCAGGGCTGTTCAGGCGGGTGGGGGGTTCGTGGAGCTGCTGGGGCAGGCGGGGGGCGTTCGCGGGGCTGCTCGGGCGGGTGGGGGGGTCCGGCGCGTGGCTGTTCAGGCGGGCGGGGGGTTCGCGGAGCTGCTCGGGCAGGCGGGGGGGGGGGGTTTCGCGGGGCTGTTCAGGCGGGCGGGGGGGTTCGCGGGGCTGCTCCGGGGGGAACGGGGGGGCACGGAGCTGCTCGGACTGGGGCTGGTCCCCTGGGGAGCGTGCCTGGCTGCCCCGAAAGGCGGTGACAGCTGGGGACTCCCGGCACTGTGGGATACTTACCCACAGTGCAACACTCCCTATGTCGACCCCTGCAAAAGTTTTAAGGACAGACACGGAGTTGCTGTCCTCTGTGGGGATGCACTAAGTCCATTTTCTAAAGTCGACTTCAGAAAATCGACTTAAGGAAAATCGACTTAGTGCTGTAGTGAAGACGTACCCTTAAAGACTAACTAAAGTATAGAAGCATAAGCTTTCGTGGGCTAATACCCACTTCGTCGGATGCAAGCAGTGGAAGTGTCCAGGGGCAGGTATAGATAAGTAGGCAAGAACCAGGTAGGAGGTAACAAGGTTAGTCCAATCAGCCTGAACCAGCTTGTTATCTCAAATTAGGGAGGGTGAGATATTCCTCTACCAGCTAGAGAGGAGAAGCTGTTTTTGTAATTAGCAAGCCATTCAAGATCTTTGTTCAATCCCAGACTGACTGTGTCAAATTTGCAAATGAATTGTAGCTCTGCAGTTTCTCTTTGCAGTCTGGTCTTGAAGTTTTTTTGCTGCAGTATGGTGACTTTTAAATCTGTAATTGTGTGTCCAGGCGGGTTGAAGTGTTCTCCTACAGGTTTTTGTATATTGCCATTCCTGATATCTGATTTGTGTCCATTTATCCTTTTTCGTAGGGACTGTCCAGTTTGGCAGTTTGTAACCAGCTATAATAATAATAGACTTCCCGCCCATGCTGTAGCCCTGTCTATGCCCCTACAAGTATGCTCTGCACCTTCTGTGCCTGGTCTGGGCCTCTGTTAAGTCAACTGTGACTTTTTTTGTGCCGTACACAAATAGGAAGTAGGGTGAGAGAAACACTAAATTAATTTCCACTTGTCATTTTAGATCAGTCCTTGCATGAATACATTAGGCACATTAGTATTTGTCCTTGAGAGCATTGGCTTATATTTATATTTGTGGCAAATTACTCCCAAGATATTGATGGGTCCTGCGCTTTCTCTTCTTGTGGGGGGAATTCAGGGAGCCTTTTTCTTGCCTCTGAACAGGGTATTAACTGTCCCACAAGTATCCTAGAGGGGAGAAGGGGAGAGGGAGGGACCCGGGCCCGCCCTCTACTCTGGGTCCCAGCCCAGGGGCCCTGAGGATAGCGGTAAACCACTAGGATTAGCTACTCCTTCCCCTGGACTACTTCCCTCTCCTACTCTTCAGCTTGTGGGGGGCTTCCTGCCCTCTCTCTACACAAGCCAGGTGTTCCTTTACTTAAGATCTGGGTCTTTCTTAGCACTTCTTCAAACTCTCTCTGCTCCAACTCCTCCAAACTCCTTCCAAACACCCACACCTGTCTGCCTGAGGCAGGGGTTTTTATTAAGGCCTTAATTGGCAGCAGGTGCTCCTAATTAACCTGCTGCCTGCTTCCCTAGTCTACAGGGAGCCACGCCCTAATGAACCTGGAGCTGATATATCTCCCCTCAAACACTCTGCCACAGCTCCCTGGCCTTCCTCTATCACATATTATACACCTGCTAACCAGTTCTTTCTACCTGGCAGAATTAGCCTTGGGTGCAACAGCAGTTCAGGGAGAGAGGCTCTCTCACTGTCTTTGTTCCACTTTAACATTTTAGAAACCGATGTAGTTAAATTGGCACCATCCCCTACTGTGAACACAGTCACACCAATCTAAGTAGCTTACATCAGTATCCTAACTTTGCATAATGAGCCTTGTTAGTAGATTCATTATATGGTTCCTGGGTAAGTCTCAAGGAGCTAATATTGTTCCTGTTTTTAAGAAAGGGGAGGGAAAACAATCTGGGAAAATACAGGCCTGTTAGGTTGACTCCAATTGTGTGCAAGGTCCCGGAACAAATTTGGAAGGAGAAAGTAGGTAAGGACAACCAGGTGAACGGTAATTGGGATACAATTTAACATGGTTTTACCTAAGGTATTCAGTATCAGAGGAGTAGCTGTATTAGTCTGGATCTGCAAAAGTGACAGAATCCTGTGGCACCTTATAGATGACTTGCAGATGTGTTAGAGCATCTGATGAAGTGGGTATTAACCCACGAAAGCTTATGCGTTAACACATCTGTTAGTCTATAAGGTGCCACAGGACTCTGTCGCTTTCACCAAAGGTAGGTCAGACTAACCTGATCTCCTCTGAGAAGATAGCTGATTTTTTAGAGAAAGGAAATGCAGTAGCTCTAATCTGCTTGGATTTCAGTAAGACATTTGATAATGCAAACATTGTTGTTATAAGCTTGGGACTTATCAGTTGGAAGTGACAGAGAAGAAGAAAGATCTGGGTGTATGGGCTGATCACAGGATGACTATGAGCCACCAATGCGGCCAAGAAAAAGGCTAATGCATTCCTAGGCAAGGTATTTCCACTAGAGAGAGGGAAGTGTTAGTACCATTACACAAGGCACTGGGGAGACCTCATCTGCCATATTGTTCCCAATCCGGGTCTCCCATGTTTAAGATCAATTCAAACTGGAACAGGTGCAGAGAAGGGCTACTAGGATGCTCCGAGGAATGAAAAACCTAATTTATGAGAGGAGATTCAAAGAGCTTGGCTTGTTTAGCCTAACCAACCGAAGGCTGAGGGCAGATATGATTGCTCTCTGTAAATACATCAGAGGGATAAATACCAGGGAGAGAGAGGAGTTATTTAAGTTAAGGGCCAGTGTGGACACCACAAGAACAAATGGTTATAAACTGGCCATCAACAAGTTTAGGCTTTAAATTAGATGAAGGTTTCTAACCATCCGAGGAGTGAAGTTCTGAAACAAACTCCCAAGGGGAGCAGTGGGGACAGAAAAAACTCACCCGTTTCAAGACTGAGCCTGATAAGTTTACGGAGGGGATGGTATGGCGAGACAGCCTACAATGGCCTGTAACCGATCTGCGACTGCTAGCAGCAAATATCTCTGATGGCTGATGACCGGACACTAGGTGGGGAGGGCTCTCAATTACTTCAGAGAATTCTTTCCAGGGGTCTGGCTGGTGGATCTTGCCCACATGCTCAGGGTCTAACTGATCGCCACATTTGGGGTGGAGAAGGAATTTCCCCCCCACGTCAGATTAGCAGGGACCCTGGGGGGTAGGGGGGTTCGCCTTCCTTTGCAATGCGGACCACAGGTCATTTGCTGGTTTAAACTATTCTAAGTGGTGCATTCTCTGAAACTTGAAGTCTTTAAACCATGATATGAGGACTTCAGTAACTCAGCCAGTGGTTAGGGGCATAGGTGCTGACTCCATGGGTGCTCGGGGCTGGTGCACCCATGGGGAAAAATTAGTGGGTGCTTTGCACCCCCCACCAGCCAAGAAACAGCTGTTCCGGAGGGGGAGGAGCAGGAACATGGTGGGGAAGAGGCGGGGCTGGGGTGGGGATTTGGGGAAGGGCTTATAAAGGGGGCGGAGAAGGAGTGGGAAGGGGAGGAGGCGGGGCCTCATAGAAGGGGTGGAGTGGGGGCAGGGGCAGGGGCAGAGGGGGGGTGGGCACCCAGGGGAAAGAGAGGAGTCAGCGCCTAGGGTTGGGAGTGGGTGGGTGAGGTTCTGTACCCTGCAATCTGCAGGAGGTCAGACTAGATCAGCGGTGTCCAATAGAAATTCAATGCTAGCCACACTTGTGATTTTGAATTTTTCCTATTAGCCACATTACAAAAAAAGTCACCTTATTAAAAAGCCACATGCATTAGCCACAATTCAATAGCCTATTAGCCACACGTGGCCAGTGGCAAACACATTGGACACCCCTGGACTAGATGATCATGATGGTCCCTTCTGGCCTTGAAGGCCATTGTCTCTGAGCCCGACTGGTGTGCTGTACATCACCCTGCCGGAATTGGGAAGATTTTCTTGCGGTCACCTGATTTCAAACATTCTTGTATGAGACCATCTGTGTCCCCCGGAGGATTGCTGCTCCCCCCAGACGGGAACCATTTCTGCTTTCCAGCCGCTCCACCTCCAACACGTCACAGGCGCTGCTCAGGCCACATTGTCCTCTGTGAGCATGAACAGTTTCCAATGAAGGGCTCCCCTAAATCTAAGAACTGAGTCACCCCAGCCCTGACTCTCCAGAGAAAACAAGCATTGGCATTGGGACCTCCTGGAGCCCCCTCTTTCTCACAATGCCTTGCTGTACTAGCAACTCACAAACAGCCTGCTAGCGTGCAAGCCACACCCTGAGTGCGTGTGCGTGACTACAGCCTGCCAGACACACTTGGGTTACATTCCGGCTGTCAGCGGCCTTGGTTAGATGTACCATCGAGTTAGCCCAATACACCCCCTGTCTTACAGCTTCCTCCAGAAATGTATGTCCCGGACCGCCCAGCCCTCTCCTGGACAATACAACATATGTTAGGTCCGTTATTTTCTTTAAAAGGAATACCATGCGCACAACTTGCCGCCCTAAATGGAGTTTCCCAGACCCTTCAATTTAAATGCACTGGATTAGATAAAACAATTAAACAAGTGTATTAATTAGATAGATAGATTTTAAGTGAGTACAAGGCATGAGGCATAAATGTCAGCAATGGTTATAAAGAAAATGTTCCTTGCGAATGGGCATGTTCCTTTGTTCCTTGCGAATGGGCATGAAGATGTTTGCTGTCTCCTGCTAACGGAGAATATCCCCTTGAGAGGCAAAGAAAAAGCCTGGGGAGGAACAACTGAACCTGGTGACGCTATTTAGGAGTAGATCCTTTATTGGAACTGCAAAGGGCACATGGGCGTAAGGGAAAACAGTGACTAATCCAAGGAATAAGAAAGGGGGGGGGGAGCGCGGGGAACAAGCCGAAGCTAGTTCTTGCCACATGGGATGGTGGCATTGATTTTCCTGCAATAGCAAAAGGCATTGAAGAAGCGGCAGTAGCAGGTGGCACAGGGATCACAGCAGGGGAGCTGGTGCCCAAGGCAGGATTCCAGCAGGCGGACGCATCGGCGGGGAGACCGCTCCTCGCGGCCCTGAGCCTCCAGGGCAGCAGACAACACCTGCAGGAGGAGCAAAAGAAGAGGGGTTTCACACGGGACAACGGTGCACATGAACGGGGAACCGCTCCGTGTGTTCTTGGGCTCCCCTTGGCATGCTCTGTGAAGGCAGAGGGTTAAACACATGCTGTCCTTGCACGGACGTTGGATTGATTTAGGGGTGTCACATCAGAGCTCCAGAAAGGGACATGGAGCATTAGCACAAGCTCCGCGGGGGGAAGAGGGTGCCCTGAAGAGGATATTGATTTCCAGAGGGTCTGAACTACACCTGTGTCACGGAGTCCCTGGGGCGATGCTCTGGAACTGCTCCCTATGAAGCCAGTCAGGACTCGGGGGGGAAGCTTCCTCTGTGGGAACAGCCTGTCTCCAAGGCTTGGAGCTTCACAGCTTCCACCTTCCTAGGTCTGACCTCAGATCATTCAGCACCTTCTACCGCTCTGTGCGCTTCCCCCAGCGAACCCGCCCAGGTGGGGTCCTGGGGGAGCCTATGGGTCCTGCCCCCCAACTCCACAGTCTGATGTAACTCTCAGCCAGCCAGTAAAACAGAGGTTTATTAGATGACAGGAACATGATCTAAAACAGAGCTTGTAGGTACCACGAACCGGACCTCTCCGCTGGATCCATTTTGGGGGCCAAAGGGCAAGGCAGTCTGCCTGGAGCTCTCCACCTGTTCCCAGCCAGATCCAGACTGAAACTCACTCTCCAGCCCCTCCTCTGCTTTTCCTTTGTCTCCTTCCCGGGCCAGGAGGTCAGGTGACCTCTTTTGTTTTCACCTTCCAGCTAACTGATACCTTGAGAGGGGGGAAGGGCCCAGGCCTGAGCCAGGGCATAGGCTACTTGCTTCCCACTGGTCCTTTGTTCTGCAACATTATCTGCCCTTATCCCACCACCTAGAGACTTAAGAAATGCATTGGGGAAACTGAGTCACCCACACACTATCCAGAGGAAACATTAAGAGCATTTCCATTCCGTCACAACCTGCACGAGGGCGCACTCGGTCAGGGTGTGTCCCCATGTCTCCAGAGAAGGGTACACAGACCTGGTGAGTCTGGCCTGAAAGTCCAGGCCCCGTGTTCTCTGCAGCAAGGTCCCTGGACTCCGGTGACATTTGGTGGTAACGTCAGATAACAGCGAGGATTGTCATGAATTAACCATGTCAACGGATAGTGACCCCATCCATGCAGCAGCCTCCGGACTGGTTATCTTGCTATTGATTTCAATTGATTTTATACTCGCCTCACCTTTTAGTTTTCCGTGCGCTGTGGATTTTTGTGTTGACATCCCTTAACACACCTCAGCAGTGCCCAGGCCTGGGGGCGCTGGAGGTTTTAGCATTGGGGTGATCGGGATAGTTAGGGCTTGGGGCAGAAGGAGACGGTGGGAAGTGATTTGCTGGATGTTTCTGCTAAAATGATCAGTGGCGAAGCAGTGAACAAGACTGGCATTTAAACGGTCATCTTTAGGGTGGGAATGAACATGCCATAGAGCTGAATGGTGTAATTCGCACCTTACCCAGCACTTGGCTCAGGCTCTCTAAAGACTCAGGCAGACAATACCGAATCACGGAGAAGATTTTCTTCACAATCGTGAAAAGGTGCAGTGAAATCTCAGGTTCTGGAGCACACAAGTGCGGCAAGGAGGGAAGTGCTCCGCGCTAGAACGCTGGCCGGTGCCCTGCAGGAAGTCAGACTGGATGGTTGCAGTGATCCCTGCTGACCTAGGAGTCTATGAATCTGTGACATGTCTCCGAATACGTCTAGTCGGCCAGACGATGTTAGTAACCCGCCCCCCCTCCCAGGGGTCATAGGAAGTTACCTCTGGCTCCAGTACACTGGCTTCCTGTACGAGGTCCTCATCAGCTACGCGGAGCTCCATAGCCATCCGGTCAAAGCCAGGCCTTGGCAAAGTCCCTGTGGAATACAGACAGGGTGAAGGACGCTGCTGATTGGCTCCTGGGGACTGGCGCTCCACTCCGCTCCCTGCAGATCCCCATGCACAGGGGATGGGGGGATCTGGCAGGGCAGGAGGGTGAGGGTCTGTATTTACCTCATAGGATAACATGCAGTAAGTTGGCAGAGTCAACCAGGTATCAATTTACCTTTCTGGGTGTGGCTATGCTAATTAGGGGATGAGTGGTTGCCATGGGAATGGCTGAGTTTGAGGGATGCTGTGCCAACCAGGGACCCACCGTGTTCCTGCCCCCTGTGAGTGAGAGCTCCCCCTAGCTGGGGCAGGAGCGGAGGGGTGAGCCTGTTCTCCGGACACAGCAGACCCTGGACGTCATGCCCCTCGAGGGAGGCTGGGCTCTCCCAGGACGAGGGGCCACCTCTCTTTAAACGGTTTCTCTTTCCCTAGGCTCACCGCCAGACGGACCATCCAGTCTGACCGCCGGCCCGCGAGCTGGAACTAAGTGGCAGCCCTGCCAGGGGCCAGTGAGCTCATTGGGGAGACATTGCAGCCAGCGGGAGGCAAACACTCACCGGCCGCCCCCCCGGGGGCCTCCTTGAGTTTCCGCAGAAGGCTGGGGTAGCTGGCCCTGTCTGCTCCATCCAGACCGGGGCGCAGCTCAGACAGGTGACCACTGCTGAGGTCAGAGGTGAGGATGGCCTGGATCCCCTGCAGCATCCCCCAGCTCAGCAACAGCATGTTCAGCATGATCCCCTGCACAAGAGGAAGAGGATCAGGGGCTGGGCCCGAAGGCCGATGCGCAAAATGGCCGCTCTGCAGGCTGAATGACGGGACCCGGATTAAAGACAAGCCCCGTTCCCTGGTGAATTAATCACCATCCTGAGGGGACGGGTGGCTGGCTGTACTGCAAACAGGCACGTCCTAGAGTTGCTCAACATGTTTATTCTCTTGAACGAAAGGAGAAGACCCTGAGCTGGATTGCTCAGTGCGCCGCGAATGGACTCTGGATACGGTGCCACCTGCACTCAGTGGTGGCAACTCTGTGGATTTTATCATGAGGCGCATGATTTTGGGTGTATTTCTAAAGCCCCAGCTGCTGGAGTCAGGGGATGGCAGGAGAATCTTAGCTTTCGTTAACGAAAAGAAAAGAGAAGTAAGCGTCCAGCCTTCTGTCACGTTACTGAAATAATTTGGGATCCTATAGATCATTGGTGCAACCAGGATCCTATAGTGGCACCAAATCTTATGTACACGGGGTCATAATGGGTGTCTACGACCAGGTTATGAATTGCTAATTATGAATATGCCAGTGATATGTGTGTATCTTTTTTGGAACTAAAGTTATGAATATTGGATATAGGGTGCCTCTACTTCAAACTTATGCTGGGCTTCTGGGGGAAATCTCAGGCAAGCTGGCGTTAACTTGAATGGCCTGCCTGATGGCCCATTAAAGGGCCATCAACTGCACAATGAACTCTGTCCACACCCGAGGAGTTTCACCAGGAATGTGACATGCCTGGGAAGAAACTGAATCCTGGAGAGTCTAGTGATTGGACCATGTGGCTGTGAACCTCCACTTTGCAACCGTACTCTAGGAGGGAGTCTATAAAGCCTGGGAGACACGGCTCCATTTGGTCTTCTACCTTCAGCCTGCAGCCTGCCTTGCTTCCAGCTCTGAATGGACTTTGCTACACAGGTGAACTCTGGACTAAGGTGCTGACCCATCCCTAAATGGGATGCTTTCTAAAGACTTTGATTTAAACATGCAGTTATTCTACCTTTGCTGCAAGCCTGAAGCAAGATATTTGCCATTACTGCATGTAATTGATTTCTTTTAACCATTCCTAACCCTCACCTAGACCTTTTTCCTTGTATAATAAACCTTTAGATTTTAGATTCTAAAGGATTGGCAACAGCGTGATTTGTGGGAAGATCTGATTTGTATATTGACCTGGGTCTGGGGCCTGATTCTTTGGAATTGGGGAGAACCGTTTTCTTTATTTGGGGGATTGGTTTTCATAACCATTGGTCCCCAGGACAGGTGGCTGCTGGTGGTGATACTGGGAAGTTGGGGTGTCTAAGGGGATTGCTTGTATGACTTGTGGTTAGCCAGGGGGGCGAAACCAAAGTCTTTTCTGTTTGGCTGGTTTGGTTCGCATTAGAGTGGAAAAACCCCAGCTTTGGGCTGTAGTTGCCCTTTTGGAAGCAATTTGTCCTGATCTGGCACTCACAGTTGGTCCGACCAGGAACAACACTGTCACACTCCTGAAACCCTGTCTTTCTCACAATGCCTTGCTGTACTAGCAACTCACAGCCTGCTAGCGTGCAAGCCACACCCTGAGTGCGTGTGCGTGACTACAGCCTGCCAGACACACTTGGGTTACATTCCGGCTCTCAGCGGCCTTGGTTATATGTACTGTCGAGTTAGCCCAATACACCCTCTGTCTTAGAGCTTCCTCTACAAATGTATGTCCTGGACCGCCCAGCCCTCTCCTGGACAATACAAGCTATGTTAGGTGCGTTATTTTCTTTAAAAGGAATACCATGCGCACAACTTGCCGCCCTGAATGGAGTTTCCCAGACCCTTCAATTTAAATTCACTGGATTAGATAAAACAAGTTTATTAATTAGATAGATTTTAAGTGAGTCCAAGGCACGAGGCATAAAAGTCAGAAATGGTTATAAAGAAAATAAAGATAAAACTCTACTGGTGCCTAACTCAACAAACTACGTTAAATTCAAAGCAAAGTTTTCTCACCACCTGCTTTCAGCAGTCGTACTGACCAAACTTCTTAGGGCAGAACCCCTCCCCTAGTCCAACAGGTGCTTCCTTTATATCCCTTCAGGCGGAGTGAACCAATGGGCAGGGGGAGAAAGGAGTGTCCTGTGGGTGTTTGTCCCTCATTTTTATAGTTTCAGTCCCCCTTTTGAAAAACATTTTCAGCTGAGAACCAGGAGACAAAAAGTCTGTGTGGAAGGATGTTCCCTGCAGCTTTGTTCTCACTGGTTTGAGCTTCGTCTCCCCTTCCTACTTGATGACTCAATTTACTACTTAAATGCATACTAAGCGGAGCACACGCTCCTTTGTTTGAAATAGGCCTGTTTGCCTACCTCATGTGTTAATAACACCATACAGTGGATTCTTCAACTTCCCATACAATCTTGCCACACTTATTTTCCTGGGACGATACTGACCAGCAAATTACAAGTTTTCAAATGAGACCTTACAAGTCATACTTTGTGCAAAGGTTAGTACAATCGTGTGTCGGGTGTGAATACAGGAGTGCATTTGATCACACCATGCTGTCACAGGACACATCTGAGATGTTTGCTAGTGTCCACTCGGGTTCTTGGTGCCCCTTTTTTAGGACCTCTCGGGTGATGTTCCCTGTGTCTCCTGCTGCTCCCCCCGATGCTGTGAAGAGGAACACTCGGCTCCATACCTGGGATACGGACCACAAGTCTTGTACCCAGGACCACACAGCTCCGGTCGGTGGGAGACCCACAGCAGCAGCCGTCCGTGAGGGCACTGACCTTGGCAGCCTCCAGTTTCTCAGTGAGGAAACGCAAGGGGGTGGCCACCCCCTCCTGAGAGCGGAGACCCCAGGATGCAATTGCTCAGTGCTGGCCCCTCAGAGACCCCTGAGTCTCCAGTAAATTAAACACATCCTCTTCCAGAGGCAGGCTGTGGGTCCAGACAAGGAGGGGTATAGAATAGGCTGTGGGACTGGGCGGGGAGGGGGTATGGGGCAGACTGTGGGGTGATTCCCTGCAGCCTATCCCACCTGTCACATCATCCTTAATCCTATGCAGCCCCGTCCCTCACGTCATCTTGGATTCCACACAGCTCCCCACTCAGATTGTCCCTGATCCCCCGCGGCCTTCCCTCCACAGCGCCCCTGATACCCTGCGGCCTGCCCCTCGCGTTGTCCATGATTGCCCGCAGCCTGTCCCGAGGGTCACAAACACCATGGGGAAAGCTCTGAGGGGAGCAAAGCAATGACGAGGGGCCAGAAGGGATTCGGTTAAAGAGGAAACCGAGGGAACATTAGCAGCGTTGGTTACAGAGCAAGAGGGGCAGGACACGTTTCCTGAGCGAGTAAGTCAACCCAGAGGTGGAGGAGGAATGTCTGAGACTGGAAGTGAGGGAATTACCCAGGAGAATGGCAGGAAGTGAGGGGAAGAAATGGGATGGAATGAAGGTGGACAGATTAGACACTGAATATAGAGGGGACCTTCTTTGACCCCTGCATCCAAGTATCATGGAACTCGTTCTCCGTTGCTGTGGCAGGTCGGCGTGGTTTTAAAAGCTGGCTCATCAGCACTGGTATCACCCAGCGCCCCCGGCTCTCTGCCGTCCGGCTGTCTGAGAGCAAATTCACCTGTTCTCTTGCAACATTTGCATTCCCAGCAGAATTTCTCCACCCTGTTCACCGTAGATCCCCCAGAGCCCTGCCCTGCTTCCAGGAAACCTCCACACTAGACAGTGTCTGACTAAAGTCACCGTCCGAGCCCGGCATGCAACCCCCTGTGAAATACAGATGCACACCCGCACTTCACCTCCCCAGGAGTGTAGCACCACCGCAAACACCGTGCTCTTGCATACACCTTCACACATAATCCTCACATGCCACCAATCCTAGACCTAGCCCAACAAAGCCTTTTAAACATGGTCGCAGGGCTTACCGGGCTCCGCTGTGTTGATCTCTCTGGGAAAGATGTGGTGCCTTTGTGTCTAGATTTCCCCTCCCCTCATTGAGTGGGGTTTATATTGGCTTTCTGTAATGAAGTACTCCAGGCACATGACTGTGTGAACCTACCGAGTAGGTGGGCTTCTCTGCAAATAGATCTGTATCTGTACCTTTCTACGGTTGGGGGAAGGACCGGGAGGAGGGGAGGAGAGAGAGAATTGTACACTTTGCTTCTCTACACACCCTGCCAGGCTCTGGCTCCAAGGAGGGTGACTGGCTCCCACCCTGCCCTACGCACCAAATTCAATCACAGACTCACATTGATTCAAACAAGCCCCGTCTTGGCACCGGCTGCTACCTGTGTGGCTATACTGCAGTCTCAGAAGCACGGTCCACCCAATGCCAAAGGCGGGCCTATCCCTGCGGGAATGACCCGGAGGGAATCCTGCATTTGTTTCTGGGCACCACCTAACCAGAAATACAGGGTCATCCATGATGACTCCAAGATCTTTTTCCTGATTAGCTGTAGCTAAATTAGCCCCCATCATATTGTAAGTATAGTTGGGTTTATTCTTTCCAATGAGTATTACTTTACATTTATCCACATTCAATTTCATTTGCCATTTTGTTGCCCAATCACTTCGTTTTGTGAGATCTTTTTGAAGTTCTTCACAGTCTGCTTGGGTCTTAACTATTTTGTGCAGTTTAGTATCATCTGCAAACTTTGGCACCTCACTGTTTACCCCTTCCTCCAAATCATTTATGAATAAGTTGAATAGGGTTGGTCCCAGGACTGACCCTTGGGGAACACCACTAGTTACCCCTCTCCATTCTGAAAATTTACCATTTATTCCTACTCTTTCTTCCCTGTCTTTTAACCAGTTCTCAATCCATGAAAGGATCTTCCCTCCTATCCCATGACAACTTAATTTACGTAAGAGCCTTTGGTGAGGGACCTTGTCAAAGGCTTTCTGGAAATCTAAGTACACTACGTCCACTGGATCCCCCTTGTCCACATGTCTGTTGACCCCTTCAAAGAACTCTAATAGATTAGTGAGACACGATCTCCCTTTGCAGAAACCATGTTGACTTTTGCCCAACAATTTATGTTCTTCTATGTGCCTGACAATTTTATACTTTACTATTGTTTCAACTAATTTGCCCGGTACAGACGTTAGACTTACCAGTCTGTAATTGCCGGGATCACCTCTAGAGCCCTTTTTAAATTAGCTATCTTCCAGTTAATAGTCACAGAAGCCGATTTAAAGGATAGGTTACAAACCCTAGTTAATAGTTCCACAATTTCACATTTGAGTTCTTTCAGAACTCTTGGGTGAATGCCGTCCGATCCCGGTGACTTGTTACAGTTCAGTTTATCAATTAGTTCCAAAACCTCATCTCGTGACACTTCAATCTGTGACAATTCCTCAGATTTGTCATCTACAAAAGACGGATCCAGTTTGGGAATCTCCCTAATGTCCTCAGCCGTGAAGACTGAAGCAAAGAATTCATTTAGTTTCTCCACAACGACTTTATCATCTTAAAGTGCTCCTTTTGTATCTCTATCGTCCAGGGCCCCCACTGGTTGTTTAGCAGGCTTCCTGCTTCTAACAGATTGGTTGGTTAGGGGAAGTGGGTCCCAGGGGGGCAGTCAGGGGACATGGAGCAAGGGGGTTGGATGGGGGTGGGGTCCCAGGGGATGGGTTAGTGGTGGAGGGTTCCTGGAGGGTGTGGTCAGGGGACAAGGAGCAGGGGGGGATGGATGGGTCGGAGGTTCTGAGGGGGAAAGTTAGGGGACAGGAAGTGGGAGGGAGCAGATAGGAGAGGGGGCCAGGCTGTTATGGAAGGCAAAGTCTCCCCTCCCTGGCCCTCCATACACTTATGCGATCCCCGATGTGGCCATGGCTGATTTCCTTACTAAACGCCTTGTGATTAAGGACTGAGATTCCCCGAACCATGACAGGGGCCACTCTGCTCCGACGTAACAATCGGATGATATGCCGGGGCAGCCGTTTCCGTGAGGAAATAGAATTCACGGGGGAGGTAGGAGGACCAAGGGCTCTGTCCCTAGGAGGGACGAGGGACTTCTAGGAACCCCCCCATGCCACCAGAAAAGCCATGGCCATCCAAGCACAGCTAGCCCCTAGTGCAAGCCCCAAATACTGGGCCCGCTGGGCCCCTGGGGAGCAGGGTGGAGAGTTCCCCAGGGCGGGAATTGCTGTGGGAACTCAGGCCCGTGTGTTCTGGGGCCCAGACCATGTGATTTGGCCTTAACCCCAGCGTAAGAGACGGGGGTCGTCATCCGGGAACACAGGACACCTGCGACTTCCACGGTTTGCCTGCAGCCCAGGGCCCGGCTGGTTCCTGCTCCGCCCCCCGCGGCCCCTGCGCCCCGGGCTCATTAGGGATGTTTTCGGCCCGGGCTGCGGATGTTCTGTGGGGAGCGGTGGGTTCTGCGAAGACATTAATGTGGTAATGAGGGAGGCGGCCTTGGACCTGCACTGAAAGCTTTTTAATCTGCGGGAGACACGTCCACTCGACGCGCTTCCCCAGCATCGGTAACGAGCTAAATGAGCCTCCGCCTGCTCTCCTCAGCCGCTTCCAGGAAGAGCAGGGACAGCGCCGGCGTTGTCAACACAGCCTGTTTTTCTGAAAGCCAGTGGGAAGGGGAGGGGAGGCCCGTGGTGACCCCCGGCAGCAACGCTTCCCTGTGGTCTCTGCTCCCTGCTGTGTCCCCAGAGCTCCTCGCAGGGCCCTGCGGTGCCAGCACTGCCCTCTGACTCATGCCTTCCGCTGAGCTCGCTCGGCAGCTCCAGCCGCTGCCCCCTGCCTGCAGCAGCTCCAGGGAGAAGAGCGCCAGGGGGTGGAGGGATCCTCGCCTGCTCCAGGCACAGCTGGGAACTCCCCTGACTCATGCCAGCACCGCAACAGGGCAGCAGAGCACCAGGGCCGGTTGGCACCATGACATATTCCCATTGCCCCCGGTAGCTTCGCCACCGGCCTCCCCTTGGGAGTTCTTCTCTCAGACGCTGGCTCCAGGCCACGATGACTCTCTCAGACCCTCACTTCTGGGGCTGGAGACCTCACACATTGCCCTCTTTGCCTGCTCTCTCCCTTCTCACCATTCCCCTGGCCCATCTCCCGCGGTGCCCCCCGCCCAACGCTGCAGAAGTACTGCAGGAATCAGCGGCGCGTCATCTCTGCACTCCGACCCAGTGCCACCCTTCACATCCTTCCTCGATTCCGAGAATTTAAGACCAGCATGGCCCATTAGATCATCTAATCTGGCCTGCTGTCTAACAGAGGCCTGTGAATTTCACCCATGTGTTGAGCCTAATAACTCATGTTCAGTTAAAGCATCTTCCAGAAGGCCTCCCTTTTGATCTAAAGACATCAAGAGAAGGAGAATCCACTACTTCCCTTGGTAGTTTGATTTCTTTCAAGGGTCAATCACCCTCACTGTTAAAAATCTTTGCCTTATGTTTAACTTGAATTTGTCTGGCCGTCTCTTCCAGCCATGGGTGGTTCTTATGCCTTTCTCTGCCAGATTAATGAACCCTTTAGTACCCACTATTTTCTCCCTGGGAAGGTATTTATACACTTTAACCAGTCACCTCTCAATTGTCTATGTAATAAACTAAAGAGACTGCACACTTTAATAGAGATGGTTGGAAAGTTTAGCTGGAAAATGCCGATTTATCAGGCCTGAAATATCTTGGTTTGGGGAACTTTCAGAAAACCCAAGGCAGATGCTGGTGTTGTTGAGCAAATTTTATTTTCTAAATACCATGTGGTGATGTTTCCAAAATTAACTGGAGACAGGAGGGTCTGGTTTTGGTGAGAAACTAGAAAAATTCCAGTTTTGGTTCAATCAAAACCATTCCCCCACCGATTTTTCAGTTTATCTCCTGGGAAAAAATCAATTCTTGGCTGTACATTTTAAGTCTCTTACTCTGAGGCATTTTCTCTAACCCTGGAATGATTTTTTGTGTTTGTTTTCTGCATTCTCTCCCATTTTCCACATCTTTTGTAAAACATAGACCCCCTCCCAAACTGTACAAGGACGACAGAGCCCTGAGAGAAGGGTTTGAAGACAGCAGGTCCTGGAGTGGGGAAGCTAGAAGCTTATTATAAGGGCATTGGACTATTTATTTGTGACTAGCGAAAATACCCGGCGTTGCTTGGGTCCATTGGAGGTGGGGAGGGGGCAGAGAGCTGAGCGAGTGCGGGGTCCGTTGGAGGGGGGAGGGGGCAGAGAGCAAACCTGACGCCCCCACCTCACCCCCCGACCAAACCCGACACCCCCACCTCACTTACCCCTCGACCAACCCCGACTCACATTTTCACCCCCCACCCAAACCCAACACCCCCACGTCACCCCCCTACCAAAACCCCCTGACCAACACCCACACCTCACCCCCCGTAGACCAAACCTGACACACTCACCTCACTTTCCCCCCCCAACCAAACCCGACACCCCTACCAACACCACAAACAAACCCGACACCCACACCTCACTTACCCCTCGACCAACCCCAATCCCCCTCCTCACCCCCCCACCAAACCCAAGACCCCCTGACCAACCCCAACACCCACCCCTCAGCCCTCACCCCCCCCGACACCTTCCCACCCCCCCAGACCAAACCAGACACCCCCGGCTCACTTACCCCCTGACCAAACCCGACACCCCCACCTCAGCCCCCCCGACCAAACCCGACACCCCTACCTCACTTACCCTCTGACCAAACCCAACTCGGGTCCGTCGGAGGTGGGGAGGGGGCAGAGAGCTGAGCGAGTGTGGGGTCCGTTGGAGGGGGGAGGGGGCAGAGAGCTGAGCGAGTGCGGGGTCCATTGGAGGGGGGTATTATGACATCATAACTATGTCACAGAGAACAGCAGCTGCCCAGCTGATGTGATTGTCCTTTAAAGAATTTCACCCCTGGGGGGGCGTCAGAGGTGAGATTTGAAAATTTTTCGACTCTTACCCTGATTAGGACCCTAAGACCTCTAACTGTACCAAATTTCAAGTCTCTAGCTCAAACTGTGTGGAAGGAGTAAGCGCACATACATACATACACGCATACATACACACATACCCGCATACACCATTTGACTTTTATATATATAGATTACTGGACTTCGTTACCACGGAAGCAGTGGACTTAAATTGTGAGGTACCAGATGGCTAATTCACAGGAAGAAGCAAACCATGGGTATCCCCAAATGACCCTCAGGTGCACCAGGTGGAGAGAGCCACTATGCTATGCTCAGTTACAAGGAGCCACTCGAATGGTGATACACACTTTGCAAACCAGTGTGGCCTTCTTTCTTGATGGAGGGGTTGTGGCTTTTTGGGCATCTAGTCAAACCATTCCCTAGAGTTTTTGGGTTAAATTCTTCCTTCCAGCTGATTTGGCTCAAAATTGTTTTCTGCTTTGGGAAATTGGGCCCTTATAAAAGCACCAAGTGTCTTTTTATTGCTGGTTGGAACTTTAATTCAGTTTGTACCTCATAGGTGTGATGAAGAATTTAACCAGAAAACTCTGAATGAGAACTTTGAGTGGTTTAAGAACACTTGACTAGATGTCCCAAAAAGCCACAATCCCACAAATGAGGAAGAAGGCTGGACTGGTTAAAAAACCAATCTGGTGGAGAGGGGAACTGAAGGCAGCTCTAAAAAATAAAACATAAGAAATGGAAGAAAGGAAAAGTTGACAGCAATGAATATAAATCAGAAGTTCAGAACTGTAGAAAATTGATAAGGGATGCAAAGGGGCACAAGGCAAAATCTATGGCCATCAGAGTTAAGGACAATAAGGAGGGTTTTTAAAGTGTATTACCAAAAAATAATCCTGACAATGGTATTGGTCCATTACTCTATGGAAGTGGTAGAATTATCAATAAGGCATAAAAAGTGTTCAATACATATTTCTGTTCTATACTTGAGGGGGAAACAGATGGTGTAGTTCACCAAATAGGATGATAACACTTGTCCATTTCACTAGTCTCTCTGGAAGAGGTTAAACAGAAGCTACTGACTTTAGACATTTTTAAGTCATCAGATCCAGATCATTTGTATCCAAGAGTTTTAAAAGAGCTGTCTTATGAGCTTGATGGACATTAATGTTGATTGTCAGTGATCATGGAGCACTGGGGAAGCTCCAGAAGACTGGAAGAAAGTTAATATTGTGCCTATTTTTAAAAAGGGTAAACAGGATAACAATGGTAATTGGCAGGTTGACAGGCCTATATCAATCCCAAGGAAGATAATGTGTGGCTGAAATGGAACTCGATTGATAAAGAACTAAAGGAGGGTAATGTAGTTAGTGTGAGTTGACATGGATTTAAGGAAAATAGATCCTGTCAGACTAACTTCATATCTTTTTGATGGGATTAATAATTAGGTTGTAAAGATAACAGTGTTGATGTAATATACTTAAACTTTGGTAAGGCATTTGACTTGGTAGTGCACGCCCCTTTTGATTAAAAAACTAGAATAATATAAAATTTACCGTATTTTTCGCCCTATAAGACGCACTTTTTCTTCCCCAAAACGGGGGGGGAAAAGTTGGTGCGTCTTATAGGGTGAATGCAAAAAAAAAAAAAAAAAGCGCCTCGCTCTCCCGTCCCCGCCGCGCGGGCGGGCTGCCGAGGTTCCCCCCTCCCCGCCGCGGGCGGGCTGCCAAGGTTCTCCCCTCCCCGCCGGACCAAAAAAAAAAAAAAAAAAGCGCCTCGCTCTCCCGTCCCCGCCGCGCGGGCGGGCTGCCGGGAGCGTCCCGGTTCCCCCCTCCCCGCCGTGGGCGCGCTCCCGGCAGCCCGCCCGCGGCGGGGAGGGGGGAACCTCGGCAGCCCGCCCGCGCGGCGGGGACGGGAGAACGAGGCGCTTTTTTTTTTTTTTTTTTTCCCCTCCGGATTTTTTATTAAAAAACGAGGGGGCGTCTTATAGGCCGGAGCGTCCTATAAGACGAAAAATACGGTATATGGCACACAGTAACCAGATTAAAAACTGGTTAACTGATAGGTCTCAAAATGTAACTGTAAATGGGAAATTGTGATTGAGCAGGTCTCTTTCTAGGGGGGTTCTGCAGCAGTCTCTTCTTGGCCCTACACTGTTTAACATCTTTACCAATGACCTGACAGAAAACAAAATCGCTGATAAAGTTTGCAGATGACACAAAAATTGGGGGAACGGTAAACAGTGGAAAGGACAGCTCCCTGATTCAGTCTGATCTAGATCACTTGTTAAAGTGGGTGCATGAAGAAATATGCCTATGAAAGCCTTTTAATGCAGTTAAATGTGTACATCTGGGAACGATGAATGCCACCCATACTTACAGGATGGGAGACTCTACCCTGAGAAGAGTGACTATGACAAGGATTTCGGGGCCGTGGTGGATGATCAGCTGAACACAAGGGCTCAGTGTGACACCCACAGCCAAAAGAGCAAATGCGACCCTGGGATTGTTATGGTCTGGGATGTAGGCAGTCCGGCCTAGGAGTCAGAGCAGGAGTCAGGCATCCAAGTTAAGGAACAAAACCAAGGGTCAGCACCAGAGACAACTGCCCGTTACCAGATCCAGGGGGCTAGCCAGAGTCAGACGTTGGCAGCCAGGGTCGGAGACAGGACTGGTAACTGAGATTGGAGGCGGGACATCAGGGTAGGAGGAGAGGCGAGGATCAAGCTGGGAGCAGGAGCACACTGGGACCAGGAGTGAAGGCAGGAGCCGGGAGCAAAGCAGGAATCAGGAACAGGGTTGGGTGCAGGGTGCAGGTACAAGCAGGGTCCAATGCAACCACAACAGGAAACCACTTTGTTGCCCAAATGAACTTCCTCTGCCTCCTGGCTTACATAGCGTGGTTAGACCACTAGGTGGAGCCAGGCCAATCTCCAATCAGAGCTCCCGCGGGAGATGTCTTGGCCGGGACTAGAGTCCTTGTAGCTTCTCGGCCCACCAGGTTTCAGCTGAGATTGGGCAGAAGCCAGGATGTGGCAGCTATTGGGAGATGCTCAGGGCTGGGTGCTAGATTCAGGATATTACAGAGATGCGTAAACAGAGGAATTCTGAGTAGGAGCAGAGAGGTTACTTTACTTCTGTATTTGGCACTGGTGTGACCGCTGCTGGAATCCTGTGTCGAGTTCTGGGCCCACAATTGAAGGACGGTGATCAATTAGCATGGGGTCAGAGAAGAGCCACGAGAATGATTAAAGGATCAGAAAACATGTCACGTATTTTGATAGATCCAAGGAGCTCAATCTACTTGGCTTCACTAAGGGAAGCTTAAGGGGTGACTGGATCACAGTCTGTAAGTTCTTCCATGGGAAACAAATGCTTAATAATGGGTTGACGTTACACCCCATAATCTTAATGGAAATCTGGCTATGACATGAGTATGGTGCAACTGAGATCTATTTTATGCAAGATGGGCCTTGTAAGGTATCATCAGGAAGGTTATAATGTACTGAATGTGATTATCCAATTTGGATGCATGTATCACTTCTCTATCTAGGTATATTGACTATGTAACAATTACAACGGTGTGTGTATGTGGGAGGCACACACCAGGCAACTGGCCATTGCAGCATTGATGGGCCATTAGGAAGAAACAACAAGATACTAATCCCTCTCCTTCCTGAGAGGCATCCTGAGAAGTAGCTGTGACAGTTCTAAGTCAGGTGATAGAATCACCTGATACAAAATACCACCTTGGACACTGCTGGTACTTTCCTCTGTAGGAGGATGGGGATCAAACACAGGTTTCCCGCCTTAGGTAAATCCTTTTTAAGGCTGGGGGGGAGGTTGATCTGGACTCTCCTCCATTGCCTACCCAAGAAGGACTGGTGAAAGTACCTGAGGGGACAAAGGATCTAACCTTAGGGGAAAGGCAGGGGTGAGTCCAGACTGAGACAGGAGTCCAGTCCGTAAGAAGTAACTGGGACTCTAAGCTACAGAAACTCTGCAACTTACCTAAATTAACATTTAGGGGGAGATATTACTTCTTGAAACCATTCTCTAAGATCTGATGCTTAGTGTTCTGAAGCTGTTCTGCTTCAGGCTGGGTTCCCTTGTCTATCTGGGTCCGCTCCATCCCAGTCATCCTATCCACCACCTCCTTACCACTCCCTGCCCGGTCCATGTTCACCACTGCCACATCTATCTGGACAGTTCCTAACCCAGCCTGGCTCCCAGGAATACCTTTCCTATCCCGCCATCTCCTAAGGGGGCACTGCCTTTTTATAGGACCCTCCTCATGGCACCGAAAGCTCAGCTGCTTGCCCTGGGCTAGCCTTGACTCTACAACTCATATGAGGGCACGGGTCCTGGTTGCCCACCGGCCCAACATGCTCATCCCCTCCCTGTTCTCCTCACAGGTGGGATTCTCCTGGGCTCCTGCTCTGGAGTCCTGCTTGGGAATGCAGACAAACCCTCAGCAAAGAAGGCCTCTGCATACCCAGGCTCCGTTGTCTCAACCTTCACTGTCCCTCAGCCTCTCAAATTCCTGTAATGGGCAGTCGCCCCCTTATAGCCGAGGTGACCACCTACCCGCGTTCTCCACCACGTGTCGCTCCCCTCATCACGCTGACGCCTCCTGCTGGTCATCTTGGGGATTCGCTCTGTAGGTCGGTACGTCCACTCCCAGCGGTGCCTCCTCCACCGTCACTTCTGCTCCTTGACCCACGTCACTCCAAGGACTGCGGCATTCTCTCTGTGCTCCCCCCTTCTGGAGGTGAGCGGTGCAGGCCAACAGTCCCACCTCTTCCCCATGGCCCCAGCACCATCTTCATCCTTGCCTCAGGGCCCCAGTCTGCAAATCCCAGCTGCCAGCCAGGAGCTCTTCTCTAGCACCCCCGGTCCCTGCTAGCAGCACTGCTTTCTCCAGGGTGCTAGCGTCTTTCTGCCTGCCAGACACCCAGTCCTCCCTCCTTGTGACTCTTCTTATATGGGCCCTGCTGAGCCCTGACTGGCTGTTCCTTGCACCCCCTCTCCTATGGGCTGCTTCCTGCACAGCCCCCACTTGGGCTATTAACCCCTTGCACGCCAATGTGGACCGGATGCCCCACAACAAGGTCAAAGTTGGGCTGGCACATGAGCACAGTTGTCCTGAGCAGTGTTGTGTCAGGTTCCCGTGCTAAAGGTCTTGCTCTCCAGTGGGGAGAGAAGGGTGGAGGACAGGGGAGGGGAGGGGAAGAAACACAAGGATGGTGCAGGGAGAGGGAGCCGCGTTGGGTAAGGGGGGTTGCAGAAGATGGGCTAGGGGGATGCCGAGAAGGGAGAGGTAATGAACAGGGGGAGTGCAGGCTAAGAAGGTGATGGTGAGAGAGGTTAAGGTCCACAGCAACAGTAGGGTTGCCACCTTTCTCATTGCTGGTCTCTGGCCTCACCCCTTGCCCCCCCAAAACCCCACCCTATTCTTAGCTCCTCTCCCCCATCTCTCACTGGATCGTCACTCGCTCGATCGTATCAAGGAACCTGCCTGCGGGTAGGAGGCAGCATCAACTGAGCAGGGGCTGACGTGGGTGTCACGTTACTGAAATTATTTGGGATCATATAGAGCATTGGTGCAACCAAGGTCCTACAGGGGCACCAAACCTTGTGTAAAGAGGGTCATATAAGGCAGTGGACCCCAACCTTTTGATCGCCGCGGACCGGTCAACGCGGGCGAGTCAATGCTTGTGGCCCGAAGGGTGATTTTAATTTTTCACTCTGTGCGGCGGACCGTTGTATGTCCGCCGAAAACCCGCAGAATTCAATTGCTCACCTTACATTTTTTTATTTCGGCGCGGCAGGCTCTTGTATGTCCGCCGAAAAGCCGCCGCAAACGGCGTGAAAGCCGCCAGATGCGGAAGTGCTGACGGACCGGAAGGGAAGGCGGCCAATGCGGAGTTGGAAGCCGCCGGATGCGGAAGGGAAGGCGGCCCGGAGGGGAACGCGGCCGCGGCCCGGTACCAAATGCTCCACGGACCGGTACCGGTCTGCGGACCGGGGGTTGGGGACCACTGATATAAGGTGTCTATGACCAGGCTATGGATTGCTGATTATGAATATGCCATTGGTATGTGTGTATCTTTTTTTGTAGCTAAAGTTATGAATATTGGCTATATAATGTCTGCATTTCAAACATATGCTTGGCTTCTGGGTGAAATTCCAGACAAGCTGCTGTTAGCTCGGCTGGCCTGGTTGATGGCCCATTAAGGACCATCAGCTACACAATGAACTCGAGAGAGGGCAGACACACGCTGTGTCTTAGCGAGGGGGCAGGAATTGCCATGTGACTCAATACTCCATTTCGCTGTAAGTTTCCACAGCAAGGACAAAGAGAATTCCTGCACCTGGGGAAAACTATAAAAACCTGGGAGAGTCCCCCCCATTGGGCCATCGGTTTCCAGTCTGCAGTCTTGCTCCTACCTCTGGATGGGACTTTGCTACACACAGAAGCTTGGAACAAAAGACTAAATGACCCATCCATGTTGTGGATGTATTCCAGAGACTTTGATTTGAACCTGTAGTTTATTCTACCTTTGCGGCAAGCCTGACCCAAGAGATTTGCCATCCCTGCATGTAATTGATCTCTTTTAACCATTCCTAACCCTCACCTATCTCTTTTTCCTTGTATAATAAACCTTTAGATTTTAGATTCTAAAGGATTGGCAACAGCGTGATTTGTGGGTAAGATCTGGTTTATATATTGACCAGAGTCCTGGGCCTGACTCTTTGGAATTGGGGAGAACCGTTTTCTTTATTTGGGGGATTGGTTTTCATACCCATTGGTCCCCAGGACAGGTGGCTGCTGGTGGTGATACTGGGAATCTGGAGTGTCTAAGGGAATTCCTTGTGTGACTTGTGGTTAGCCAGTGGGGTGAAACCAAAGTCTTTTCTGTTTGGCTGCTTTGGTTCACCTTGGAGTGGAAAACCCCAGCTTTGGGTTTTGGTTGGCCTTTTGGAAGCAATTTGTCCTGATCTGGCACTCACAGTTGATCCCACCAGGAACAGCATCGTCACAGTGGACTAATAACCCGGCACCTCCCCCTGCCCGCGGTAACCGGACTTTTAGTTCAGGTGCTATTTAGGGTTGCCAGGTGCCCGGGTTTCAACTGGAAAGTCCGGTCGAAACCTGGGCACCTGACAACCAGGTTTCCAGCTACATGGCAGCAGCTACAGAAGCCAAAAACCAGACTGCCCAGGTAAACCCAGACAGGTGGCAACTCTAAGCCCCAGGAGTGAGGGCCTGAGAGAGGCAGCATGACCTGGAGCCAGCGTCTGAGAGAAGAACTCCCAAGGGGAGGCCAGTGGCGAAGCTACCGGGGACAGTGGGAGTATGTCATGGTGCCAACCGGCCCTGGCGCTCTGCTGCCCTGTTGCGGTGCTGGCATGAGTCAGGGGAGCTCCCAGCTGTGCCTGGAGCAGGCGAGGATCCCTCCACCCCCTGGCGCTCTTCTCCCTGGAGCTGCTGCAGGCAGGGGGCAGCGGCTGGAGCTGCCGAGCGAGCGCAGCGGAAGGCATGAGTCAGAGGGCAGTGCTGGCACCGCAGGGCCCTGTGAGGAGCTCTGGGGACACAGCAGGGAGCAGAGACCACAGGGAAGCGTTGCTGCCGGGGGTCACCACGGGCCTCCCCTCCCCTTCCCACTGGCTTTCAGAAAAACAGGCTGTGTTGACAACGCCGGCGCTGTCCCTGCTCTTCCTGGAAGCGGCTGAGGAGAGCAGGCGGAGGCTCATTTAGCTCGTTACCGATGCTGGGGAAGCGCGTCGAGTGGACGTGTCTCCCGCAGATTAAAAAGCTTTCAGTGCAGGTCCGAGGCCGCCTCCCTCATTACCACATTAATGTCTTCGCAGAACCCACCGCTCCCCACAGAACATCCGCAGCCCGGGCCGAAAACATCCCTAATGAGCCCGGGGCGCAGGGGCCGCGGGGGGCGGAGCAGGAACCAGCCGGGCCCTGGGCTGCAGGCAAACCGTGGAAGTCGCAGGCGTCCTGTGTTCCCGGATGACGACCCCCGTCTCTTACGCTGGGGTTAAGGCCAAATCACATGGTCTGGGCCCCAGAACACACGGGCCTGAGTTCCCACAGCAATTCCCGCCCTGGGGAACTCTCCACCCTGCTTCCCAGGGGCCCAGCGGGCCCAGTAGCTGGCACTTCAGCAAGGGACTATTTGCACTAGGAGGGCTCCCTAGAAGTCCCTTCTCTCTCCCTCATGGTGGGGGCAGCAGAGGAAGGCTCTGCTCCCACGCTCCAAGGAGCCACCTCAGGGCAGGCGGAGGGGGAGGGGGGATAGCAGGTCCCAGCCGGCTGCAGTTCTGACTGGCATCGCTTGCCCATCCACCGGGAACGCTGGAGCTCAGCCAGACGGGCTGTCCCTTGCCCCATGGAGCATCTCCGATTGGCTGCTCTTCCTCAGGAAGGTAGGAAATGGGGAACTGCAGCCAATCAGAAGGGATTTCCCTCTGGAGACTCCCCAGGAGATCCCGCCACAGAAGGGTCCGAAGACATTTGAAGGCGGCAGGCGTTTCTGGTCCCTGATCCCCAGTAGCGGCTCACCCACTGACGGGGCCTCAGCTCCGGTCCCAGCCCTGCCACTCCCGGCTGTGCGTTAGGAACGAGGAGCTCTGTGTGAGGCCGTTCCTTGCTGCGCCCGCCTGGCTAGGACCCTGCCCTCCTTTCCTCAGCAAATGCTGCAAGAAGCTATTCAAAAGCCACTTCTCTGCCGCCAGACGCCCAGCCCAGCCCAGCCGTGCCTCAGGCCAGGGCATGACACTTGGCATGAGGGTGGGTGGCCATGACAATGGGAGACTGTCCACATCCCCCTCATCCTGCAGCATTCGAGGCTGCCAGTCCCTGCTGGTGCAGGCCAGCCTTCATCCTGCCCACCCACTCACCAGCTACGTTCCCAGACAAACTATGTTAGCAGGGAGCCCATGCCTGTGACTTAGGAGTATTACGGGGGAGGAGGGGGTGTAATTATCCCAAAACCAGCATTACAAACCCAGGGAATTCAGTTCTGGGTAACCTTAAAGAAACCACATGAAGGATGTAAATGTACTCCAGTACCCTTAACTCTGCCCCACAGTGCACTCGTCGTAGAATGACATCGTAGAATGACAGGGGGGCGGGATAGCTCAGTGGTTTGAGCATTGGCCTGCTAAACCCAGGGTTGTGAGTTCAATCCTTGAGGGGGCCATTTAGGGATCTGGGGCAAAAAATCTGTCAGGGGACAGTACTCGATCCTGCTAGTGTAGGCAGGGGACTGGACTCGATGACCTTTCAAGGTCGTTCTATGAGATTGGTATATCTCCATTTATTTATTTATTTATTTTATATTACTGCCTGTGGTTCAGAAAATTGGGCTCTTTTCGTTGGCCTTCTGGTATCAGATCCTGGAGGGTTACACTGGGGGGGATGTTCCCCATGTGATTTTCTGCCACCTGAAGGTTAGAAACGCACTTGAAGCAAAATGCAAGTGGAGAGTCTCACCTGTAATCATCTGACTCCTGGAGCTGGGGCTTGGAAAAACACAAACAAATATTGTGAGGCTTGCACCATGAGAGTCAGCAACACTGGGCCTCAGACACCTGAAAACAATGGGCAATGATGGAAATCTGGTGGGTTTCTCTGAAAGAGAATGCCGCTCACCAGTCCCTGCTGACGGCGAAACTTTCAGTTCTGAAGAGTAACAGCAAAAAAATGACCATTAATCATAGTTTGGCCCCAGAGAACCTGAATCTACTCAAGAGTCACCACTCAGGGAGCGGAGATCACCTGTGCCAGCCAGTCCAATACGGGATGCAACATTTCTTAACGAGGCAGTTTTAAAATGGACTTTGACTCCGAGGACTTCCAGAGGTCACCTCGTCCATTACAGCTCCCTCCCCGCTGGCGCCTGGGGGATCCTCCCCCAGCCTCGGGGTGCCCTTACACTGGACTGCACCTGGAGAGCCAATCAGCACCCGTTGTAGGGAGCACCCAAAGCCATCTGTGGCTGGCCACAAGGCGTGGCCTGTCCATCAAACCCAGATCCAGCATCGAGGCTCGACCAAACCTAGGAAAGGAGCCTCATGCAGAAGCTACAGCTGGTCTCATCTGTTTGCTAACAGCTTACTAAGGACACATCACCTCAATTCACTGCTCCCTACGCAGGGTCCCCAGTGATCAGAGTCCCCTGCCAGAAAGCACAGAAATCAGGGACACCCCGTCCTGCATCCGCGTGGGGAATCCCCTGAGAGCAACTCTTCCTTCGCCATTCTCGGGAGAGAGCGGTTGTAGTGGTACTGTTGTACCTCTGGGATTGCTGTGTTTCTGTTTCTCCTGTGTATGACCTTGGGGGACTCTTTGCGCCCACGTCCCTGCCCCCTATCCTGTCTGTGTCACTAGAGGCTGGCTGGAGCCGAGGGGCTGCCTCAACAGCTGTCCCAGGGCTTCTCTGGTGCCTCTCGCAGCAGGATGTGGTTTGCTGTCACCGTGGTTCGATTTGTTCGGTCTCCGTTCCTGCAGCTGCTGTGCGGTGCGGGTGTCACGTGAGCAGGCCCCAGCCTGCCCTGGGGGTATTTCCGCAGTCCAGGAAGGCTGTCCAGGGGTCTCCATCATGCCTTTTTAAACCATTTCTTGGCCGTTATGAGAGCCGCTCCTGCCGCCATTAGACTGGCTGTGACGCGGGGAGCGCGTGATCTATTCGGTTCTGTTGACGTGCCGTGGGAGGTGTTCTGGAGCGGATAACAACAGGTTTTGGAAGATGAGCTCCACAGATCTGTGGCCTGTGCCCATGGGGCTTAGATCACGTCCCAGGAGGGACTGGTCAGACTTAGCCATTGGGTTTGTATGCACAAGGCTTTCCTTGTCTGGGTGAACACAGTTTAGCTCTGGTACAAACAGTGCCCTAATCACAAAGGCCACACACTGGCCATCTTGTAATCACACTGCTCCCAATCCACGTTCGCTGCATCCCACGGGATACTTACAGGTTCCTTCCCATCATACGATTGCAGGACCAGTTGGCTAACCCCTCCCTTCTGGAGCGGTTCGAAATTCCCAACCCCTTTAGCATCTGCATTGATCAGTCTCCTTGTGGGCTCACTGAGCAGGGAGGCGTGTCGGGAACTCGGATCCTTAGCAAATCCCCCTGAGTGTGTCTTCCATGTTGTGTGTGCAGGGCACATCCGGAACGCCTCTCCTGTCAGGAGTCCAGTACACAGCGCAGCTGACAGGCAGTCTCATGTGTTTCTTACTGGGTGTGGGATTCACTTAGTGAACTCCGTAGTCCCAGGTTACGACGGGGGTCGGCAACATTTCCGAAGTGGTGTGCTGAGTCTTAATTTGTTCACTCTCATTGAAGGTTGCGCGTGGCAGTCATGTTAACGTTTTTAGAAGAGCTCTAGAAGTCTAGAATCGAGAACAAAACTAGTGTCCTATGTAAATAAGGTTTTTAAAATGTTTAAGAAGCTTCATTTAAAATTAAATTCAAATGCAGAGCCCCCCGGACCGGCGGCCAGGACCCAGTGCCATAGGTCGCCTCCTCCTGGGTTATGATCAGGATCGTGCACAGCCAAATGCTCATCTGCAAATATACCAACCCCTCTAGTCCCATTTGCGACATCTCAGGCACACGTCTGGGCCAAGAGAAACGCCAAACGGCATTTGCAGTCATCTCTGCCTGCCAGAACAAGCCTAGAAAGTCACCTGAGCCTCCTTCAGCAAGTGTCACTCACCGGAAACTACCTTTGGCCCCTAAAACAGAACCTATTTGAACGTTGTGAGTCTGGGCAGGATCTCCTCATCTATCGGCGAGGGACAATGGAACACCGAAGAGCTTCGCAGAGGCCGAAGGGGTCCATACGTACACAGAAGACACCTGGTTTTGAAGCGCCACCATGTTGGTTTTGAAGCGCCACCATGTTGGTTTTGAAGCGCCACCATGTTGCGTCTGTTGGTCGTGTGCCTGTTTTTAAAACTCCCACCTCCACAAGCTTGTCCACAGGGTTTAAGTTTCTTCTCCCAAGGAATCACTGCTCTGCCGGGTGGGTGTTGTAGCAGGGTCACCCCGGGGGTTGTATCCACACCCTTGAAAACCATCCCCCGAGGGACTGGGTTATGCGTCTCCTGGGGAGAGGCCTGTGGTTGGAATCCGCCAGCTGCAAAAGCCCCAATCTCCCCCTCGATTCTGCTGAGCCCAGAGGTGCTTGTGGCACTTCAGTCCCGTGTGTGGTGCTCACCCTGGTCTGGACCCTCAGTTCAAGTTGCTTGGAGAATTTCTGACTGTGGGAAAACACCGGCTTGTCCACCCCCATAATTCCCCTGAAATCAAGTGCAGTTCAGTGAACTTTCTCTGAAAGACGGGCAGGATCCCTGTAGAACCTGGCTGGCTGCAGGGCACCCCCACCACCCCGTTATCTGCCCCGGGCCCCGCGAGGTTCTAGGGGGCTTGGCTCCGGGCAGTGCTCCTCTTTCCCGGCCCCTGGGGGCTGCCAGGTTCCCTGCTGTGAGCCTAGAAGCCCTGGGAGACCCAGCTGGAGCCTGAACTCTGCGGCAGGGCGCCTGGACGCCCAGGGGCCCCCAACACTAGCTGGCTCTGCAGCAGAGAGTGTAGAAACCTGGGGGGCTCTGGGGGCTTCCTGCCGTGGAGCTGGGAGGCTGCACGTCCTGCGGTGGGTCCCAGCTTCCAGCCTCCTGCCCTCTGGGCTGCGGGGGGGGGTCTCCTGCTCGGGGGGGGCCGCAGACCCTGGGCTGCTGCTCAGCGGAACCGGGTCTCGTGACGCTGACGGGCGAGTTTCCCCCCTGGGCAGCGGCCTCCCGGGGCTGCGGCTGGGCGGGCGGAGCCAGGCCGGGCCCGGGGGCGCTGCGCGGCTCCCCGCCCCGCTCTGCGCGCAGCTCCGCGGCAGGGGGCGGGCTCAGCCCTGCCCCGCCCGGGACTCCGCCGAGCGACCCGCAGCGCGCCCGGCCCCGGGGCCCCTGCAAGCGCCGCCCGCCCGCGGACCCTGCCCAGCCTGCGGCGCGGGGCGCAGCCCGACCGGCCGCTGGAGCCGGGTAAGCCGGGGGGCGGCGGGAGGCGCAGCGCGGCCTGGGCCCGGGGGATGGTTGCATGGCGGGTCCGCCCGTGCGCCGGGCCGGGGCGGTGCAGCCAGAGCCGAGCTGCGCTGCGCGGCCCCGGGGCGCTGCGCTGGGGCTATTTCCAGCGCCCCTCCCCCCGGCCTGTGCCCAGCTGAGCGCCCTGCAGCCGGCCGGGGGGTTGGGGGGCGCTCAGGGCTGTACTCGGGGTGCGGAGCAGTGTCCGGGAGCCCTGCGCGGAGGGGGGGGGGGCGGGCTGGGCACTTGCGCGGAGAGAGGCGCAATCCCCCCCCGGAACCGCTGCCCCCCTCCGGAACCGCTGCCCCCCTCCGCCCCCCCGGAATCGCTGCCCCCCCCCGGAATCGCTGCCCCCCTCCACCCCCCCAGACCCTGGTTTGCCCAGCAAGGCCCTTGCCCCAGCCTGGCTGAGCCTGGGAGATGCGCTGGGCGGCTGCCCCAGGGCTGGAGGGTCCAGGGCCCAGGCTGTGGGTGCTGTGCCCAGAGGAGAACGCGGCCTTGTCGGGGCTGGTGCCAGGAAGGCCCCTCCCAGCAGCGTGTGCCCTGTGTGCCAACACCACGGGCCCAGGCGCCCGCCAGACACACAGGGACAGGCTGCCAGCGCGAGGAGTGGGGGGGGGGTCTGTGTTGGGGTCTCGTGGGGTGCCAGGCCGAGGGGGGGGTCAGTGTTGGGGTCTCGTGGGCTGCGGGCCCCCACCCCATATGTACGGCATGGCCCCCAGGTGACTGCCCCCCCCGGGGGCACACCGGTTCCCTGACACACCGCTGTGATGCCGGGGGTGGGTCAGAGCCCCATGGCAGCGAGGGATTTCCAGAGCCCCCTCCCCTCTGTCTGTCTGCAGGAGGATGCGGTGGGGTGCCCCTGTGCTGGGCTCACTCCCCTTCATCTCCCC
The DNA here is from genome assembly GCA_032164245.1 of Sternotherus odoratus. Lineage (NCBI taxonomy): Eukaryota > Metazoa > Chordata > Testudines > Kinosternidae > Sternotherus > Sternotherus odoratus. Next base: position 34,153,219 of record JAVMKO010000014.1, read on the forward strand.
ATCACCCCAGAGCCCCCAGTGATCCAGGCAATGGGCACCGTGCAACTGGCCACTTCCCCCACCCGCTAGCCCCATGGCTTCCAAGCGCAGGCCCAAACCCCGTGAACACCCCCCACTTCGTATGCTGCTTCCAGCCCCTGCTGTTGGTGGCCTGGCGTGACCGGTCTGGCACCGAGTGGCTCACTGCCTTTAGCCCTCCCTCTGAAAACACCTGGCTGCCCTGCACCCCGAGGGGCCTGGCAGGTCGGGGCTGAGGGGTGTCAGCAGAGCTGTGAGCAGAGGTAGTAGGGGAGCTGCAGGTTAGCAGAGCTGCCATCCCCTGCCCCTCTGGTGCCACAGGTCGCTCACGCCAGCGGTTTGTTTTGGGGAAGTATTGAAAGCCCCCAACCCTCACCGGTGTGACCAGGAATGGCGGCCACGTGTCCTGGGCCCCCTGCTCCCTGGGACAGCCATTGGCCCATGGGCTGAGGCTGGAGCAAGACTAGGGCTGGGTGCCCGGACAGGGGAGCTCCTTTAAACACCCCCCCCCCCCCGCTCCATTGGCACCCGCAGGGGGGGAAGCTGCCCCAGTGGCACCCAGCCAGCCCTGTGCCTCTCGTAAATCAGTAACACCCCCATGGGGGCGCTGGGAGGCCCCATCTCAGCGGGGCAACGTGTACAGACTCCTGGCTGGGGAGCCTGGGGCAGTTACAGGCGTAGCCCAGCGGAGAGAGGGGTGTGACCCCGTGGGAACCCAGAGCAAGAGCTCAGGCCTGGTCCGAGCTGGGCAGCAGCCTAATGCCAGCGGCATGGGGGCACCCGGCCACATGCCATCCTGCACAGGCCACGGGCAGTCAACCTGTGGGACTCCTCGCCAGGGGATGTTGTGAAGGCCAGAACTATACCGGGGTTCAAAAAAGAACGAGATACGGTCACGGAGGACAGGTCCAGCAGTGCTGTTCGCCAGGATGGGCAGGGACACAGCCCCGTTCTTTGGGAGTCCCTAAACCTCTGTTTGCCCAGTGCTGGGAATGGGTGACGGGGAGATGGATCACTGGATGATTCCTTGTTCTGTTCACTCCCTGGGGCACCTGGCACTGGCCACTGTCGGGAGACAGGACACTGGGCTCGATGGGCCTTTGGTCTGACCCCGTGGGGCTGGCAAGGTCAGGGCTCCCCCCGTGCTCGATGGCGTGTTTGGGTGGGGGGTGCCCCCCTGTGCTCAGCGGCTTCTCTCTTGTGCCCAGCCTCCCCGGTGCCCGGCCCCCCGTGCCGCTCCGGCGCAGCCATGGCGGGGGCCAAGGGCGGCTACGAAGGGAAGATCGCCGGGCTGTACGACCTGGAGCGCACGCTGGGCAAGGGCCACTTCGCGGTGGTCAAGCTGGCGCGGCACGTCTTCACGGGGGAGAAGGTGGCGGTGAAGGTCATTGAGAAGAGCAAGCTGGCCGGGAGCGCGGCGGGGCAGCTGCTGCAGGAGGTGCGCTGCATGAAGCTGGTGCAGCACCCGAACGTGGTGCGGCTCTACGAGGTCATCGACACCCACTCCAAGCTCTACCTCATCCTGGAGCTGGGCGACGGGGGCGACATGTTCGACCACATCATGCGGCACGAAGGGGGGCTGGCCGAGGGGCGGGCCAAGCACTACTTCGCCCAGATCGTCCACGCCATCTCCTACTGCCACCGGCTGCACGTGGTGCACCGCGACCTCAAGCCCGAGAACGTGGTCTTCTTCCGGGAGCAGGGCCTGGTCAAGCTCACCGACTTCGGCTTCAGCAACCGCTTCCAGCCCGGCAAGATGCTCACCACCAGCTGCGGCTCGCTGGCCTACTCGGCGCCCGAGATCCTGCTGGGGGACGAGTACGACGCCCCCGCCGTGGGTAAGTGGCCGGGGCCGCCCGCTTCTGGCGCCCGCCGGGGGGGCGAGGCTGGCACAGCCCGGAGCGGGCACGGCCGGAGGGGTTGGGGATGGGAGGCTGGCGGTGCGCCGTGGGCGTGCGGGCCGCGTGTCCCGCGCACTCATTACCAGTGTGGATCTACGGCTCCTGCCTGTGGCATGCAGAGGCTCATGTAGCATGGGCAACAGAGGAGGAATTCGGGATTGGCTATGATTGGTGTCACTCAGCCCTGTGGGAGGAGTCACGTGACAGGGATGTTACAGTCACTGGTCAGGAAGGACCGAGTGGGGCGTGGCCTGGACATCGCGGACCCCGTCCCCTGCACTAGTGACTGACAGCTCAGTCCAGGGGGGCAGGAGTATTTGCTGGGTCGATGTCTTAATGACGTGTCACAAGGCAGGGCACTGGGTGGCGTCTCTTACAGAGACCAGTCGGGCAAGGGAGCGGGATGAGCAGCTCCTTAAACACCCACCCCTGATGTGTGGAAAGAAAGACGGGGTTATCGGGGGTTCATTGTCTCTGGAAGGGGGAGACGTGGCAACTTCCATGCTGGCGCTAGTGAGACATTCTTGAAAGGTTCTAAAAATGATACGAGACTTTCTAACTCAAGAATTCTTCCAACCAACTTAGGGGCATTCCTCATAAAGCTGAATTGAGCATAGAATTCAATTTGATGGTTGCGTAGGTGTAAGTGATCATGAGTTTGTTTGGGCTCCACCCAGCCAATAAAATGTAGTCCCATCCAGGGGTGTGTGTGTGTGTGTGTATATATGTGTATATATATATATATCTCCTTGGTTCTTTAGAAGGGCCAACTTCCCAAAACTGAAAACAGTCCTGAGCAGAACAGAGTAGGAGGAGATATTTAAATATGCAAATGTGAATGATAATTGGGAATCCCTGGGATTTTCTAAAAATTGTAACTGATTATTTTCAGACTCAAAAGGTATTGCATCCAACTTGGGGTGGTTCTGTGTCTGACTTCATTCTGACGGGTGAATTAAAAATTAGCAAGTGCAAACGATCATGATCTAATTTAATCTATTATGTTCAAGCAGATAGTAATCCTCTCCAGGAATGTATGTACTTAATGCTTGAAATGGGCAGTTTCCCCAAACTGAAAATAATCATGAACCAAACTGGGTGAGAAGAAAAATCAGAACAGAACATAAAAAATAATTGGGAGCGGTTAAATATTTTATTAGATGCCTAAAAAAACACAATCCCAAAATCATGAAAGAAGGCTTCTTCAGATTTAAAAAAAAGTAGATTAAAAGGGAAGGTGAAAGTGTGTGTATAGAGATAGATAGATATATGGGAAAAGTTGATGCATTTACTATAAATTAGCAATTATGAAATGCAGACAATTGATAAGGGAAGCTAAAAGTATCAATGAAAAATCTATGGCCAGTAGGTTAAGGACAATAAAAAGAAAATGTTTACTGTATCAGGAACAACAGAATTCCTGGTAGTGGTCTTGGTCCGATAGTAGGTGGGGATGGTACAATTGTCAATAACGATGCAGAAAAAGCAGGAGTGTTCAGTAAATATGTATATTCTCTATTTGGAAAGAAGCTGGGTGATGTATTCATGGCTCAAAGGGGTAATGAAATTCTTTTTTATTATAGTAGTAACTAGGGAGGATGTTTCACAGCAGTTGCTAAAGTAAAACCTTTTAAACCTGCAAGACCAGATAACTTGCACCTGAAAATATAAAAAGTATTAGCTGAGAAGGCGTCTGAGCCACTGATATTCACTTTCACCAAAACTTGGAATAATGGGGAAGTTCCAGAGGACTGGAGAAAAGTTATTGTGCGGATGTTTAAAAAGGGTCAATATGGGGATCTGGGAAACTACAGTTCAGTTAACCTGACAGTGATCCCAGGCTAAATCGTGGGGGAAGCTGATAAAGAATGGCAACCTATGCCCGTCAACTTGGCTTTATGTCTTGCCAAACAAAGTTGACGTTTATGTTTCTTGATGAGATCCCAAGTTTGGCTGAGACAGTAACTGTGTGGATATAACTGAAGTGGATTTCTGTAAAGCATTTGACTTAGTTCCACATGATTAAAAAAATCGCACTCTTCAAAATCAGTATAGCCCATGTTAAATGGACTCAAAACTGGCTAGCTGATAGATCTGAAAACATATAGTGAATGGGGTCTCCCAGGGATCTGTTCTTGGGCTGGTGCTGTTCTATATCTTTATCAGCCGTCTGGAAGAAAACATAAAATCGCTGCTGGCAGAGTATGGAGATAACCCCAAATATGTGCATGGAAGGGGAGCACCATGCCTTTTGCCCATGCTGCCCTGGCCCAAAGCCATGGAGGGAACCCAAGTGCCGTGGGGTGCAGCCCGGACAGGTGCTGATCACTATGGGGTGGGAGAGGTCTAGGGGAGGGCAGAGGGGCCTGTGGCTTTGAGGCCCGTTCTGTTCAGCTGCCACGGGATAAGAGCCTCGGTAGAACTGAACACTCGCCAGCCCTGCATTACGTGACGCGGCAGATCCCGCTCGTCCCTTGTGGCCCGTTCTCTCTGCGCGTGCCAGGGGAGAGCGGGGCGGGCTCTGCGGGTTCGTTTGTAAGTGTCTGGGCTGATACCGGAGCAGGCCGGTGGGAGCGGGAGGTCTGGGGTGGCCCTGGGGGAGCTCTGGGGTGGCGAGTCCCTGAGGGGCGGGGACTGTCCACCCCAGGCCTCCTGCTCCTTTAGATACGCTGGGCCCAGCCCTGGGGCACGTGAAGAGCAGGAGCGAGCCCCTGGGCTCTCCGATGGGGGGTGGCGGATGGGCCGGAGAGGCGTCGGGTGCCTAGGCCGGGCGTGTCCCGGAACTGCCTGGCCCCCACCTCCCACCGTGACCCCGCCCCCAGCGTGACCTCATATGCTGCCCGCCCCCGCCAGCCTGACCTCGCACGTGGATCACGCTGGTGGAGACGGAGCGGGGCGTTTTGGGAAACAGTGTTAACCGCCCTCCCACTACCTCCCCACCCCCCCCCCAGCCGCCACCGCATTCGGGTTTGGCCCCATACCGGCCAACTGCTGACAATGCACTTGCCCCACCCCATGGCGGGGGCTGGGTGTGGGGGAGCAGAGCGCGGCCATGCAGGGAGGGGACTTGGCCGTGGAGGTGGCGTGGGGGGAATGGGCAGGGAGTGGGGGGAGGGGCATGGTGAAGTGAGGAGGCTGCGGCCAGGGTGGGCACAAGGGGGCAAAGGGAAGGGCTGTGGGGGCAAGGCGGGGCTGGCTTGGGGCAGGGGCCAGGGAGGCTGTGCTGGCACTGGGAGGGTTAAGCCCCCTCGCCTGTGGCCCAGGGAGGTGTGTGGCACCCAAAGGAGCAGAGGGAGATGGTCCCCTCGCACCCATGCTGTGAGCCAGGCCGGGTCCCGGTCCCCGCCTGAGGGAGCAGCGTCCCTCCTGCTTCAGGCTGTCGTGTCCCTGGTGGCGTTGGCCCCTCCAGCCCCGTTCCGCGGGGGGCGGGGGGGGCACGTTCAGGGCTGTTGCTTCCCTGGCAGGCTCGAGGTGGCCAGGCTGGGCCGAGAACTCGCTGACCCCCCTCGCGGCCCAGGTCCCTGCATTGCCGGGGGCTGCCCACAGAAGTTAGCAGCTGCCCTGGCACCTCTCCAGCGGGTAACACCCAATCTCACTGCTCTGGGCCCCACCCCAAGGGAATGGGGCGATCAGGGCCCTGGACCCACTGCGCCCCCCCCCCCCCCCCCCGTCCACGCACTCCTGGTGTGCAGGAGCTCAGGCTGTAGATGAGGCGGGTGTCCTGGCCCCGTCTCTGTGTGGCACGGACGTGCGGCAGGGTCTGGGCGTGGCAGAGTTCGTCCGCTGGGGCTGTCCAAGGGGTCGCTCTGGGGCAGGGTCACCGGAGCACGGGAAGCGCTCGGGAACAGTCTGTGCTGAGCTGAGCTGGCAGGAAGGGCCTTTCCTGTCCCAGCCCGGCGAGGCCCCCACCAGCTCCGTGAGCACAGAACAGGCACAGCTTCGGGGGGGCCCCGACTCTGTGACCTCCGCAGATGGGGTTGGGCGGGTGTCCACGGGGGAACAGACAGAACCATCCCTCACCCAGGCCCCTGCCCCTCACAGGGCACCACTCTCCGTCCCCCAGGAATGACCCCCCGCCACTCCCAAGTACCCTGAACGGGAACGGAAGTTCCAGTCCCCATCAGCCCCGCAAGCTCCCCAGTGCTCCTGCCCACCCACCCCCCGGCCCCCCAGCTGGCACGGAGCCTCCAGCCCACGACCCTCTCGCAGCCCACTCCCCGACTGGCACAGAACCAAACCGTGCCCGGGTGGCACAGATGCCCCTGAGCAGAGCCCCGATAGCGGGTGCCAGGATCCAGCCCGTGCCCCCTTGCGGGCCTGGCCCCGTCTGTGTGTGACGCTGTTTCCCTTCCCCCACCATCCCACTCCTCCCTCCCCCCGGATGCAATCTGCTTTCCCAGGGCGGCTGGGCGCTGGTGGCTTTGTGGCCCCCGTAATCCCTGCTGCTTTATCCCTTTTCCCAGCTGTGTGGGGCACGCACGCGCTGCTCTGACCCACGGCTCCCTGGAGGCTTCCCCACGGCCGTTCCCTCGGCCAACCCACACTGCATGCCCCATGCTCAGCAAAGCGTTCCGCGCACACCGAGTGTGAGCAGACGCACGAGTCCCCGTGCCTGGAGAGCTGAGCTGCCCCCGCCCACCAGGAGAGACAGCCCGGGCTATAAATATCGGGTAATCGCTTCAGCTGGAGGTGGACTCTGACCACCCCCCGCGAAGCCCTCCCCACTGGGGCCTCCAGGCAGCCCTTGGGGGCGGATTCAGTAATAGGAGTGCAGGGGGGCAGACGTGGGACTGAAACACGCTGGCTGGAGCCAGGTCCAAGGCACTTAGGTGAGAAGCAGACTTTCCTCTCCCGGCTCCGCTGGTGCCCCTTAATCCCCACCCGCAGCCCCCTGCCATCCCCGCCCTGGGTTTCTCCACCCCCCTCCCCAGTTCTGGTAGTCCCTCCATCCCCCTTTATCCCAGCCCTGGGTTTCCCACGACGCTGGGTTACAGAGCAGGACCCGGTCAAGAAACAGCAAACCAAGGGCAGGCAGGATTCGTTTCCTCCTGGTGAAAGGCGGCAGGACGTGCCCCTGGGTGTCATGCTGGCCCTGGGGTTGTCCAGTGTTTATGGGTGATGTGGGCAGGGGAAGGGGAATGAAAAGGCAGACGTCACTGCGTCAGTCTCACTCGGAGCAACTTCCCACACCCATCAGAGCAATGGGCGCAGGCTCCCTGCACACTCAGGCACCGTTGGTTGCACTTGGGGTGGCTCCTTCTTTTCCCCCAGGGAGGCGGGTCTGGAGCCTTGGCTCAAGATGCAGCTTCCTGCAGGGACCGGCTGTGGATTTGCAAAGTGCTCCGAGGTGTCCGTGCAGAGCCGGACGGACCGGGAAGCCAGCAGGCCAGAGACAGACCCCCGTGGTCACACGGTGGTGACCCAGGGCTTCCAAATATACAAGGGGCACAAGCAGCGTGCTGGCTGGAGGCAGCTGGAGCGGAGAACGGGCAGGCTCAAACTGGGAGCCCCTCCCTGCTCCTCACACAACTCACCTGGGCAGGGCAGGCCTGAGACCTCTCCGGGAAGTTCCCTCCTCCCTGGTTCACACCTGTTTGTGCTGCGGAGCTGGGGCCGTGGCTGCAGGGGGGTAGACCTGGACAGGTGGGTGCCGGGGCCGTCTCGGCTCCGCCCCCCCGCTGGATCCCGCGCCCTCCCCCCCCCCATCCCAGCCCGATACCCACTGGGCTGAGCTCTCTGTGTCTCCCTCTCTCCGCAGACGTCTGGAGCCTGGGCGTCATCCTGTACATGCTGGTGTGCGGCCAGCCGCCCTTCCAGGAGGCCAACGACAGCGAGACGCTGACCATGATCATGGACTGTCGCTACACCGTCCCGCCGCACGTCTCCTCCCAGTGTTCTGAGTACGCATCCCTCCGCCCCCTACTCCGGGCCTGCAGGGGTGTGGGGCAGACCCATGCACAGTCCACCCAGTGCCAGGGAGATCTGAGGCCTCAGGTTCAGCAGGGAAGGAGGGAGCAGAATGTTACCGGGAAGGGGAACCAGTGGAACAACTGTCCCAGAGATGCAATGGGTTCTTGGAGAGACCCCCCAGGCTCCACACAGGGCCCGGAGCGAGGGGTTGGCCCAGGGGTCACTGGGTGGATTCTCCGTCTCTTGGAGAAACCCCCCCAGGCTCCACACAGGGCCCGGAGCAAGGGGCTGACTCCAGGGGTCACTGGGTGGATTCTCCGTCTCTTGGAGAGACCCCCAGGCTCCACACGGGGCCCGGAGCGAGGGGCTGACTCCAGGGGTCACTGGGTGGATTCTCCATCTCTTGGAGAGACCCCCCAGGCTCCACACGGGGCCCGGAGCGAGGGGCTGACTCCAGGGGTCACTGGGTGCGTCTCCGTCTCTTGGAGAGACCCCCAGGCTCCACACGGGGCCCGGAGCGAGGGGCTGGCTCCAGGGGTCACTGGGTGCGTCTCCATCTCTTGGAGAGACCCCCAGGCTCCACACGGGGCCCGGAGCGAGGGGCTGGCTCCAGGGGTCACTGGGTGGATTCTCCGTCTCTTGGAGAGACCCCCAGGCTCCACACGGGGCCCGGAGCGAGGGGCTGACTCCAGGGGTCACTGGGTGCGTCTCCATCTCTTGGAGAGACCCCCCCAGGCTCCACACGGGGCCCGGAGCGAGGGGCTGGCCCAGGGGTCACTGGGTGCGTCTCCGTCTCTTGGAGAAACCCCCCCAGGCTCCACACAGGGCCCGGAGCAAGGGGCTGGCCTAGGGGTCACTGGGTGCGTCTCCGTCTCGTGGAGAGACCCCCCAGGCTCCACATGGGGCCCGGAGCGAGGGGCTGTCCTAGGGGTCACTGGGTGCGTTCTCCGTCTCTTGGAGAAACTCCCCCAGGCTCCACACGGGGCCCAGAGCGAGGGGCTGGCTCCAGGGGTCACTGGGTGCGTCTCCGTCTCTTGGAGAGACCCCCCCAGGCTCCACACAGGGCCCGGAGCGAGGGGCTGGCTCCAAGGGTCACTGGGTGCGTTCTCCGTCTCTTGGAGAAACTCCCCCAGGCTCCACACGGGGCCCAGAGCGAGGGGCTGGCTCCAGGGGTCACTGGGTGCGTCTCCGTCTCTTGGAGAGACCCCCCCAGGCTCCACACGGGGCCCGGAGCGAGGGGCTGACTCCGGGGGTCACTGGGTGGATTCTCCAGCTCAGACTTGATGGTCCCAGCTGCCCTGGGGGCCTGGGGCTCTGTCTGTCTCCGCCGTGGGTGCTGCTGCGGGCCCGGGGCTGCGTCTCCCGGCTGTCAGCTCCTGGGCCGGCCTGTGACCCCCGCCCCCCTCTGCTCCCCGGCAGTCTGATCGGCAGGATGCTGCAGCGGGACCCCAAGCGGCGAGCCTCCCTGGGGCAGATCGAAGCGCACCCCTGGCTGCAGGGCGTGGACCCCTCCCCCGCCAGCCGCTGCCTGCTGCCCCTCACCTCCCACAAGCGGGTGTCCGGGGAGGAACACGACCTCATCATCCAGGCCATGACGTGCGGGAACATCGCCGACCGGGAGGCCATCCAGGAGTGAGTGCCGGCCGGGGGCGGGGGCGCTGCGCCAGTCTCCGCTGGACTAGTTCTGGGCAGGCTCCCGGCTGGGTGGTGCCTGGGCCTGGCACCTCCCCATCCCCCCAGACAGAGGGCAGGGAGCTCTGCACAGGGCTTGGCTGACGCGGAGCGACGGGGACCCTGTGCAAGAGGGGGGCACATCCTCAGGCACCAGCAGTACCCCCCCCCCTCCACCCCCGTGGGCATCTGGAAAGCAGGGCAGGTGCTCTTTTGGATGTGAGTGGGCATTTCCTGCAGGACAGGGGGGCAGGACAGGGGGCTCCCTGCAGGCTGGGGAGGGGGGAGGCTGAGCAGGGGAGTCCTTGCACGCCAGGTGGCAGGACAGGAGGTTCCCAACAGGTGGGGATGGGCAGGGCAGTGGGGACAGGACAGGGGGTTTCCAGTAGGGGAGGCATAGGGTAGGGAGGGCAAGGCGGGGTGTTCCCTGCAGACCAGGAGAGCAAGGTGGGGGGGGGGACGGGGCCCTGAGCTGGGGCCGGCTGGGTTCCTCCGAGGGGCGGCTCTCACCTGCGCCTTGCACCTCCCCCAGGGCCCTGGAGGCCGATCGCTACAACCACATCACGGCCACCTACTTCCTGCTGGCGGAGCGCATCCTCCGGGAGAAGCAGGAGAAGCAAAGCCACAAGCTCAGCTTGGTCTACAACCTGGCCCAGCAGGTGCAGAGCAGGTGAGCTCGCCGGCCGGGCCCCCGGCCCTGGCGAGGTTCCCCGCAGGCGTTCGGTGCGGGGGGAGCCCGCGGCGCTGGCAGCACAGGGCTGGGCGCGGCACCACATCCCTTCACTGGAGCTGCCCGGGGATGTGGGACGAAATCCTTGCCCCACTGACTCCGGTGTCGCCTCTCTGGGGCCCAAACTCTCCCGGACTCCTGTCTGCGGGAGTTGGCGTCCGGCCTGGCACAGAGTCGGGGGTGGGGTACCCGACACCCAGGATTTCCTGTCCACGGCCCTGCGCATCGTGCCCAGGCCTGGGAATCCTGGCTGGGCCGCTGTAGTACCACCCCAGAGGCCACGGTGAGGGGCTCTTCAGGCCAAGCCCCTGCTCTGGCTCCATGCCGCAGGTAGCCCAGGGTCACTTAGTGCCCCTGCCGCCAGGGCTGCTCCCGGCTGGCAGCTCCCACCCTGGGCCTGACCCTGGGCGCGCTCCCGTCTCTTGCAGTGCCAACCTGTCCGACCCGTTTGGCACCATGGGCGACACCCGGGACCTCCTGCCCTTTGCAGAGATGCCCGATAGGCCGGCAGCTTTCTCCAGGCCCCAGCCCCGCTCTGCCGCTGAGGATTCTGGGAAAAGAGAGGTCAAGCCTATCTCCTTTTCCGCCCTGGGGGAAGACGACGCGCCCGCCGGCCTCCGTGGAAACGGGCAGCTGGTCCGAGCCCTGCTCAGTCCTGCCCTGGCGGACGCCCCCATTGCCAAGAGCACCCCGGCCCTGCCGCAGATCTGTGAGGAGGAAGAGGAGGAGGAGGAGGAGGAGGGGAAGGCCAGAGCCGCGGGAAGGAGAAGCTCCTCCCTGAACCAAGAGCAGATGCGAGCTTTCCAGAGCTCCAAGGTCTCCCTGTTGTTCTGCCGGGGCGCTGTGGCCCACAGCAAGGGGGAGAAGAGCCTTGGGGCTGCCAAGCCAGGCCTCTTGGAGCAGGGCCCGGGGGGCGGCTGGCAGCCGCCACCTCTCAGGGGGGCGCCGGGTCCCAGGAGCGAGCCGGGTCAGCCCCGAGAGGCAGCGCGGGAGGCCACGGACAACCTCAGCTTGAGCGTTGGGGAGAGCGCCCCCAGTCCCCTCCCTGCGGGGCCCCCGGCGGCGGAGGAGGGCGGGGGAGAGGGGCTGGAGAGGCGCGAGGCGGAAGGCAGCTCCGGGCCCGAGGAAGACAACGCCACCACGCAAACAGAGGATGGCGGCCGCCCGGGGCAGGCGGGCGAGGCCCCGTCCCCAGGGAGCTGCGAGGGCCCCGTCGCCGGCTTTGCTGGGAGCCCCCAGGCCACTTCAAGGGGGGTGCCAGCTCCAGGAGACAAGTCCAGGAACCCCGCTGGGCCCCCCGAGACAGGCTCCTCCCCCCCGCGCTCGGCCGAGAGCCCCCACGGCGGCAGCACCGCGGGCGGCGAAACCGCGGCCGACAACGTGATCAAGTTGGACCCTGCGAAGAACAAGGGCACCCACCTGAAGGACAGGCTCCTGCAGTTCCCGCTGTGCGAGAAGGCGCTGGCCTTCAAGATCCGGCCCAGCTCCAAGGAGAGCCTGCTGTCCCTGGGACAGTTCAACTGCTGCCATGTCATCTAGACGCGCTCCGGGGCCAGCTGGCAGGAGCAGGGTGAAGGAACAACATGCAGCTTCCGGTCTCGGTCTCTTGCTCCCACAGAGCTCCCTCGGGCCGGGCCCGGAGACCCAGCCCTGCCCTGTCCCGCCTGCTCTCCCTTCCCTCGGCCTGGGAGCCCTGCCCCTGGCTCCTCACGTGGCCCTCGGACGGCGACAGAGCGCGCTGGCCGGGCGGGAGCCACCTGGCCGGCCGATCTCACGCAGAGCGCCCCCCTCGCCCACCCGAGACGGCTGCCGGTGCTGTCAGCGCCCCCCTGTGGTGCCGCAATGGGCTCTCCCCAGGATGAGCGGCGAGTGAGGGGGGGCTCCTGCAAATTTCCTGCCCTCCCGACAACTCCCGAGGCCCCACCAAGGTAGGTCCAACATCACCAGCTGGCAAGGGGCAGAGGCAGGCTGAGATCCGCACATCCCATGGGCAGACAGCGCTTCCAAGCGTCTTCATGGGCCCCAGCGACGGGCTCGGACAAGCCAGCTGAGCTGGGGGCTACGGGAAGCCCTGGCCTGTCACAAGGACCTGAGTGGTTGCGGCTGCACGCCAGCGTGCCCAGGCCAGCGGCCAGGCTCCTCTGCTCCCAAGTCAGAGCCTGGGAGTCTGAGCAGAAGGTGGGCCCCCGGGAAGCACAGCCACCCAGATCCCCGAGGGAATGTCCCGGGGGCCGCTGCACTGCCGCTCCCTGGGGCAAAATCTGGGCCAGTTACCAAAGGGTTAACAGCGGAAGCCAGTGGTCCTGTTCTGGGGAGGAACCCAGCCTCCCCTCCACTGCAGCACAGGGCCAGGCTTCAGCTTCCCCCAGGACCCTTTCGCCCCTGCTGGCGTAAAGGATGCAGAGGGGCTGCAGAGCACCCTGGGAAATCCCTCTCCAGCTGGTCCAGCGCCATCTCTGGATGCTGGTGAGGCTCCGGGCGAGTGCAGGACAGTCCAGGCCCCTCCACGGGGATTGGGGCGCAAGTGAGGGTGATCCTCAGGCTGCTCTATCCCCGGCAGCCCCAGGACACAGCCATATTCCCCTGGTCTCTGCGCCAAGACCACCAAGGTCTGCGGGAGTGCCACAGAGAGCAGCGGGAGCTGTGCCCGCGCCCGGCACAGCCTCCTCCCCAGGGCACCGCTGGCTCCAGGGCTCCCAGCCGGGCTCGGCCCTGCCGGCTGCCTCCGCGAGCAAAGGAAGAAGGTGCTGATAGAATCCAAATAGCGGCACCCCAAGCCACCTGCCAGTGTGTGGCAGGGATGCCAGCCTGCCGTGCGCTGGGCACACAGGGTGGTACAAGGCTGGCGGAGCCCCCCCTGGAGCCTGCGGTCCCGTTGGTCCTGGGGGCATCGGGCCTGGCTCCGTCTGGGGTGTTTTTATAGCTCTTAGAAATAATTTTTTAAAATAGTCTATTTTAATGGAATTTAAATAGAGATTGCTATATCCCCCCTCCCCCGCCCGCCGGGGCACCACGCCGCGCTTCCAGCCCCCGCCATGCATGGCCACAGCCGCGTTCCCCATCCCCCGTACTCACCTACCCCGGGGCCAGAGCGGCCCTGCTAAGGCCAGCAGCTTCTCTGCCTGCAAAGTGTCCCCCGGTCTGGGGACTCACCGGGTCAGGAAGGGGGGACCAGGGCAGAGAAGGGGGCCCGTGGGGGAGGGTATATCTCATGCACGCGCGCACACACGTATACAATCTAATCTCCTCTCTCCAGTCCCCTGTAACGATAAGCTTCCTATTTATTATCTCTTTGTTTTCTTGCTGGCAAGAAATGAATTGCGACTAGAGTCTGAAGCCAGAGCTCGCCGCTGAGTTCTGCGTAATGTGCACTGAACGGATCGGGTCCGAAGGGGAAACAAAGCAAGTCGGGCCAGTAAAATAAGCTCTTGATTTCAAAACGGCGTCTCCGTTTCCTTTGCCGGGCGGCCAGAGAGGAGCAGAGACAACCAGAATTCACTGGTTATACTTCTGCCAAGTGGTAAAAAATGCCGGGGCTCTGCGGGTCGGGTAGCAGATACGGGTGATGCTCAGAACAGGCTGGGGATAGTCTTAGTGCGGTTTGATTATTTTCACTGTACACAGCAGGCCTGGAGCAGGGGTGGTCACGAACAGCATGCAGGCTGGATGCAATCCCTAGAGAACGACTGATCCTAGATAGACTCAGCAGAGAGCAAACGTCACGGCTGCTTGCCAGAGCTCCCTGTAAAAGAAACTGCATCCAAAAAAAAAAATCCCAGTGCCGCATTTCGTGAGAGGCTGGTCAGTGCCCAACCTCGGGAAATGACCGCACCAGGTCACGTGTGCCAGCGTCCCCACTGCTCACCAGAGGGTATTTTCAGGTTCCCAAAAGTGAGCTAGGCGGGGGGAGGGGGGGCAGGGAGAAACTCCCTGCTCTGAGGGCGTTAGAGCCCAAATTCAGGTAGGACCAGTAAGTGGGGAATCCAGGCAGGGGGGAAGGAGGTTCCCCTTGGAAGGGCAAAGGGGTGAGCACAGCGTCGTCGGGGGGGGGGGAGGTTGTTGCGTTTAAGGGGTAGTGGGGATGGGGCCAGTCAACCCCTGTTCTGGGATATCACAGGTCCTTTCAGGGCTATGGGGCAGAGGCCGGTGCTGGGGGGCGGTGTTTGTGTCTGGGGCCCAGGAGCTGTGGCGCTCTCCTCCGAACCGGGGAGACCCAGTGGGGGCATGGCTGGTCTCCGAGGGTGGGGAGGGAGCACTGGGCCACTGCCCTCCAGCAGCCAGTCGGGAGAGCTGGGCAGAAATAGCCCTTCCCTGGACAAACTGCACGGCTCAGGGCAGGGCAGACGCCAGGCCCGTGGGTCCCACCCCTGCCTGGCTCCTCTCTGCAGCAGCTTGTCCCAGATGAGCCACTGGGCTGGGCAGAGCCAGGCTGTGAGTCGGGCCTTCCTGCAGGGCATAGAGCCAGCGGGTGCCAGGGCCGGACACATGGCTCCAAGCCCCGGGGAACCAGCTGTTACAATGGGGGGGGGGCCTTCCCCCATCCTCCTCCCCAGGCCCGGAGCCCACCCGGAGCATTTGTTAAACTCACCACCTGGCCGGAGAACAGCAGCAGCTGGGAACTGGCCTGGCCACCCCATCCAGCGCCCTGCCGCCAGGGGTCTGCGGCGGGCTCTCCTGCCCCATGTCTGCCCATTGGCCACAGCCTGCCCCAGGGACTCCTCCCCGGTCAGACCCAGGTTTCCCAGGGCCCCTTTCCACCACTCCAGCCCCTCCGCCAGCATAACCGGGCTGGAGCAGGCTTGGGGCCCTGCCGGAGAGGCCTGTCATTTACCGCCCTGTCGTTCTGCCTACGCAATAAGCCTGCTGTGGGTCTGGCCTAGATCCCGTGGGCCCCGACTCGGACTGGCTCTCCCGGATTATCCACAGCATTGGCTGCGGAGAAAGAACCGGCCTGAATTATTCATCGCAAAGCGTTTCGCTTTGGCATTACCGTCCGGGGAGGACAAACCTGCTCGACGCAGCCAACGCGGCCTTAAAAATAAACAATCGCCTCCCCTGGTCACGAGCCCGGGCGTGTCAGCGGCACGCCGGCAGTGCGAGCCGGGGCACCGACATTCTCGGCCCTGGCCAATGTTCTTAGACGTCGGACAGGAGTGGAAATCCCGCCCGCTGCCCGCCACAGGGACCCGACTCCTGCCACCTGGGCCCGGATTCGGGTCTGTCCGGCCCAGCAGACTGCAGGAGCCGGGCTTCAGTCTGCAGTGAAGACGCCCCCCGAGCAAGAAGGAGTTGAAGCCGGGGACTGATGTGAGAGGTAACGTGGGGGGCACTGCCTGTCCCCCGCCCCTAGCCATAAACCATGGCTCAGGGAGGGGCTGGGAGATCACCCCAAGTCCCCACTCTCTCTCCCAAATGCCCCAGGAACTCCCCCTCCTTCCTCTCTGCTAGAGGATGCCAAAGCCAGCCCTTCCCCACCAGCCCACCGCTGCCCCCCATGGCAGGAGTCCGAGGCTGCAGTAGCTCACTCAGATGGTCCACACCAGAGCCAGCTGCCCCCCCCCCACCCCCCTTTTTCCTGGTCCAGCCCCACACTCCAGAGACAGGGCAGAGACTGATTTCCTCACGGCCTTTGGGCTGCAGACCTGCCCCCATTGCCACGGCTCTATGCCCCCCATCCCACTAGCGCTACCCCCCCCCCCGGCCTGCCCCCAGGCTGCTGGGGACCACTCGGCTGTAGGTAGCCTCGTGGCACTGTGTGGAACCCATCCGCTGGGCAGTGTAGGACCCACAAACACCCCACCCCGGGGGGCTGCTCTGCCCAGGGGCTCCCCGCTGAAGCCGGAGCCTGGGCCAAGGGAGTGTCCGGATTCCAAGACCCCTCTATGGGACCGGGCTGGGTCGTGGGGAGATGCCCCCCCCCCCCTCTGTGGCCCGGGGCTGAGCTAATGCAGCACCGGACCCCCACTAAACCACGACTGTGGCTAATCCAGACAAACCCACCAGGAATGGCACAACGGACAACCACCAGGGGCTGCTGGCGAGTGCAGGAGACAGAACTGCCCCAGGGCAGGCCCCGCTAGAGAGAATGTGCAGTCACCCCCCGTGACAGCTTTCCCCACCTGCCCTCCTCAGCCCCCTGCCTCCTCCCCAGAGCCGCCCCCAGACGAGCAAACAGCCAGCAGGCAGGGACTCAGCAGGGAGCCCAGCTGCAACCCTAGGGAGGGCTGGCTCAGAGGAACTCGCTGAGCTAAGTAGGGACAGCTGGGCTGAGGCAGGAGTGGGCTACAGAAGCCCTGGGCAAGGCTCAGGGAGGGGAGTAGCCGGAGAGGAGACAGGAGGGTGGTATCAGGGTCTCCTTACCAAGGCAGGACACCTCAAAGGCCAGGAGACCCTGGGGAGCTGTTGGAGGGTCTGGGAACTGCACGAACACTATAAATAAAGACACTGGGGTGAACCAGCAGAAGACGACGTGGAGGACTCTGTAGTACACCAGCCCAACACAGGGAGCAGGTACAGGAGGGTGAAAACCTGTGCGGACCCTGTGACGGGGGGTGTAGGAGACTGTGTGTCTGTGAGATACACACACGAGTCTTCTACACCTCCCTGGCTTCCCTGTTCCGGAGTAGTGCTGCTGACTATTGACAGACTCCCGGGCCGTGGGGCCTGCCCCCCGTGGGCGGTAGCAGCATTTGTGGCTGTGGGCAGACCCCGTGGGGCCTGCTGGGCTGGATCCCGCCTCCCCAGCGACCTGTCCGCTCAGCAGTGCCAGCCCGCAGTCGCTGTGTTCACGTGGCCTGTGGCGGGGCTGGCCGGGGAGGGCCGCTGTCCCAGCACTTGGGGGGCGGGAGGGATGGCGACAGCCCGGGGAGCCATGGGCACCCATTCTGAGTGTCTCTGCTTTTGGGAGGCCGCGGGCCGGTTTCCAGGCGAACCGAGAGCCCTTGGTGGCAGTGGGAGATGGGGGACTCCGCCCTCGGCTCTCCCTCCCCCTCCCGGCCGTCCCCCTGCGACTCTCCCCTCCCCCCGGTGCTCTGATAAAGTCAAGGGCTGTTTGCTCGGCGGTGCAGACGGACTCCCAGCCGGACCTGCCATGGAGAGCGCAGGCTACGGGGCGCTGGTGCTGCTCCTGCTGCTGCTCCCACCACCCACGGCCCAGTTCTGGCTCTTCAACGTGCTCTTCCCGCCCAGCGCCACCCCGGAAGCATCCCTCTCTAACAGCACCCCACCCGTGGTCCTCGGTAAGGTCGGGCCGCGGCAGCGCAGAGACTCCCCATTCCCCAGGGGGCTCTGCTGGAGGGTTGGGGGCACCCTGGGGAGGCAGCCTGGCCCCGATGCCCGGAGAGCTTCAGGGGAGACGGAGCAGGCCCGGGAGCCTGACCTGGCCAGCTCTGGACAGGGTCGCTTCCCTCGCGGGCTGGTCTCTGCCCCAGGACCCAGCGGGGGGGGACTGGAAAGCTGGTGCGGGGCCTTTCTTGTGCTTTGCTTTCTCTCCAGCTGTTCATGGTTATTCCTCTGTCCCTCTTCCTCAGCTACCTGCTCCGCCCGCCTATCCCACTTCCTGAATTGCTACCCGAATCCGTGTCCCCTGCCTATCCCTGAGCCACTCCCCGCGCCATGACCCCTAAAGGGCAGCACGGTGCCCTCTTAGAAATCCGGAGCTGGATTCTCCCGCTAACGAAGTTCACTTTGTGCCAGGCTCCACGGGTGTCCCACGCTGGAGCCGGGCGCTAAGTGAGAGTTGTGTAGGACAGGATGCGGTGACAGAAGAGTCGGCCTGGCCCTAGGAGAGGGGACGGCAGCTGTGCCAATGGAAAGGAAATCTTGCAGCCCCTGACGGTGCGTTATCCCAGCTGTCCGGTGGGGCTCCCCCTGTGCCGTGGGCCTGCAGTTAATTGCATCTTATTTCCAGTCTGAATCGGTCTAGTTTCAGTTTCCAGAGGGTAGAATTTGTTCTGCCTTTGGCTGCTAGCTCAAAGAGCCCCCTGCGATCAGACATCTCCTTCCCCCGTGGGCACTTCCAGACCACGATCAAATCCCCTCTTAGACAGACTGAAATACTCGAGTCTCTCACCGGCAGGCAGGCTTTTCGAACCTCCCATCATTCTTGTGGCTAAGTTCTGAACCCTGGCCTGTATTCAGCATCCTTTTTGGACACCCACTGGACACAGAATCCAGTAATGGTCCCACCGGTGGCACCTACGGGGGTAACATCACCTCCCTACCCCGCCCCGCATGTGCGGCACTTCCCCTCTTAGCCACCGCCTCGCCCACCCCCTGGCTTGCAAGGAGCATTCCCACGCTCCACGCGGGAAGCCAGCCAGAGAGGCCTGCCCGGTCATGTCACCCGGTGGGGCTGAGCCGGTGTTTTTCCTGGAAGCTGCTTCACTGTTTGTTCTCACACGGCTGCTGGACTCTGCCCTGTTTGTCTGAGCCCAGGCACGGCCGGGAGGGGCTGTGTTGGATCGTTCCCGCTGTCCCCGGGCAGAGACCAGCTGGAGCTGGAGGGGTGAGGACATCTGACGGGAAGAGCCCTGCTGGGTCCCTGCTATCATAGGCAACCCCTGTCAAATCATCCCACTCACAGAGCTCCAGCTTCAAACCAGCCCCTCTCGGCCCTCCTTTGGCTAGGCTAGTGAGCTCTTCCAGTCTCCTCTCATAAGCCAGGGCCTGTGGTCCCCAATCATCCTAGTCGCTCTTCTCTGCACCTCTTCCAGGTTGAATTCACCTTTCCTGAACACAGGTGGCCAGGCCAGCGCACGCTGTTCCAGATGAGGCCTTCCCAGTGCCTCGTACAATGGCATTAAAACTTCCCCCTCTCCTTTGGAAATCCTCACCTCATACATCCTAGAACCGCTTGTCCCTGCAGTCAGGGCATGGGAAGAAAGCCCTCGGTCTGTGGTCGTGTGTCCGAAAGGCCACCCCCGGGACGCTGCCATCTGCCCTGAGGGGATGGCTTGTGGGTGCCATGTTCTGTGTATCAGCATATGGGAGGTGTGGGGGCGGCATTTGAGGGGTGCCTGGGTGGCATGTGGAGGACACGTCTGGACAACATGGCAGTGGCGTGTGGATGGCGTGTGCACATGTCGATGGCCCAACCACACTGTCCAAATGGGGGACAAGGCTGCCATCATCATCTCCAGGCAGAGCTGGGAAGACCACCTGAGGCACGTATCAGCCACACTACAAGCCCTTTAGGACACAGGGCTCAGAGCCAACCTGACCCGGCTGGCCCGGCGCGAGGTGACCTACTTGGCCTACTCATGACAAGTGCAGGCCCTAGCGCACTTGACGGACCTGGCAAGGAACACCAACCCAAGGAAGGCCCTGTGGTCAGTGACCTGTAAGAAGACCCCCCAGGAGCGAAAGGGGCGCTGAGCTGAGAACCCAGGCTCACCCACTCTGGCTTCACCAAGAAGTCTCTGCTTCAAACAGAGGCCCCGAGGTGGGCCTAGGCGCAGTGCTATCCCAAAACACGGATGGGGAAAAACACCCGGAGTTTACCTCAGCAGGAAGTTCCTGCGAGAAACCACCTACTCGGTCATCAAGAAGGAGGCCCTAGCAGTGAAATGGGCCATGGCCGCTCTGAGGTGCTACTTGTGGGTAGGGCGACCAGATGTCCCGATTTTATAGGGACAGTCCCAATTTATGGGTTTCTCTCTGATATAGGCTCCGATTTACTCCCCACCCCGTCCCGATTTTTCACATTTGCTATCTGGTCACCCTATGCCTTTCAGCTAGTGACCGACTATGTGCCACTAAGATGGCTGAACACTGTGAAAGATACCCGCCTCCCAGGGCCCCGGGTCAGAACCCAGTGGAGTGGGAAGGCCCAGGTGCTCCTACCCCACCTGAGAACTACACCCATAGGTGGCACTGCTGCTTGTGAACTGAACTCACTAGGTGGGGTTGCTGCTGAGAACTGTACCTATTAGTCAGCGCTGCCCTCCAGAGCAGTCTCTAGTAGGCGAGGCTGCCACCGGAGACAAGCCATTGGGTGTACCTGCCACCTTAGGCCCGAACTGCCAGGCAGGTGCCAGTCTGTGCTTCCTTGGTGCCTTTCCATCATTTAATATGGATCAGAGTCTGACACTGCAGCCTTTCACTAGGCACTTGATAATCCTGACACCAGCTTCCACCGAGAGCCCTGGTGTCACGGAGTGTGGGGAGTTCAGTCCCTGCACCCCCGCTTCCTGGGATTCACAGTGACTCTCAGCCAGCCAGTAGATTAGAAGGTTTATTGAGATGACAGGAACACCATCCAACTCAGAGCTTCTCAGTCTAGACAGGACCCCTCAGTCAGGCCCTTCTGGGGGACCGGGAGATGAGGCCCAGGGTTTTGGGGCTCCCGGCCTTGTTCCCAGTCTTCTTTTTCCCTCCTACCCTGAACAAAAGCCCAGCAAAACTGTTTCCCTGCCTCCTTCCTGCCCCCTCCCCCCAAGCCTTTGTTAGAAACACACAGACATCCATCCCATCACCTGGCTGGGGTCAGGTTACATCCCAGCATCACCTCTTCCCGTCACACCTGGATCAGGGGCTGTGGGGACTAGCAGTTACACATCTAAATCTGTACTTCGCCGCTTAAATTCATGCCCGCGAAACCCCATCCTGTTTCGGGCATTAGCACGTCCAATATACCATGTCTAGCAAATATAAAGCTAATCTGGACAATCACCTGCTTCTCTGTAGCATCTTCTAGTGAGGCTGCCTCAGGGAAGTGAAAACCATCGTCTAGGACCAGTGCAAAGTTTTTTCCCCAAGCCTGTACTCCAAGGGGCCAGTTTTTCCTCTGCCATGACAAAGGCTCTTTAGCTTGACTTAGCTCGTATTTTGGCATCTGCAACAAGCCTGGACAGGTTCCTCAATGTCTCTGTTCATTTGAGGCGAGGGTGAAACCTCTCTGGCCCTTCTCCTAGAGCGGTCCATCCCCAAAGAATCTTCGTCTCCTTTTTAGCATTATTTTTTCTGCAGCACCTTAGGAATCGCGATCCCGCGGCCTCTAAACGTGATCTAGTAGAGACAAGCCCTCTTCGGCTGGAAATAGCCTTCATTACTTTCTGCAGGGTTGCAGCCTGAGCGGTAGGTATAGCAAGCACAGCTCACCTTGCATCTGAGATTGGACCGTCTTTTGTCCCAGGTCCGTGTCATGACCTGGTCTCTCATCACGTCCTCCACTCCCCCCAAAATGGCAAGACTGGCTCTTCAGTCTTAGGTCAGTCCCATGTTTCTCCTGGATTCACCTTTTTGTTCTCTGTGTTTAGAAACGTCCCTCCTGGGTTTCATTTGGACGCGGAGTGCACCATGCCTCGCCTCTCTGGGTCCACAGTTAGCCCCCCCCTGCCTGAGCTAACAGGGCTTCAGAACCGGCAGCCGTCGGAAATAAGGCTTCCTCCTTTGCTGGGGCCCATCACCTGCAGATAGAGTCAAGCCCGGTTTAAACCCTCTGCTCTGGTGGGGCTTTGGCCTGCTCCATTCTTCTGCTCGGGGTCTCTTAATTTCTAGCTGTGAGCCTCTGCACACGCCAACAACTGGCTATTGCTAGAGCCTTTTTAAAGGTACACTTCCCCGCCAGCCGGGCTTCACTCGCGGAACTCCCTGACCCAGGAGCATCAGCAGGGCCTGGCTTGGAGTTCAACTGCTAGATGTTAGAGACCCTACGGGGCTAGAACTGAGACCCTCAGAGGTGCTGGACACCTCTGCATGGCCATGGGAGGCTTAGGTAAGGACCCTGTGAGGCTGGGCTCAACAGGAAGTACCGCCCAGTGGGACTTGAGCGGCGGCCCCTCACAGTCCCCTGATTGGCCAATACCGGTATATAAACCAGGAAGCCATGATGGGGGAGCTGATTGAGTAACACAGACGGCTGGCCCGCACACCAGACCCTGTGCTCTGGCTTTTGGCCCTGGTCTGTCCTTGACTTTGCTATTCGATTGCTGTCTGTAACCTGGTTCCTGACTCTCAGTTCCCCCTCTGACCCACTTCCGACACTGACCTCCCGGTACCTGACCACTGCTCTGACCACTAGATCTGAGGGCCCTCATCCCAGGCGTGACGCTATAACAGAGACCGGGGCTGCGGTGCTGGGTTCTCACTGTGGCCAGAGCCGCCTCCTGCCTCATCCCCTCCTGTGCCCGGATGGGTCTCCCCTCGGCCCTGCGGGGAGACGGCCCTGGTGTCCCAGCACCCTAACCCCCCCACCCCCCGGATAAGTTGGTGTCCTAGGTCAGTCCACCATCTGTGCCATCAGTGAGACTCAGGGCGGCACACGGTGGGGGGCCTGACTCTGGACCCGGGTCTTCAGTCCTGTCAGCATCCCCAGGCCCCGACCCTCAGGTTGCCAGCCCATCCCCTGCCCCCCATGGGGATGCTGGCAGAAGTTCTGCCCGGCCCGCCGTCCTTGAGCTCCGTGATAACCTTTGGAGCCCCGGTTACAAATTCCCTTAATAATTATCTAATGATCTTGTGTGACATTGTGTCCCGACCAGCCTGGGGTGCTTGAGGCCCGGACGCCATAGCTAGAGGCTGGGTGGGCTGGTGGCCAAGCGTACAGAGAAATCACCACCCCACAGCTCTGCTAGTGCCCAGCAGTCCCAGCTGCAGCCCCGCAGCTCTGCCAACAGCCCCCCGTCCCCACCCAAGGGCCTCCCGGCGTCACCAGCTCTGGGCTGCTTTCCTGTCCCCGGGAAGGAGTCAATTTGCCCTGGCAGGCGCCCAGCTCCGGTGCCCAGTCAGACGCTCACTGCCAGCTTCCCGCTGTGGGCTTTTCTGAAGCCCCCTGAATGGCTGACGCGTCCCGACCCTCCCCCCGGGATTTCGGGGAGCCAGGGATGCTCGGCCTGTCGAAAATGGCTTTGGGGTTCATCCGAGAGAGGACTGGCGCCCAGAGACTCCCCCACAAAGGGTTTCAAACCAGGGTGAGCTGCACCCCTGTAAGTCACTCCTTATTATACCAGTGCTGCGTGTCTACACTGCGGGGCTGCAAGGGGGGCAGCTACATTGGGCCCACCCCTGTGCAGCCATGCCCGTGGGACGCGGGGGGGAGCCCTGGCCTGGCACTCGGATGGTCCCTGCCCCCCTACAGGTGTCCCAGTCTGAGCGCATCCCTGCCTGGCACCGTGCAGTCCCCACCCACCCAGGGGAGCCCTAGCAGGAGGGAGCCCCGTGGTGCCACTACAGAGATGGGCTCTGGCAGGTGCAGCCCCCCTGGGGGCGGCGGTGGAGTCACGACAGCAGAGCCCAGGACCCGCCGGGCTGGGCGCGGGGGTCTGACCCGCTGCTTCCTCTCTCTCTGGCGCCTGCAGTGCCCGCGTGCCTGGGGAATCAGCTGGAGGCCAAGCTGGACAAGCCGACCGTGGTGAACTGGATGTGCCACCGCAAAACCGAGGACTACTTCACCCTCTGGATCAACCTGAACATGTTCCTGCCGCTTGGCGTCGCCTGCTGGATTGACAACACCAGGTACCTGCTCGCCCCCACCCCCGCCAGCCGGCCCCGTAGCCTGCTGAGGACAAGGGGAGCCTTCGATTGGCATTGGGGGCACTGGATGGACCCACCCACCCAGCGCCTTCCACCTCCCTCCACACTTGCAGCCACATCAGGACAGGTCCATCCAAGGTGCAGCTTTAGGCAGGACTGCGGGGGACCCAGCAGCCCGGGCCTCCTGGAACTCCCAGCCACCTCCGCCCAGACGGGATTGTCCTGTGAGCACAGACCCGGGACGCCAGCTCAGAGCCCCGGGGGGGGGGGGGGGGGGGAGCCCTGGCCATGGCAGCCTGCTCGGCCCACAAACCGCGCAGGCTCCTTGCCCCGGGGACTGAGCCCCACGAATGCAGGGAGGCAGCGTGGAAGGGGGTTGAAGTGTAAATGAAGAGCTCTGTTGCACTAGGAGAGATGGGAGCTATGCTTGGGGTAAAAGCCCTGCTCCCGGGTGGGCTTTAAATCAAGCTGAACTTTAAATCAAGTTCACAGGCTGGGAGGGACGGGCTCTGGGGAAGGGCAGCCACTTGGCTGGGCCTGGGGGCTCCTCAGAGGGCCATGGTGAGGGTCTGCGAATACCCAAAGAGCAGGGAGAAGGTCTGTGGAGTGAGACGGGTGTGGCGAGGCCTAGAAATGAGCACTAGGAAAATGGAAGTGGGATTAAAGAAAGCTGCTGGCCCGTGAGAACTCCCAAGGGCTTCGCTTGGAGCTCATACAAATCTAGAGCCAGGGGCTTGCAAAGACAGGCCACTGAACTCTGAATAGCCCATGAATTGTTTCATAACCTCTGTAGGTGTTTGTGTTCACAGCATACAAACTGAAGTTAGACACAGCTTTATTTCTTAGCCTCCAGAACCCTAGCGCACCAAAACCAGAGAGAGACAAAGCAGGCTGCTCCCTATGGCAGAGAGGCTCAAATTGCTCTTGGCCAGCTCTTTGCAGTCTGGCTGCCAAAAACACTGATCACATGCTTCCCTACAGGCAAGCAAGCTGGGGAAAACCCCTGAGAATGTAAAGTGATCGCTTATCATTTTAACAGTTTCCAATACACCATTTTAGGCCCCGATTCTGTGTCCTCTCAGCCGCATCCAGTGCGGGGTCAGGAGGACTGAGGGCAGAGGGGCTGTAAGCAGGGCCCTGTTGTTCCCATGCAGCAGAGACTGGAGCTCTCAATTTGCCGGGAGAATACGCTGCCTCTTCACCAGCTTCCATCACCCGACCTGGGAGCGAGGTGCATTTCCTGGAGATCTGCAAGTGAGCCCCTTCCCTGCTTAAAATGGGCCTTTGAAGACGCTTTTCCCATAACCCTCTAGCTCCCAAATGGCTGGGTTTCTTTCAGTCAGTTTCCTTGCCACTAAAATTTACCCCCAACATTCGTTCACTGCGCAT
Source organism: Sternotherus odoratus (assembly GCA_032164245.1). Lineage (NCBI taxonomy): Eukaryota > Metazoa > Chordata > Testudines > Kinosternidae > Sternotherus > Sternotherus odoratus. The sequence continues at coordinate 34,178,311 of JAVMKO010000014.1, forward strand.
CTAAGGAATGTAGGTTGTAATGAAGCAGTGTCACCATCTCAGTCCCCATCAGCCCTTCCTCCCATTCCTTGCAGTGACCTGTCCGAGTCGTCATTTACCATTTCCCTGTTTGTTTGTTTTTTGGTTTTTTTGGGTCACCTGCAAACTTGATCAGTGATGATCTTATGTTTTTTGCCAGGCTCCTGATAAAATTTGAAATAGCCTAGGTTCAAGAGCCAATCCCTGCAGGACTCCCCTGGAAACATACTCCCTCAATGACAATTCCCCATTTACAGATACATTTGGAGATCTATCAGTTAGCCAGTTTTTAATCCATGTAATGTGGGTCATGTTAATTTAACGTCGTTCTAGTTTTAAGATCTTCAGTCCTACTTGGTAGCTTTGGTTCCTGTGATGAGGTATAGACCCCACACTGGGCAGCACAGGGTTAATGAGCTCTTGTGGGCTCGAGTGGCCCCACCCCATCACACCTGTGAGAGGCATCAGAGTTGGAGGGAGGAGCTTAAAAAGGGCAAACCTGGCCCAGCTGGTGGGAGAGCAGATCTCTGGTCCTCAGCTGACCACTGCCCCACAACTCCTCCCTGGAGGAAAGGAGGGACACCAAGCGGAGCCACCTTTGATGAGACTACTCTTCTGTATTAACAACGTAGCAGAGGAAGGTCTAACGTGATCCGATGGCTGGAAGTTGAAGCCAGACAAATTCAGACTGGAAAGAAGGTGTCCATTTTTGACAGTGAGGGTAATTAACAGTTGGAACGATTTACCCAGGGGCAGGGTGGAGTCTCCATCGCTGGCAATTTTTAAATCAAGATTTGATCTTTGTCCGAAAGACCCGCTCTAGGAATTATTTTGGGCTGATTTCTGGCCTGTACTCCATGCGGGGGAGGGGGGGGTCAGACTAGATGATGCAAGTGGCCCCTTCTGGCCTTGGAATCTGAGTCTGTGGAGATGCTCATGCCCGCAGTAAAGACGGACACCATGGGGCTAGTGGCTGGCTGCTGTTTCCCTTTGTTCCCAATGGGGCGGGTGCCACACTGCCTGTGGGGAAATAGCTCCCGTTCCTTAGAGGTTTTGCTGGGTAGCTCTCTGCCTTCGGTTTCTTCACTGTCAGAGTTGGACAAGCTAATGGAAGCTCCTCTAGTTCAGGTGATAGAGGCCTGGGCTGGGATTTGTTCCTGGCTCGGGGAGGGGGTGTGGGCTAGTGGTTAGTGGTAACTGGTGTGGTTACGTGTCTAGATGGTGACATGTCTGTGACTGGGGTCTGCTGTTAGAGACCTGGATTCTCTTCCCAGTGACTAGAGATCACCTCCGGTACCTCATTTGTACAATAGGAGGCTGGCTCCTACCTACCCGCAGGTGTTGCTCAGGAATCAGGGCAGTGACACACCTGTGGATGTAAGCGGATGTGAGTAGATGAGGTGAGCAGTTGATCTCCTGGCTCCCCCCACAGCCTGGCTTCCTCTAGGCTGTTTTGGAGTTGGGGAGGGTAGACATGGATTCACCAGGCCTCTCTGTGCAAGCAATTAACCCCCTCTTCCCTGCAACCTCAGACACGGGCACTCCCTCCTTGTCCCCACATGCCGGGGGGAGGGGAGTCTGGAAGGCATCCCTGCCCTCCCAGACCCCAAATCCTGCTACATAGAACAAAACCTTCCCCTTGGCTGGGTCAGTGTTGGTCCCCCCTTCCCGCCATGGCACACCCTAAAAACCCAGGAAATGCCAAGTTCTGGGGCACCTTTTCCCATCCCCCCCCCCCCCCCACCCCACCCAGCAGGTCTCCAGCAGGGATTTCTGCCTCTAGCTGTCCAGGACTCATCTCTGCCCGTTGCAATGCACCTGGCCCGCTCTAGCTGACCAGGGAGGGCTGGGACCGATGCAGGGATCCCTGGGTGAGCTCCTCTGGCCCAGGAGATACAGGCCGGTCACTGCGCTCCTCCAGCCATAACGCCCACGAATAAGGCAAAACCTTAACAGTCACCTCATCGGCTATCCAGGGCTGATGTCCTGCGGCCAGCGATAGGACATATTCACGACCCCCATCCCGAAGTCCCAAGCAGGGTGTTTCCCATGCGGGATGGGGGTTGCCTGTCCCCGCCCACAGACCGTGCCGTTGCGCTCTGGCGGGGCGGATCTGCTCCACCCCACCCCCCATCCCATCTCCTCCCCTGTCTCTGCAGAGTGGTGTATAACCGCACCACCGGCGAGATGTCCAACGCGCCTGGAGTGCATATCCGCGTGCCCGGCTTCGGCAAGACCTACTCCGTGGAGTACCTGGACAAGAGCAAGCTGGCAGGTGAGGGGTGCTCTTTTCGGTGTCCAAGGCGAGGGGTCCCCAGGGCCTGGGGGGAGTCCACAAGGTGCTAATCCTGCCGACTAAAACTTAATTCCAGCAAGTCTTTGCCTGAGCAGGTTTCTCACCTGGCCTCAGCTCCCCGAGAAGGTGGAAGGACCCAACATTTTGTGATTTCAGAGCTCTGGCGTGATGGATGCGAAACGGGCGTTTTCTCTCTCCTATCATTCCCCATTGAGTGGTCATCAAAAAAATCACGTTCCACATTTCCCCCGGTCAGAATCCCAGAGTAAGCTCTAGTGTCCAGAATCCCTCGGGCTACCGGCAGAGTGATGGGGTCCCGTTAGTCGGGAGCAAGTGCCCCCCTCCTGCCTCATGGCATGTGAGCACATCACGGCCACTAGCACCAACACCCAGCAGGCAGGACAGGGTATCTACTGCCATGTTTCCTTTCCTATTTGTGTGTGTCATGCTCCACCGTAGCCGCTTGGAACTGGATCCCTTGGTTTTGGGCAAGCAAAGCAATGGGGAGGGGTCAGTCGGGCCCCCGGACCTCTTGTTAAAGGGATGCTGCCGTTAGCTCTTCTAAACCAGAATCGTTCTCTGCAGCAGGGCCCAGTTTCCTGTTTAAGAAAGCAAAGGGGTGGTTTTGTTAGTTTCCTCTGACGGCATTCGTGTAGCACCCAGCCCAGCATCCGGTGCCTCTGTCCTGAGTTCAAAGTCCGGCCTCGCCAGAAGAGGGTTTTCTTCACCTGATCGAAACCCTCGTGACCCGCTACGCCTGTGTCTGGCTTTGTCCCTTGCGGTGTCCAAGAGGTCCGATCCGAAAGCAGACATCATTTCCCCTACAGCGTTGTGACCCAGGTCTCACAGGGGTACTAATGACCCGTGTGGTGTTAGACTCCCAGCGATATACGGTATTACATGTGACCTCCTAAATAAATAAAACCAGGCAGTGCTGTCGATCTTCCCCCACCTCACTCTCTCGCTCTGTGCTGACCCCAATTCCCATCCTATGTCTCTAGAGCCTCCCCACCCTGTACCTCCCAGGACCCCCACAATTCTTGCCCTGTACCTCTGGGGGTCCCCCAACCTCCCTACTGTCTCGGGGGTCCCCCCAATCGCCGTGCTGTCTCTCTCTAGGGTACCTACACACCCTGGTGCAGAACCTGGTGAACAACGGCTACGTGCGGGACCAGACAGTGCGGGCTGCCCCCTACGACTGGAGGATTGGGCCCAGTAAGTGCAGGGTTGGGACCAGCTTCCACCTCGGCCCAGACAGTCATGGAGGGAGGTGGAAGGGCACCCACAGGGGCAGCTTGGTGCACAGGGAGAGCCCCGTGGCCAGGCGGGAGACCAGGCCAACAAGCCTGCCGGGGAGCAGGGTGAGAGAGCCTGAAAGAGACACCCATGAGGGGAGGGGGGGCCCTAGTGGGTGAGATGGGGGTGGGGGAATCCTGCAGGAAATTATCATATAGTGGGGGCATGGGGGACCCCGCAGGGAGTGATCCTCTAGTGGGGGGGGGGAGTCCCCCCCAGTGCGTTTCCCCTTCTGCCCCTCCAGGCCTGGGTTCCTGTGTCTCTCGTTGTGCCGGGTTGTAGGGACCTGCCCCCGGCTCCTGCTGCCCGTGGCACGATGCCCCCTCTCTCCCCAGACCAGCAGCCCCAGTATTTCCAGAACCTGAAGGCGCTGATTGAGGAGATGCACGACGCCTACCAGAGACGGGTCTTCCTGCTGGGCCACAGCCTGGGCAACCTCAACATCCTCTACTTCCTGCTGCAGCAGCCCCCGGCCTGGAAAGCCCGGTTCATCGGGGGCTTCATCTCCCTGGGGGCCCCCTGGGGCGGGGCCGTCAAGTCCATGCTGGTCTTGGCCTCCGGTGGGTGAGGGCTGCCGCTGGCGGCTTCCTGGCGTGGAGGAAGGGGGAGGGGTGGATCTGTGGGCGAGCCCCCCAGGGTGGGCTGCAAATGTCTCCATCCGGAGCTCACCAACCACCTGGCGTCTGAGTGCCGGGCCCCAGTCCAGTCTGGGAGCTCCCGCCTGGGGTTTGCCGTGGGTAGCGTTGCCCCACTGGCCAGGGGCGGGCAGTTCGGAGCAGGCCGGGGAGGGAACGCCTGCCGCAGAAAAGGAACAACCGTAAAAAGACTTCCCCTGAAGCTCTACCGGCTACTCCCCGCACGCCCGCCTCCCAATTCACTCCACGTGCAGCTTCTTGGGGAGCAGGTTCCTCCACCCCAGAATAGCCCCTCGCGGGGCGGTGTGGGCACTCCACTAGGATGCAGGAGAACCAGGTTCGAGGCCCAGCTCTGCCTGATTTGAGGGCACTTGTCCTAAGTTCTCCCTCCTCCTAGGTGAGAGTCCGAAGCAGCAGGCAAGAGGCTATTCACTTTGTCGGGAGGTTTTTTGACCAGGCCTATGTCCCGCCTCACTCACCAACCGGCTCCATTCCCCCCACACCCAACCCTGCCAAGCCAGCCAGTCCCCTCTCCATTGGGTCTGTACTCTCTACACCACATTCAGAAGACGAGGAAACCAAGCAGAAACACCCCACCCCCACAGACACCTTCCCTGAGACGCAGAACCCCTCTACTTCCTACCCCTCCTCCATTCAGACCTCCCCTGAGCCCCCGCCCAGTATTGTCAACCCCAGAAGTTCAAAAATCATGCGCTGGGCCTTGACAAGTCAGGAGAGTGGCTTAAAAATCAACACATTTTGGGGGGGGAAAAAGACATTGTGGGTGCTTTTCCTTTGCCTTCTGGTGTCTGACTGTGTGTAGGACTGCATTAGTGTCACGTTTTCATGCCTTTCTCCACAGCCAGGAGGGTCAGAAACTTACTTTCCGTTTAAAGGACGTGGACATTTTCTGGAATAATCACGGGACTCCAGGAGCAGGGTCTTTCCAAAATACATTAAATAGGGCAAGACTCACATTAAAACCGGGAGATTTGCCTCTCCTGTCCAACACCCTTGGAAACACCCTCACCCCGCAATGCACACCCAGAGCCGGCTCAGAAAACCTAACACAGGCTTAGGACTCTCTCCCTTCCTGCCGGATACCCCGCACCACCAGCTGAGAAACTCCCCCAGCACAAAACCCTGTCCCCATCCCCCCACAACACACACACTTCTGGTTGGGCTTGGAGGAGCAAGGACAGACACCCAGCAGGGAAAGACTGTGGCTGTAAGGAGCGGTGTGGATGACTCATAGGGTGCACTCTCCCCTTAAATAGTGACAGGTTTCAGAGAGGTAGCCATGTTTTATCTGTACCAGCAAAAACAATGAGGCACTTTAGAGACTAACAAATTTATTTGGGCATAAGCTTTTGTGGGCTAAAACCCACTTCATCAAATGCATGGAGTGGAAAATACAATAGAGAGGTATAAATACACCGAATATGAAAAGATGGGAGTTGCGTACCAAGTGGTGGTGGGGGGTGTCAGTGCTAACGAGCCAATTCAATTAATGTGGAAGTGGGTCATTCTCAACAATTGACAAGAAGGGAGGAAAAAATCACTTTTGTAGTGCTACTGAGTTCAATGTAATCAAGGTGACCCATTTCAAACAGTAGACAAGAAGGTGTATCAGCAAGGGGAAAATTAGTTTTTGTAGTGACCCAGCCACTCCCAGTCTTTATTCAGGCCTAATTTGATGGTGTCCAGTTTGCAAAATAATTTCAGTTCTTTGGTTTCTCGTTGGAGTCTGTATTTGAAGTGTTTTGGTTGAAGAATGGCCACTTTTAAGTCTGCTATTGAGTGTCCAGGGAGATTGAAGTACTCTCCTACTGGTTTCTGAATGTTATAATGTCAGATTTGTGTCCATTTATTCTTTTGCGTAGAGACTGTCCGGTTTGGCCAATGTACATGGCTGAGGGGCATTGCTGGCACAGGATAAAGCTTATGCCCAAATAAATTTGTTAGTCTCTAAGGTGCCACAAGGACTCCTCGTTGTTCTCCCCTTAGAGTTCATGCTGACCGCAATGCCCCAGTGCAGTGCTCCAGGGTGCTGTGCTGCAGCAGAGTAGGGGGCTCTGTAGGGGGCGCTTTCCCCACATAGTGACATCCAGTAGTTTTACCACAAAACAATATTTCTCTTGGCCTCCTGCCCTGGCTTACAGCATCTGTAAAGCAGCAACCTTGCCCCCCACTCACCCGCCCCCCCCCCCCAGAGGTGGCTGCATTTCAGCAGTATGTATAATCTATACCCTGCTTTGGGACCCCAGTTAATTTTGCTAGAGGTGCTGTTCCTGATGCGTCCCCCTGTGACTTGCAGGAGACAACCAAGGCATCCCGATGGTCACAAACATCAAGCTGCGTGAGGAACAGCGCATGTCCACCACGAGTCCCTGGATGTTCCCGACCAACCTCGCCTGGCCCGAATCCCACGTCTTCATCTCCACACCGTCCTACAACTACACGTACCGGGACTACCGGCGCTTCTTCCGCGCCGTCAACTTTGAGGACGGCTGGTACATGTGGAACGACACCAAGGACCTGCTGAAGGGACTGCCCCCTCCCGGCGTGGAGACCTACTGCCTCTACGGCACGGGCTTCCCCACAGCGGAGACCTACATCTACGACGAGCGCTTCCCCTACGAGGACCCCGTGGACGTGGTCTATGGGGACGGGGACGACACCGTCAGCACCCGCAGCATGAAGCTGTGCGACCGCTGGCACAAGCAGCAGCCGCAGCCGGTGCACGTGGTGGAGCTGCCCGGGGTGGATCACCTCAATATGGTTTTCAACAACCAAACGCTCAGCTACATCAATGAGATACTGCTGGGCAGCTTCCCGGCGCCTGCGGAGGAGCAGGGAGGGAGTGGGCAAAAGACCCCGGAGCTCGGAGCCCACCCGGGCCAGGAAGACGCTCTCTGGTCAGAGGACCACTAAGAACCCCAAAATGAACTGAAGGCAGTGGGGGGGGGGGTCAGCTCGGCTCCCGACCGGCTTCCCTCCAGCAACGGGGTCAAATTTGAGGGGCAAAGCAACACCTGCTCCGACTGGCTTTTGTATTGGGCGTGGTGATTAATTACACACGAGAGGCTTGTTACTTGCATATTAGCAGACGGGTAATTAACAACATTGCCAGCTAATTCCATCACGCTGGCAGGTGTCACCATGACACTGCCATCCCCGGCCTGCTATCGTAACGCCGACAGACACCGGTTGTCAGCAGGCAGGATCGAACCTGGGACCTTTGATGTTTAGTGTATGAGTCTCTACTGCGTGAGCTAAAAGCCGTGGGGCTCTTCTCTAAGGCTGTAGCAGACTCATTCCTCTCTACTGGCCAGAGACAGAGCCCCACACTCAACAGACCCCAGGGCCTGTGCCAGGTTTGTGCTGTGCCCCCTTGGTCCCTGTGCTGGGCTCTGCGGCAGGCAGGCTTGGATTTGCACCCAAGAAATCGGTGCCCCCGGGGGGGGGGGAAGGAAGCAGGGGCCTTTGTGGGGCCCCCCTGAGAAGCGGAGCGGTTCCGCTCCAAGAGAACGAATCTGCCCCCCTCCTAGAGCCGGAGAGTCACAGGCAGCTGGGTAACTGAACGCATGGGCCGGGAAGGCCCTTTCAGGACTGGAACTGCAGTGAGGGGCACACGCCTCTGGGGCCGGGCCTTTGCTAACTGCTATCATCACTAGGAGCATCAGAGCTGCGTCTGGCCTGGGAGAGAAGTATCCCCTGGAGCAGTGGGCTAGCCCCCACATAAAGCACTAGGAGGCCAGGCTAGAATCACTCCAGCCCGCCCAGAGCCTGCGCTGGCCTGGACGTGCTTGCCCAGGGCCCTGAGAACGCCGTGCAAACACCGCTTAGCCGCAGGCGCCCGTTTCTCTCGCCAAAGGTGCCAGAGTCCCAGGAGAGCCCTGCGTTGGGCACGCTGCATCCTCCTGGGAGGACCCAAATGCTGACTGCCTGTGCTTTAAGCCGCTGGAGTCTGAACAGAGCCCAGACACTGCCCTTATTGGGGTTCTCTAGACCCACACTTGGGGTGCAGATCCTCTGTCTTAGCACCTCCTCACCATTGCTCTAAATCGCACACAAAATGCACAGGTCTATACAAAAACACTAAACCTCCATGGTTTTCAGAGGGGTAGCCATGTTAGTCTGTATCAGCAAAAACAACCAGGAGTCCTTGTGGCACCTTAGAGACTAACCCATTATTTGGGCATGAGCTTTCGTGGGCTAGAGCCCACTTCATCAGATGCACGGAGTGGAAAATACAGAGGCAGGTAAAAATACACAGCACATGACCAGAAGGGAGTTGTCTTACCAGGTGGGGGGCCAGCGCTAATGAGCCAATTCAATTAAGGTGCAAGTGGGCTATTCTCAATAGTTGACAAGAAGGGGTGAAAACTAATGAGGCCAATGTAATCAAGGTGGTTCATTTCAAAGAGTTGACAAGAAGGTGTGAGTATCAGCAGGGGGAAATTACTTTTTGTAGTGACCCAGCCACTCCCAGTCTTTATTCAGGCCTAATTTGATGGTGGCCAGTTTGCAAATTAATTCCAGTTCTGCAGTTTCACCTTGGAGTCTGTTTCTGAAGTTTTTTTGTTGACAAATGGCCACTTTTAAGTCTGTTATTGAGTGTCCAGGGAGACTGAAGTGTTCTCCTACTGGTTTTTGAATGTTATTATTCTTGATGTCTGATTTGTGTCCATTTATTTGTGTTCATTTATTATTCTTATTTTGTGTAGACACTGTCCGGTTTAGCCAATGTACATGGCGGAGGGGCATTGCTGGCACATGATGGCATATATCACATTGGTAGATGTGTAGGTGAACGAGCCCCTGACGGTGTGGCTGATGTGATTAGGTCCTATGATGGTGTCCCTTGAATAGATATGCAGAAAGAACTGGCAACGCAGTCTGTTGCAAGGATTGGTTCCTGGGTTGGTGTTTTTGTTGTATGGTGTCTAGTTGCTGGTGAGCATTTGCTTCAGGTTGGGGGCTGTCTGTAAGTGAGGACTGGCCTGTCTCCCAAGGTCTGGGAGAGTGAGGGATCATCCTTCAGGATAGGTTGTAGATTCTTGATGATGCTCTGGAGAGGTTTTAGTTGGTGGCTGGAGGAGACAGCTAGTGGTGTTCTATTACTTCCCCTGTTGGGCTTGTCCTGTAGTAGGTAACTTCTGGGTACCCTTCTGGCCTGTCAATCTGTTTCTTCACTTCACCAGGTGGGTACTGTAGTTTGAAAAAAGCTCGATAGAGAAGCTGTAGATGTCTGTCTCTGTCTGAGGGATTGGCGCAAATGTGGTTGTATCTTAGAGCTTGGCTGTAGACAACGGATCATGTGATGTGGTCTGGATGAAAGCTGGAAGCATGTAGGTAAGTACAGCGGTCAGTAGGTTTCCGGTATAGGGTGGTGTTTATGTGACCATCTGTGTCTAGGAAGTGGATTTCTTGTGTGGAGTGGTCCAGGCTGAGGTTGATGGTGGGGTGGAATTCCTCAAGGGCCTCCCTTCCCATGGGTCCAGATGATGAAGATGTCATCAATGTAGCACAAAGAGAGTAGGGGCATTAGAGGATGACAGCTGAGGAAGTTCTAAGTCCACCATAAAAATGTTGACATACTGTGGGGCCATGCGAATACCCACAACAGTCCTGCTGACTTGAAGGTATAAAGTGTCCCCAAATCTGAAATAGTTGTGGGTGAGGACAAAGTCACAAAGGTCAGTGTAGTGGGGAGGTCACCCTGCTCCAGCCCTGAAGGGGTTAAAACAGCCCTGGAAAAGGGCTGCCCTAGGGAGCCAATAAGGTAGGCTGATTGGGAAAGCAGCCATAGGTGGGCTACGCTAGGCCACAGCTGGCTCCGATAAAAGGGCTGTGAGCCAGAAGCTAAGGGAGTCTCTCTAGCTTTAGAGGGAGAAGGAGCTGGGCACCTGGGGGCTCAGGGTACTGAGAGTAGAGCAGTGCTGGGGAAAGGCAAGAGGAGCTGGGGAGCTCCAGCCTGGCAACTCCTCAGGCTTCGGGCCTTGTTAAAGGCCTGCAGAAGGGACTGGGGCTACAGAGGGGCAGCCCAGAGATAGACCGAGGCGGCTGGTCCAAACCCCCGTGCCAGTGATGGTTTACAGACTGCCCCAGTGAGTGGGGGCTAAATGCTGACTGGCAGTAGCCATTGAGACCAGGGCGGGGGGGTTAGAGCGGTTGAAAGGGGAGACCCAGAGAGTGAGGGTTCTGCTGGGGTAGAACCCCAGGGCAAAGGGCACCAGGAGGGACCCGGGGCCAGCGGCAGGCAAGACATCAGCCAACAGAGGGCGCTCTGAGCTGAAAAGAGCTAATTCCCAAGACGACCAGCAGGCGGCGCCGTGTCGGTGACTCTTCACATCACTACAGTCGGCCCCCAGGTTTGCCGTGACGTTATCGGGGATACTGTTCCTGACAGCTTGTGTGGACCGCTGGTGTCGAGAGCTTCTGCATCCATAGTGGCCAGGACGGTGTTTTCTGGAAGATCACCGACGGACTGTAGTTTCCTCAGGAAGTCAGTGGTGTCTCGAAGATAGCTGGGCAGGCTGGTAGCGTAGGGGCTGAGGAGAGAGTCCACACAGCCAGACAATCCCGCTATCAGGGTGCCAATTCCCCAGATGACGGGGCGTCCAGGATTTCCAGGTTTATGGATCTTGGGTAGTAGAATACCCCTGGTCGGGGCTCTAGGGTGTGTCTGTGCAGATCGGTTCCTGTGCTTTTTCAGGGTGTTTCTTGAGCAGATGGTGGAGTTTCTTTTGGTGGCCCTCAGTGGGATCAGAGGATAGCGGCCTGTAGAATGGGGTGTCAGACAGTTGCCTAGCAGCTTCTCGTTCATATTCCGACCTATTCAAGATGACGACAGCACTCCTTTGTCAGTCTTTTGATTATGATGTCAGAGTTGTTCCTGAAGCCGCGGAGAGCGTTGTGTTCTGCACGGCTGAGGTTATGGGGCAAGGGATGCTGCTCTTCCACAATTTCAGCCTGTGTCCTTCGGCGGAAGCACTCTGTGTAGAAGTCCAGTCCGTTGTTTCAACCTTCAGGAGGAGACATCAGAAGTAGGATTCTAGGTTGGGGGGTGGGGAGAGGGCAGAAGGAGAGGCCCCGAGATAGGACAGACTCTTCTGCCAGGCTAAGATTACAGCTGGATAGATTATTGGGTGAGCTAAGGGAACCACTGCTGTGGCCCCTTGTGGCATGTAGGAGTTTAGATACTTTAGTGTCCGTTTTCCTCTGTAGAAAAGCAAAGTGTGTAAATGGCTTCTCTAGTTTTTGTTACGTCCAGCCACCAGGACGTTCGTGTGGAAGGTTGTTTTTTTATGAGAGTCTCCAGTTTTGAGAGCTCATTCTCAATCTTCCTGTTTGCTGTACAGGATGTTGACCGGGGGAATCTGCAGTTTCTCTGAGAGTGTGTGGCACAATCTCTCACCACAGTCTGTGTGGTGGGTTGACGGTGAGGGATTTTTTACCGTCTGTCCTTTTGGTGTGATGTCCATCCGTTTGGAAAGGAAGATGACGTCTGTCTGTATCTGCACAAGTTTTTTCACAAAGTTGATGGATTTCCGCTTCATACGGCTAAATTCAAGGCCTTGCATGGTGACAGGGTTCAGAGGGGTAAAGCCGTGTTAGTCTGGCTCAGCAAACACAACGAGGCGTCCTTGTGGCACCTTAGAGACCAACACATTTATTTGGGCATAAGCTTTTGTGGACTAAACCCCAACTTGTTCCCTGCCTCAGTATCCTCACCACCCCGAGCTGGGCTCAGAGTCCTCTACAGTCGTCCACGGTCCTTCTGCCGCAGTGCAAGGCTTGTCTTCTGAACCATGGAGCCTCAGCTCCCCCCGCAGGTCAGCGTGCTCTGACCTTCATGGGTCCCGCAACTAAACCGGCTCCCACTGCTGCGAGTCTGCCCGTCTCTTTCTCTCCTCTGCCCAGAACTCACCGTGCAGCTGTGACTCTTCCCCTGACACTGTTGACCCAATATACACCTTCTGGGCTGGGGGGGGGGGTCCTTCCACTCTTCACATGCAAGCCCCCTCTTACAGGGCTGGGGAAAATTTTCTAGCTTCAGCCAAGCTCCTTTGCATACCCTATCGTTAGGTTCTGGTCTGTGCCCCAGCCTGTAACTCCTGGGAGGAAGCCAGGCCAGGCCCCAAAGTCCCCAGCATTCCACCGGGGCCGGCCTGTGACCTCCAGGACTCTGAGACTGGGCTGTCGGCACCAGTGACCCCGTCTCTCTTCGTGGCTCCCAGCACCGAACTCAGCCCAGCCCGACTCCTGCGGGAGGGAGATCTGGACCGTCCCCGTCCGGGCGCTCAGTGAGTATTCACAGCGACACAGGCAGCCTCTCCAAACCACGGTACCATCGCCTGGTCACCTGGCTACAGAATCGGAACACCTGGGGTTAGCTCAGAGAGGCAGAAGTTAAGTCAGAGTCCACCCTGGCTAAGCCATGATGGCCAGCCAAGCTGTGATGGATTCATCTCTGGTGCTAGTCTCTGTGCTTATTTCCAAAACGGCCACCCCAGTTCCAGCCTTCTGACACCCTTCTCTCCAGCTCAGTTCCCGAGTCCCACCTGCTGGGTTTCCTGTGTTAGGTGTTAATCGTTCAGTCCTTGGGGCATCTCTCTGTCTTGTCGGAACCTCTGTCGATTTGGGTCGAATTGAGCCTGTTCTTTAATGACTCTCTTCATTCCAGAGACAGCGAGGTGACAGTCACACCTTTTGCTGATCCAAGAGCAGTGTTAGTCATTTACACCCACTGGGTAGCAATGCAACATACAGAGGGAAACTGAAGCACACATAGGATTTATAAAAATTCCCACTTTGTCATATCTCTTCCCCCTTTGAGACTGAACTGAACAGAGTCACTTTAACTAGTGACCTGGGGAAGTTTGAACACAGAAACATTATTCATAGATGTCACAGCCTTTTCCCAGTATTGCCAGATGTTCAAAAATCATGAGTCAGGCTCACCAAAAATCATGAAATTGGCTTTAAAATCATGAGATTATGTAAAAATAATGGAGGGGGTGTTATTTTTCTTTACCTTTTTCTTTTTGAGTCTTTAGGCTGCACTGGGGTCTCATTTGGAAGCTTTTTCTACAACCACAAGCGCTAGAAACGTCCTTTTTCTTTAAGAATGAAGGCTGAAATCATCACATCTCCACTTGACTCCAGGAGATGGAGCTTTAAGGAAAACAATAATTATCATGAGACACACGACAAAATCATGAGAGTTGGAAACACTGAATTTCCAATCCCTTGGTAGCTTTTGTGATTCTTACGGCAGTTTCTAAGCAATCAAACTTTCAATACACAATCCAGAGCAGTTTCACAACCTCCCTTAGGTCTGGTCTGTTAGATGGCACCAGCAGGGTGTACATGAGGAGTTTTCATGCTGCCCCACATCCTTTTCCCACCCCAAACTGGGAATGAAGTCCTGCCACCATCTCCTTGCCCTCGTCTGCCAGGGAGCGAGGAGGGCAATAAATCCACATTCCTGCATGTCAGCCATCTTGGCTGCACCTTGGGGTGTTTTTATCATACCCCTTGCTTGGGGTAGCATTCTGAAGTGACCCCCTTGAGCATTTATTGGGGAAGAGGGGTGTCACGGAGCGCCCGGGCGATGGTCTGGAACCACTCCCTAGGAAGCCAGGCAGGACTTCGGGTGAAGGGTCCCTTCTCCGTACACAGCCTGTTTCCAAGGCTAGGAGCTTCACGGGTACCCACTTCCACCTTCCTGGGTCTGACCTCGGAGCATTCAGCACCTTCTTCCCCTCTGTGCGCTTCCCCCAGCAAGCCCGCCTGGGCAGGGTCCTGAGGGAGCCCATGGCTTCTGCACCCCAACTCCACAGTCAAACGTGACTCTCAGCCAGCCAGTAAAACAGAGGTTTATTCGTCGACAGGTACATGGTCTAAGACCGAGCTTGTAGACCCCCAAACCTCTCAACTGGATCCATTTTGGGGGCCCAAGGGAGGCCGGACCCTGCCTGGGCCTGCCTCCCTTCTGCCCACACAGCTTCAGATTCAAACTCTCTCTCCAGCCAGCTGCAAAAACTCCCAAACTCCAACTCACTCTCCCCAGACCCTCCTTTTCTTTCCTTTGTCTCCCCGGGGCAGAAGGTATCACCTGACCTCTCTCCAACAGGTTCATCTGACCTCTTTGTTATTCAGCACTTCCAGCCTTGAGAGTGGGGAGGGGCCCGGCCCTCAATTGCCAAGGCAGGTCGGCCACTTGCTTACACTGTCTCTCTGCTTTGCATCAACTACACACCCTTATCCCTCCACACAGACACTCAAGAAATGCATAGGGGAAACTGAGGCACACGCACAGCATTCCTACTTCGTCACAAGGGGGGGCGGGAGAGATTTGTCCCCCTACAAGATAGACCTTAACCCAGCCATATGTCTGAGGCTGTGGTGATGCAGGGTGCCCCCCCACATTGGCAGGCCCCCTCTGGAGTTGTGTTCCAACCCCAGGGCTGTGTGTATTCAGGGAACCCACTGTGGGGTACACGTGTTGCCCTCACCCCCAGGACAGGGTCCTCCCCACCCCCTGGTGGGCTGTGATTCGGGGTCTCTTGGTTAAGAGAACCCACCATGACCACACTGTGACCATGTGTCGGTTACCAGCAATGGCTTCTGGCTGCTTTACCCTTCTCTGGGCCTTCTCTTACCTGTGGACAGGACATCCATGTTGGCAGTCCCCCTTCCCTGCCTGTGTCTCCCCACGCTCAACGGGGGGGCTCAACTACCACAGGGCTCAACACTGCCTCTGCTTTCTCATGGCTGGCCACGAGCTTGCTCCCCTAGTCACAGCATCAGGCTTGAGGGCAATTATGCCTTAGCCAGTGGAGAGGGTTTCAGGTCATTCTTCTGCCCCATTCAGATTCAGGTGCCTAGTGATGGACAGAAAGTTGTCTTGAGCTTCACAGCCTTTCCTTTGTGTTGCAAGCAAGGGGGAGGGGGATCATGTCCCGTATCAGCTGCTCCAGTATATTGCCAGGGATCAGTGTCAGACTTACAGCCCTATAATGACCCTGCTCGTCCCATTTACCCTTCTGAAATATTGGCACATTAGCTTTCTTCCACTCTTTTGGAACTTCCTTGGTCTTCTGAGACTTACTGGAAAGCAACGTGAAAGGTGCGGTGAGCACCTCAGCCAGCTCCTTTAAAACTCTTGGATACAAGTTATCCAGACTTGCAATTTAACTGTGGTAGCAGCTGTTTACTATCCCGCTGACACAGGAGGGGAATCGTACCATATAGTCTATAGGGCACCTGCATGGTGTCTATAGGGTGCTTATAGGGGCTAGGGTGTCTATAGGGTGTCCATAGGGTGCTATATAGGGTGCTTATAGGGGCTAGGGTGTCTATAGGGTGTCTATAGGGTGCTATATAGGGTGCTTATAGGGGCTAGGGTGTCTGTAGGGTGCTATATAGGGTGCTATATAGGGGCTAGGATGTCTATAGGGTGCTATATTGGGTGCTATATAGGGTGCTATATAGGGGCTAGGATGTCTATAGGGTGCTATATAGGGTGTCTATAGGGGCTAGGGTGGGGTGGGTTTCCAGAGTGCAAAGGGACTATAGGATCCATGGAGGGGTAGGAAGAGTCTCGGGGGGGGGCCGCCCCTCCGGAGGTCCCTGGGACAGGCGCGCGCACTGAAGCAAGGGGCAGGGGCGCGCGCCCGAGCCCCCCTCAGCAGGGCGAGCGTCTGGCGCGGCCCCGATGGGAGGGGGGAGCCCCGCGGCTGTGCCCGGCCAATGGGAAGGAGGGGCGGGCGATCTCCCCCCTGGGTCGCGCTCGGATTGGGTCTCCCTCCGAGGCCGGCCCGCCATTGGCTGGAGGCGGTGAGCGGGGAGGTAGGACGGCTGCGGGCCGCGCGAGGCCTGCCCGGGGTGAGAGCCGCGGGGCGGGGGAGGGGCGGGGCTGGGACCGGCGCGGGGCGGGCGGGGCCGTGACCCGGGGCCGGGTCGAGTCTCGCGGCCGGCTCCGAGCGCGGGATGAGGCGGGTCCCGGGCGCCGCCCGCGCTGTGGCGCCCCCTGGCGGAGGGGCGGGGAGGGGCCCCGGCAAGCATGTGACGGGCCTTTGTGCCCAGCGCCCCCCCCCCCCACAGCGCCCCCTGCTGTCCCCGCCCCCACGGGGCTTGCAGTGTCTCCCTCCCCCACTGCCCCCCGCAGTGTTCACAGGGCCCCCTCCCCCACTGCCCCCCCGCAGTGTTCACAGTGCCCCCTCCCCCACTGCCCCCCCCGCAGTGTTCATAGTGCCCCCCTCCCCCACTGCCCCCCGCAGTGTTCACAGTGCCCCCTCCCCCACTGCCCCCCCGCAGTGTTCACAGTGCCCCCTCCCCCACTGCCCCCCCCGCAGTGTTCATAGTGCCCCCCTCCCCCACTGCCCCCCCGCAGTGTTCACAGCATTCCCCCTCCCCCACTGCCCCCCAGCAGTGTTCACAGTGCCCCCTCCCCCACTGCCCCCCAGCAGTGTTCACAGTGCCCCCTCCCCCACTGCCCCCCCCGCAGTGTTCATAGTGCCCCCCTCCCCCACCAGCAGTGTTCACAGCATTCCCCCTCCCCCACTGCCCCCCCCGCAGTGTTCACAGTGCCCCCTCCCCCACTGCCCCCCCGCAGTGTTCACAGTGCCCCCTCCCCCACTGCCCCCCCGCAGTGTTCATAGTGCCCCCCTCCCCCACCAGCAGTGTTCACAGCATTCCCCCTCCCCCACTGCCCCCAGCAGTGTTCACAGTGCCCCCTCCCCCACTGCCCCCCCGCAGTGTTCACAGTGCCCCCTCCCCCACTGCCCCCCCGCAGTGTTCACAGTGCCCCCTCCCCCACTGCCCCCCGCAGTGTTCACAGTGCCCCCTCCCCCACTGCCCCCCCCGCAGTGTTCACAGGGCCCCCTCCCCCACTGCCCCCCCGCAGTGTTCACAGTGCCCCCTCCCCCACTGCCCCCCCCGCAGTGTTCACAGGGCCCCCTCCCCCACTGCCCCCCCGCAGTGTTCATAGTGCCCCCCTCCCCCACTGCCCCCCCGCAGTGTTCACAGGGCCCCCTCCCCCACTGCCCCCCCGCAGTGTTCATAGTGCCCCCTCCCCCACTGCCCCCCCGCAGTGTTCACAGTCCCCCACTGCCCCCCCAGCAGTGTTCACAGGGCCCCCTCCCCCACTGCCCCCCCGCAGTGTTCATAGTGCCCCCTCCCCCACCAGCAGTGTTCACAGCATTCCCCCTCCCCCACTGCCCCCCAGCAGTGTTCACAGTGCCCCCTCCCCCACTGCCCCCCGCAGTGTTCACAGGGCCCCCTCCCCCACTGCCCCCCCCGCAGTGTTCACAGGGGCCCCTCCCCCACTGCCCCCCGCAGTGTTCACAGTGCCCCCTCCCCCACTGCCCCCCAGCAGTGTTCACAGGGGCCCCCTCCCCCACTGCCCCCCGCAGTGTTCACAGCGATCCCCCTCCCCCACTGCCCCCCGCAGTGTTCACAGTGCCCCCCTCCCTCACTGCCCCCCGCAGTGTTCACAGGGACCCCCTCCCCCACTTCCCCCTGCAGTGTTCACAGGGACCCCCTCCCCCACTGCCCCCCCGCAGTGTTCACAGGGACCCCCTCCCCCACTTCCCCCCGCAGTGTTCACAGTGCCCCCTCCCCCACTGCCCCCCCCGCAGTGTTCACAGGGCCCCCTCCCCCACTGCCCCCCCGCAGTGTTTACAGCGATCCCCCTCCCCCAGTGCCCCCCCCCAGCAGTGTTTACAGCGATCCCCCTCCCCCAGTGCCCCCCCCCCCGCAGTGTTCACAGCGATCCCCCTCCCCCACTGCCCCCCCCAGCGGTGTTTACAGCGCTCCACCTCCCCCAGGTCCCCAGTCTGTGTGACCCCTGCCAGGCCCTCACCATTAGACCAGCCTGCACCCAGGGGAGGCTTCCGCAGGGGTTTAAAAAGTAAAAGTGTGGGCTGGTGCAGTCGCAGATAAAGACTTTATCATGGGGGAGGGGATCATTAAGGTTGCTCAGGCAAACTTCATTTTGCCCTTTCCTGACCTTTGATGGCTGGACAGCGTGACCTGGACACTTATTTAATTCGTTTTTGTCATTACTCAATTCACCCTAACATTTTGCACACCTCCATCTCCACAAAAACCTCATCCTCCTGTCCTCTTCACAGGCTGTTCTTCTGACAGCACCTGCCTGATCAGCTCCCCCGCTCCCAGGCTCTACTTCCCGGCATACATTAGTCTACTACTCTCTTCCTGTGCAAAGTGAAAAATTAGTGGCAGTGGGACCATTCTGTGAGAGAAGCAGCAGTTCCTCAGTCCATGTTCTGCCCCAAGTCTCCACTCACCCTGGCTGAGGGATGTTTAGTTACCCAGTGTGCAAGAAAAGACCAGGAATGCCCTCCTAGTGCATTGTTAACAAAGTCCTGTGGACTTTGTTAACTCTGCTATTCCAGACTAACACGGCTACCACCCTGATTCTCTCCTAGTGCATATAGTTCCAGGCACATATAGTCCCCGGGACAAGCTGTGCCTGTGGGATGAATTGTCTCGCACCTGAACTTACATGGAGGATACTGTTTTGTAGAAAAGAACAGTGTCCTCCACATTGCATGACCTCACATGCACCATAGGTGCCATGTAACGTTGCATGGAGAATGCCTGTTTGCGTACAAGTGCAGAATTGCATGCCGGGCTAAAAACGTACAGTCGAGCCCCACAATACCACGCCCCACGATAGCGCGAATCCGCGGGGCACGCGGGGCTCCCGACAGCAACAGTGGGCGGTACTTTGATGTAGCACAACCCTGCAATACCGCGACCCCAAACGGGCGACATTTTTGGACCCCGATCGTCGTGGTATTGCGGGGCTCCACTGTAATTAGAAAGACAAGGTGGGTGAGGTAATATCTTGTATTGGATCAACTGCTGCTGGTAAGAGTGACAGTCTTCAGCGCTTACCCAGAGCTCTTCTTCAGACCTCCTAGATCTGAAGTAAAGTTCCTAGGGTTGAAGAAGAGCTCTGAGGAAGCTCCAAAGCTTCTCTCTCTAACAGCAGAAGTTGGTCCCATGAAAGCTATTACCTCACCCGCCTTGTCTTGCTAATATCCTGGGACCAACATGGCTACAACACCACTGCGTATAAAAACGTTATGGCACGCCATTGTACAGGTCTCATTAATGTGGGAATTGTAACTTCTGCACTTCCTAACTCTGCAATCTTAACACCACAGTTAGGCAGACCTCTGCACCTAATAGTTTTGCTTTACTCTTAATTTTTTCCTTTAAGCCAGACCAAACCCGTGCTCCTCATTGAGAACTCGGTCAAGGTCAAGTTAGCTCTAGTTATATTGAAATACCGAGGGTTTTTTTAACAATAGGAAAAGCACATTTCCTCCTTGTATCCATGCACTGATTTAATTAAATCAGCAAACCCTCTCTGTGGACACTTAGAATCTCAGGGCTGGAAGGGACCTCAGGAGATCATCTAATCCAACCTCCTGCTCAAAGCACCAATCCCTATTTTTGCCCTATATTCCTAAATGGCCCCATCAAAGATTGAACTCACAACCCTGGGTTTAGCCGGCCATTGCTCAGACCACTGAGCTATCCCTCCCCTCAAT
Organism: Sternotherus odoratus; assembly: GCA_032164245.1. NCBI lineage: Eukaryota > Metazoa > Chordata > Testudines > Kinosternidae > Sternotherus > Sternotherus odoratus. The sequence goes on from JAVMKO010000014.1 coordinate 34,198,155, forward strand.
GGGGGTAGAGGCATCATTTACAATGATTTAATGAGGTTCATTTCAAAACTAGATTGGTGCACATTCTGTGCATATACTTGTGCTTATTGTGGAAATGACCTCTTGGTACACAACAAGCACAGACAACTTTAGATCCAAAGCTAAAATTTGGAGTGTGAAAATGAAAGTGGGGCTGTAAATCAACTGGTGCTTTTTGGTCTAATCTCTTCTGGAGAGTTGGTGGCTGGGCTGGACTTTCCCCCACCTCTGGGGTTACTGAACTTCTGGATGTAGGGAATTTACCTGCAGATGTCGGTAAGAGCCAACCTACTTGGGAAATTAGAAGAAGAGAGGTATTTTGTTCCTCATAACTATGATGTCACAACAGTTACAGCATCCTGGTGTTTAGGAGACTTCTCTTTTGAGGTTATTTGTGCAGTTCCTGCATCTCTTTGTGTCTGTCGATAGGTACAAGGCTGAGATGAGAACACCTGGTTTGATGTAACCTCGAGAAGGATTTTGGCCAAGGAAGATGGTGCTGGACTCGGGGACACAGTCGTATGAGCGGCATTGCAATGTCCTGAGCGCCAGCCCCCAGCGTGAGAGGGGCGGGAAAAAGTTCTCTGAACACAATGGGCTTCGACTCTATTCCTACCTCTCCCCTTCACCGTCTCCAGATTCAGACCCTGCCCACCTGGGCCGAAGGCCCAAAATGCCTACCAAGCTGAAGTGCTCCAAGGTCTCAGAAGCAAGGCCCGAGGTCAGGCGGCTGTCGGAAACCTGTCCTGCCTTCCCAAGCCCCTGCAGCTGGATGCGCCGTAGCGAGAGCACTTGCACTGTGAATAGTAGTGGCCGGGCACGTGCACAGATCCGCAGTGCCGCTTCCCTGCCTCATATTGCCAGGCCAAAGGCTGAGGAGATCAGCGTCAGCAGGAGGAGCCCTTGCCTGCTGGTGGCCCTTAGGCCCTTGAATGTTGATCCGGAGAGAGAGAAGTTCTTCCAGTCTTGTTATACTTACAACCCACAGTTTGAGTATGAGGAGCCTGTCCCCGTGGCTGTGCTGGAGAAATACAGAGCTGCATCAGACCAGTTCATTACCCAGGTAAAAAACAGTCTCATGAGCACCCTTCCCACAGGCAGGTTGGCTCATTACCCTAAGGGACGGACACACAAAGGCTGTTTGGGGAAGCATAGCCTTCCCTACCCGGCCTTCCATAGTTTCCAAACCACAATGTGGGCCTCAGGCCAAAACGTTTGTCCATCCCTGGTCTAGCAGAGTTATGAATTTCAGCTCCTAGGCTCATCCTTTGGAAGTGATTTGCAGGTTTCCTTTGAGGAGGAGTCCTCCTAGGTCAGACATAGGGCGACTGCTTTGCGAAAGCTGCCCACCCACCCGTGAGAGGGTGTTTTGTCTTTGATCCTTTTCCTGTGTGAGTTCATGGAGAGTATAGCGATTGTCTGGTTTCACACCCATAGTTGTTTGTGGGGCATTGAGTTCACTGGACGAGGTACCCCACATGTTGTGATAGGCGTGTGCAGGGGGTGTTGTGAGGTTGTGGATCATTGGAGGAGTCTGCAGGTTTTCTAGTCTTGACTGACCTATATACCTTTGTTATCTGAAACTTCAGCCACCTCATTTCTCTCCCATAATTCCAGATAATAAATATTAAACGTCTGTTCTAGTATCGAACCTTGAGATAGCCTCGTGATCACTTTCAATATTGAAAATTGACTATCTCTTTTCCCGCAAATCTTTGTCACTCAGCCAAGTTCTTAAGCATGAGTAGTTGCCTCTCACCTCGTGACTATGTAATTTGCTTCTTTGTCAGGTTTTTTTTAATATCTTATACACTGTTTTTTTATCCACAATTTGGTTGCTACACAACAAAAATAAAAATAGTTCAGACACAGACTGTTATTTGCACCTGAAGCTCTACCATATGTTGTTTATGTGGTTTTATAATTCTCCTTATGTGTAGTTTTAACCAGTGTTCCTTGCACTGAATTAAGGCTCCAAAGCCTATAATTCATAGTATCTCCTCCTCCAGTACTGCAAAAGTGACAAAGAGTCTTGTAGCACCTTATAGACTAACAGATTTTAGTCTATAAGATGCTACAAGACTCTTTGTCGCTTTTGCAGATCCAGACTAACACGGCTACCCCTCTGATACTCCTCCAGTACTGTTTTTCAAGATAGATATAATGTTTGTTCCCCATCAGTCTTCTGGTAAAAACTGCTGGTTTTTAGGATATTGCATATTTTTGGTAGTATCTCAGAAGCGAATTCCAAGTTCCTGGATTACTACCATCTGGTCCTCGTGTCTCGCTGCTCTGTAATTTTTGTTTCAGAACCTACCCTTTTGATGACTTAATATTTATTGCTTGAAAAGAGTAGGTACCTCCCCAACATACAAACATCTACTCAAGAGAGTTAAGTCCCAGACGGACTGCGAAGAAGTTCAAAAGGATCTCTCAAAACTAGGTCACTGAGCAACAGAATAACAGATGCAAAGTAATGCACATTGGAAAACATAAGTCCAACTCTACATATAAAATGATGGCGTCTGAATTAGCTGTTACCACTCAAGAAAGAGATCTTGAAGTCATTGTGGATACTTCTCTCAAAACATCCACTCAATATGCAGCGGCAGTCAAAAAAGTGAACAGAATATTGGGAATCATTAAGAAAGGGATAGATAATAAGACAGAAAATATTCTATTGCCTCTATATAAATCCATGGTATGCCGACATCTTGAGTACTGCATGCAGATATGGTCGCCCCATCTCAAAAAAGATATATTGGAATTGGAAAAGGGCAACAAAAATGATCGGGGTATGGAACGGCTTCTGTAGGAGGAGAGATGAATAAAACTGGGATTTTTCAGCTTGGCAAAGAGACAACTAAGGGGGGATATGGTAGAGATCTATAAAATCATGACAGGTGTAGAGAAAGTAAATAAGGAAGTGTTATTCCATTGGTTCTCAAAGTGGGGTCCCAGAGGGGTCCCGACCCAGTTTTGTGGGAGTCGCGAGTCCCTGCAGCCGGCATCCTGCGCCCCTGCGAGCTCAGTCCTGGTCGCGGTGGGCTCCCCCCGCCCCGGCCGGCTCCAGGCACCCCCACAAGCTGAGCCAGGTCGCAGCAGGTTCCCGGTGCCCCCCGTGAGCCCAGCCCCAGTCGCGGAGGGCTCCTGCCCCCCCCCCTAGCCCCGGCCAGTTCCAGGAGCCTTGTGAGCCGAGTCCCGCTTGCGGTGGGCTCCTGGCGCCTCTCTGGCCCCAGCAGGCTCCAGCCACCTCCGCAAGCCGAGCCCCCGCGAGCTCGGTCCTGGTCACGGCGGTCTCCCCGCACCCACCCACACACCCCCCGGCCGACTCCAGGCACCCCCCACGAGCCAAGCCTGGTCGTGGCAGGCGCCCAGCGCCCTCCCTCCCCCCCCAGCCCTGGCCGGCTCCATGTGCCCCATCTCCAGGTGGCCCCTGCCCCGGGGGGCTGCTGGAACCCTCCACCCCCCAGTCTGGCCCCTGCCATGTCAGGCTGCAGGCACGCCCCCCCCCCAGCCCGGTCCCTGCCCCAAAGGGCTGCCAGCAGCCCCCCCCCCAGCCCGGTCCCTGCCCCAAAGGGCTGCCAGCAGCCCCCCCCCCAGCCCGACCCCTAAGGGGGGTCGCGCTTAGAGGCCTGGTGTCCAAAAGGGGTCACCAATACAAAAAGTTTGAGAACCACTGTGTTATTCACTCCTCATAACACAAGAACCAGGGGACACCAAATTAAATTAATAGCCAGCAGGTTTAAAACAAACAAAAGGAAGTATTTCTTCACACAACCTGTGGAACTCTTTGCCAGAGGATGTTGTGAAGGCCAAGACTATAACAGGGTTCAAAAAAGAACTAGATAAATTCATGGAGGATAGATCCATTAATGGCTATTAGCCAGAATGGGCAGGGATGGTTTGCCTGTCTGTTTGCCAGGGGTTGGGAATGAGTGACAGGGGATGGATCACTTGATGATTACCTGTTCTATTCATTTCCTCTGGGCCACCTGGCATTGGCCACTGGTGGGAGACCGGATACTGGGCTAGCTGGACCTTTGGTCTGACCCAGTATGTTCTTACCATCATCTATGGTGAAGACTGATGCAAAATAAATCCCTTAGCACTGTCTGCAATGTCCCTGTCCACTTAACTACTTTCTTTACCTCTGGTAGTCAACAGGACTTCCTGCTTCGAATACACTTCAAGAATTTCTTGTTCTTATGTCTCTGGATGTTTGCTCTTCAAATATCCCTATTATTATTATAAAGCTTATACAGGATAAGTTAATAAGTTGTTCACCCTTTGTAACACTGATAGAGAGAGATGCACAGCTGTTTTTACATATACACAGGTATTAATACTATATTACTATAATACTATATTAATACTATACAGGTATTCTATAAGTAAAAAGTGATTTTACTAAATACAGAAAGTAGGACTATATTACTATATTACAGAAAGTAATTACTGTATTACAGAATTACTGTATTACTGTATTATTATTATTATTACTGAATTACTGTATTACAGAAAGTAGGACTATATTACTATAGTAATACTATATTACTATAATACTATATTAATACTATGCAGGTATTCTATAAGTAAAAAGTGATTTTACTAAATACAGAAAGTAGGACTTAAGTGGTTCTAAGTAGTAAAAGACAAAGTGAATTACAGAGCAAAATAAAACAAAACACGCAAGCCTATACCTAATACAGTAAGAAGACTGAATACAGATAAAATCTCATGCTCAGAGATGTTCAAGTAAGTTTCCTTTTACAGACTAGTCTCCTTCTAGTCTGGGTCCAGCAATCACTCACCCCCCATGTAGTTACTGTCTTTTATTCCAGTTTCTTTCAGGTACCTTGGGGGTGGAGAGGCTATCTCTTGAGCCAGATGAAGACAAACTGGAGGGATCTCCCATGGGCTTAAATAGACTTTCTCTTGTGGGTGGAGACCCCCTCCTCTCTCCTATACAAAGTCCAGCTCCAAGATGGAGTTGTGGAGTCACATGGGCAAGTCACATGGCCATGCATGACTCCATGTTTACAGGCAGCAGCCATTGCCCACGTTACCTTGAATGTCTCCAGGAAGACTTCTTATGTGAATTGGCACCTTCCAAAAGCCGTTACGTGCTTCTTGATTGGGCACTTTAAGTTGCAAATTCCCTTCTAAAGAAGCTGACCAAATGCCCGACTAAGGCTATTTAAAATCAAACAAGTATACGGCCAATATTCATAACTTCAAATACAACAATGACATGCATATAATAGGATGAATGTATTCAGTAGATCATAACCTTTACAGAGATATGTTCCATGGCATATGTAGCATATTATAGCAGTTATGTCATATATATATATATATACACACACACACATTCATAAGCATATTCCCATAAAGCCTTGCGGGGTATACACCCTCACACCTCTGCCCTCACCTGTATAGTTTTGGGTTCCACTAACTGGCCTTACTCATTGTCTTCAGTTCAACCCTCTTCCATGGCAAGTAGGAAAAATATGCTACTTACGCTTTTCAGATGAAGTAGTAATTGAGGCACAAAAAGGTTAAGACCAACACTTTCAAAAGTGGCCCCTAGTTTGGGGTCCTTCACTATTTAGGTAGCCAATTGGGTCTGATTTTTTTCAGAGTTACTGAACAATTGTAGTTCCCATTGACTTCAGCTGGAGTTGTGGATACTTGACACTGCCAACAAATCAGGTCCCAGGTGGCCACCTGGGACACATCTACACTGACATGGGCTCGCAGGGCTGGTGCTACAAGGCTGTTTTAGCAGTGTGGATGGGCTAGAGTCCAGGCTCTGAAACCAGGGAAAGGGGGGGGGGGTCTCAGAGCCCAGGTTCCCACTGGAGTGGGAATGACTAAACATCTGTTTTTAGCCTTAGAGTGTGAGCCCTGCAAGGCCAAGTCTGCTGCTCAGGCTCTGAGACTTGTGGGGTTTATTTTGTATTTTATCCTTGAGACCGAGTTAGACTCAGAACATCAGCAGCCTTGTGGCCTGTGGTTTGCACAAAGTCACACAAAGTTTATGGCAGAGCGGAGACCAGCACCAAGGTCACTGCATTAATAGACCTATAGCTGATCCACCAGATGACATTGCTTGAGCAAAAACCACATCATATGTGGGTGCTTGGATCTGCAGGTGGTAAAGTGGGGCTATTTGTGTATCTGTTCAGCAACTGCTTTGAGATCTACAAGTGGGAGAGCTAAGAGTGGGGGGCTGATCTGTAATAACTTCGGAATACTACGGATGAGCTGGTTATTGGGATAGTTACTGCAGGGCTATATTGAGTGATTGGCTTGTTCACTGCGTGCGCGAGTTGACTTAATTTAATGTCTGTGAAGACATTACTTCTAAGCACCAGTAAAGTTAAAAGACTCGTTTGGCCCAGGCCTGGGCGAGCAAGTCAGAAAGACACCAGACAGTTACTCTAGAGTGAGGGGGATGACAGGTGCCACCCATCGTGATGTTTTTTGTCTGTTGGCTGCAACAAAATTCCATTTGCAATTGAAGTTGTTTTCTTCCTAATGCAGGATGAACATGAAATTTTTCATGACAAGACGTAGGGCAGGAGACCCGTTATAGTCACTAGCCCAGTGGTATTAGGCCTGGGGTGGCCAACCTGAGCCTCCGAAGGAGCCAGAATTTACCAATGTACATTACCAAAGAGCCACAGTAATACGTCAGCAGCCCCCCCATCTGCTCCCCAGCGCCCAGTGCCTCTCGCCTGCTGGCAATCCCCACCAATCAGCACCTACTCACCCCACCGCCATCAGCTGTTTTACATGCACAGGAGGCTCTGCGGGGGGAGGAGTGAGGGCATGTCAGGCTTAGGGGAAGGGGCAGGGGCCTTGGGGGAAGGGGTAGAGTCGGGGCAGGGTTTGGGGCAGGGCTTGGGGTTGAGCAGTGAGCGCCCCAAGCACACTGGAAAGTTATCTATAGCTTCATCCGTGGAATCAGTGCTTATTAACCTACGAAGAGTCAGATGCGGCTCTGAAGCCACAGGTTAGCCACCCCTGTATTAGGCACTCACTGGGGATGTGGGAGTCGCAGGTTCAAGTCCCAGCTCTGAATCAGACTTGAACCTAGGTCTCCCTCATCCCAAGTGAGTGCCCTAACCGCAGGGGGCTATTGGCTATTCTAGAAGTGTGCGTTCTCTTTGGTTTTGATCAGCAATTCCATCCTGGACCTGAGAAACCTTCCAAAAGAATCTGCATTTTCTGACCAAAAACGGGGGGAAAAAATGTTGAAAAATTCCCAACCAACTCTTATCTCTCTGTTATTCTTTTATCAGATAACTAGCAGAAATACCCGGTGTTGCTCGGGGTATTTGTAATTGGAAACTGTAATTGGAAAAAGACTACAATGTTTTTTATTAATACAGATTTTGTTCAGACGTCTCATTTTGTCCAATTAATTTCATTCTCTTGCATTTAGATGTGGTTTCTCCAATACAGTCTTGCTTTTTATGCGGCATAACGAATAGGGTCCTTTTTAAGAAAAAAACAGTGTATTTAATTATGTTTGCGCTACACAACACTAAGCTCCCTGGTTATCTGTATTATTACATCATAACTATGTCACAGACAAGAGCATGTGTTAACCTGCAGCCCAGATGATGTTATGTGAGCTGTGTAGTTGATGTTAATGGGCTTTAATGAATTTCACCGTAGGGGGTGTAAGAGGTGAGATTTAAAAAAATTTCAATTCCTACCCTGATTAGGACCCTAAAGCCTATAACTGTACCAAATTTCAAGTCTCTAGCTGAAACGGTGTAGAAGGAGTAAGGGACCATACATACACCATTTGACTTTTATATAGATAGATAGATATACAGTGTCTTTGTGTATCAAAAGTGGTCAGCCATTTGATTCTTTTATCAGGTATTCCTTTAACTGGACGTAGCCTAAGGAGATCTATGGAGGCTGCACTTGAAACTGTAGGAGGTAGCTTGGGGAAAGACTGACTCTCTTTTCTGTGTGTGTGGCAGGCAACAGGAATCATCCATGCCGTCCTGGCAAAGTACGGCTCTTATGAGAGCTTTGAAGTGGCCACTGGTGGAAGACTGCTGAGCAAGTGCCAGATCTGGTCTATTATCCGGAAATACATGCAGAAGGAGGGCTGTGTGGGAGAGGTAATAATTGTCTTCATTTTGTTTATGAATCACCTTCACCACAATCACTGTGAGAACAGATCAGTAGGGATAATAGAGAAAGGAAGAGTTGGACTCAGAAGTGTGATGTATACCAATAAAGCCAAAATTAAACATGGGTATTGATTTGAGAGGAAGAAATTTGGGAATCCACGATTTGCAGTGAGTGTGGACACCGAGTTAAGGATGAGCTGGCAACACAAAGTGGCTGCAAACTAATCTGATGTAATTTTGTGCTTCAGGAGCGTCACCTAGCGTAGCAGGTTTTTAATAGCACTTCTCTATATGGCTCTGGTGGTTGCAGCTGGAAATATTGTTTTCACTCCTGAGCACTTCAGAACCAGGAAGATGTTAACAAACTGTAGCAGAAACAGTTCTAGGAATGTGGCACAGGAAAGGTGCAAGGCATTTTGGTGTAAAAGTAATATCCAGAGTGACTCTACATAAATCAGACATGTTGATTCCAAAACACAGTGTTACCCAGCAGAGTTTTCACCCTTTGTGGACTAAATCCAGTGCTTGTGGAAGCAAGCACCCTTGTCTTGACTACCATGACATTTAGCCAGAGCATCATTGAGCCCAGTGGCACCTGTGAAACGTGCACAAAAATACACATTTATCTTAATTTATACAGCTGCTAGTCATATTAAATATTGGAGCGAAAGATCTAACCCAATGTAGCCAATACTGGCCCAGCTTGAGCTCCATTCATGGCTCGCAGGGTTCAGAAAGCGGCTCTAAAAGGACTGCTGAGGATTCACCTGCCATAGAGCTGGTTTAGCTCTGCGCCTCTCCCTCTTGGCCCCATACCGTCGCGGGAATAGATTCAGAGATTTTTAAGGACAGAAAAGATTGTGATCATCTCGTCCGGCCTGTAGAATGCAAGCCAGAGCAGTTCCTTCATTCCTGTTTGATTCCAGGAATTAAGGTTTTCTAATTAATACTGGAATCAAACATCCAATATTAATTTTAAAATGTCTATTGAGGGAGAGTCCACCACAACACATAGTAAGTGGTTCCAATGCTTAATTACTCTCACTATTAAAAATTTGAGCCTTACTTTCTAGCTTTTGTCTGGCTTCAGTTTCCAGCCATTGTTATAACTTTATCTATTAGACTGAAGCACCTTCTATCAAATGTCTATTCCCTACGTAGGTACTTAGCCTGTAATTAAGTCACCCCTTGACCTTCTGTTTGGTAAACTAAATAGACTGAGCTCCTTGCCTATTACTGTGAGGCATGGTTTCCACTCCTTTAGTCATTGTTGTAGGTCTTCTATGAACCCTCTCTAGTTCTTCAGCATTCTTCTTGGATTAGGGATACCCGAACTGAACAGAGTATTCCAGCAGCAGGCACATCAGTGCTAAATACAAAGGTGAAATCATCTCCTTTTGCCTTCTTCAGATTCGCCTGCTTACACATCCACAGCTTACATGAGCCCTTTCGCCACAGTGTCCCACTGGGAACTCACAAGCAGGCATGCAGGAAGAGAGGAGAGAGTGTGGCTAGAGCTTGCTATGCACCAGCAATCCCTTTGGGGCCATTACAGAGCAGGACATATATGGGCAGCCCGTACTTCCCTATTTTGTGCCAGGGGTCAGAATCTGCCCTCTGGAAGCCCTGGAATTGGTCCTGTACCAAGATGGCATAAAGCTGCGTTTGTCTTTACCCCACTCTGAGTTCTGCACTGAGCACAGCTTGACTGAGTCCAAGAACCTGGGCCATAATGGCTGAGACTGGCTGTTGTATCATATATGCTGTATATGGCACGTATGAGGATCTGCTGTCTTTAGTCACCAGGGCCCCCGCAATGTGATGTGTTTCATCTGTGAAGCTTTAATTAACATGAGTTAGTGGTCAGGCAGAGTGTCACTGTGCTGGAAGCTGTAGAAATGTCAGTGTGACCGTGCTGCATGAGACTGCTGGGGGAAGGGGAGGGGGCAGTGAGCTGCAGCTCATCCTAAACGGGTTAGAAATTAGTGAGGACAGAAGCCACTTCAGCATCAAGGGGCAGGGGCCTGAAAGCACTGGAGGAGGAAACATTTCAAAAAATACACGTCTCGCCTGGGGTTTGTTCACTTTAAGACGTGAAGTTATGACTGTGATTCATGTTCCCGTATGCGGAAGTGACACAGCCCACCTAAAAATATTTTACAGGGCTCTAAATGAAGTAACAGCCTTCTCTCTGCTGCATGTTCCCCCAGAGAGAACATCTCCCTTCCGGGGGGGATTCAAACAATCTGTAATATTTTATAAAGAATTTGCAGACCACCAGCAGCGTTTGACTGTGCGGACATCTGCGTAGGCTGATTGAAGGGTGTAGCCAGCTGACAGGGTCTGTAGATGCTAGTGTTTCTCCTGGTAGGACAAAAGTATTTGCTTCAAAGCTGATCAGGCATGTAGCTTGGTGTTGAAGATTTGGGTATAAGGAGATTTTGGTTTAGACATGACTCCCATTCCTCTGTTTGGCCCTGGCTAACCCTTAAGAATGTGACTGCGCGAGATCAGATTTACTCTCACTCCTTAGTGAATGCTGTACTTACCATTGCGTAACAGAGTAGGCCTTGGTTTGCCTTACCATGCTCTTGAGCACAGGCCCTGGAACAAGCCCAATGAGTGACATTTACACAGGCTCAAGGCTAGCAGGTCTAAACAATGAACTGGCCTGCAAATTAATCTATCCAATGTCTCCGTCCCTGCAGTAACCAGGGTTTTCAGACATGGAAGCACGACACAAACCAACTAGCTCATGGTGTTGGTGGTTTTTGGCGTTAAATTTTCTTAAAGGTAATGGAGCGTGTGTCTTTTGGATCCAGTCCTTTCCTTACCACTTCTCAAGACAATATACTCCAAGCTCATTTCTCTGTCCTTGTTCATCAGAGCAGTATGTCAGGCCAGGACTCCTAGCACCACTGCATAGACCTCTGCTGTTTGAGCCAACGAGGTAATGCCTTTACCTAGAAGGTTCCTATCGACTTGATATGAACATCGAACTCAAATTGAACCATTCGTTCTCTAATCACCCGCACCCTGCAAAAAAACCAACCAACTAAAAATCACCTTTTGACTTGGTGGAAGCAATTATCATTCAGCCCCTTTTTCCAGATGGTAAAAATGAGAATAGAGATTCCACAAGCTCCTTTCCTCTTTGCCAAGATGGGTTTTTAACTGAAGTAGTATGTTTTCATAGCTGCAGAGTTTAGGCACCTCTCACATCACCCAGTTCTCTAGCATCCCACTACCCTTCCCTGTGGAATTGGACAATTAAGGTTGTGAACAGACTGTGTGGAATTCCAGCCCCATATGCTACTCCGGCAGGGTGTAGGAGGCTGTGATGGTGCTGTTCCTGGTGGGATCCAACTGTGAGTGTCAGATCAGGACAGATTGCTTCCAAAGGGGCAACTACAGCCCAAAGCTGGGGTTTCTCCACACTAAGGCACCAAACCAGCTAAACAGAAAAGACTTTGGTCTCACCCCACTGGCTAACCACAAGTCACACAAGCAATTCCCATAGACACTCCAGATTCCCAGTATCACCACCACCAGCCACCTGTCCTGGGGACCAATGGTTATGTAAACCAATCCCCCAAATAAAGAAAACGGTTCTCCCCAATTCCAAAGAATCAGGCCCCAGACCCAGGTCAATATACAAATCAGATCTTACCACAAATCACGCTGTTGCCAATCCTTTAGAATCTAAAATCTAAAGGTTTATTATACAAGGAAAAAGGTCTAGGTGAGGGTTAGGAATGGTTAAAAGAAATCAATTACATGCAGTAATGGCACATCTCTTGGTTCAGGCTTGCAGCAAAGGTAGAATAACTGCAGGTTTAAATCAAAGTCTTTAGAAAGCATCCCATTTAGGGATGGGTCAGCACCTTAGTCCAGAGTTCACCTGTGTAGCAAAGTCCATTCAGAGCTGGAAGCAAGACAGGCTGCAGGCTGGAGGTAGAAGACAAAATGGAGAACGTTCTTCCAGGCTTTATAGACTTCCTCCTGTGGGTGAAGACCCTCCTCCTCCTTATGCAGAGTCTGGTTGCAAACTGCAGTCACATGGTCCAATTCCCAGACTCTCAATGATTCAGTTTTTGCCCAGGCATGTTCCATTCCTGGGGAGGCTCCTCGGGTGTGGACAGAGTTAATTGTGCAGTTAATGGCCCCTTAATGGGCCATCAGGCAGGCCATTCAAGTCAACACCAGCTTGCCTGAGATTCCACCCAGAAACCCAGCATAAGCTTGAAGTACAAAGATGCACGCACATCAATGGCTTATTCATAATCCGCCCTCCATAACCTGGTCATAGACACCTGTTATGACCCCTTCACATCATATTTGGTACCCCAATGATCTATATGGTACCCAATTATTCCAGTAACGTGACAGAGGCATACACAACTCACAAGGGGTCAGTGGAGTATCTCCTCCTCTCACCCCCAGTGGAGGCACTGCATTGGTCTGCTTTAGATAGCCCTACACTGGCACCCCTCTGAGCCATATTGCCCATTGCTATAGCCTGCTGAGGAATTCCTGGGTTGTGTGAGTTACATCGGGGGTGGGGTGGGTGTGCTCCCAGAACAGATCAGAACTGGGAGGCCACCCTTCCTTTGGCCTGGCCCAGGAGTGCTGGGTCTTTGCCACCAGCAGCACAGAATCTCAGACCCACAGGAGCCGCTCGTCCCTAGAGGAGAACTAGGCAGTCCCGTAGGGTGCCAAGTTTAATGGGGCACCAAAATTGAAATCAAATTTAAAAGGAAAAAATTGAAAAAGATGGGAAAAAATACCAATAAGATAACAAAGATGTCATTATTTCAATTCCTGCGCGTGTACGGAGGGAGTATGAATTAGAATTCATTTCTCTACGCTCCTGAGAATTTATGAATGTGTCAAATCTTTTATTTACTGCAAAAATAAATAATATTTTAGTGGGGGAAAAAATCCATTTGCGACATAGGGTCAAGATGACCCACTCCGCAATTTTCATAAGCAATATCTCAGCCACAATTAAACACATCCACTAGCGGCAAGAGCTGCAATGCTAGTAACACCTAACTCGAATATACATTAAGGCCGCATGGCTAGAACTTCATGTAGAGTGGAGATAGTGAGTTGATATATGTCAAACAGTCATTTTAACACACGTCGCCGATAGATGGTTAAGAATCAAGCGAATCCTGTGGAAAATTGTGTTTCTTGGTGCCAAAGAATAAAGAATAATTTCTTTCAGCGTTATAAATCCAAAATGTGAGTATCTTTAAGCGTTATTAAACCTTAGGATTATTATTGAGCTGTATAATTATGAACTTTTCTTTGTTAGAACTGATTCACATGTAATAAATCAGGTCCATAAAAGAAAAGTAACAACGTTAAAGCTTAATAGACTACAAAAGTGATGACGTCACCCTCCAAGCGGGTAACCAAACAACCGATGTCGAGTTATGTCAAAAAAGGTCATTTTGTTTCTGTGTAAACGCTGTAACTAACTGTTTTAATAGGTAAGTGAGTGTATGTTACTAATCATTGAACCTTTAAGAAGTGAAAAGACGTGCTGGGATGTGGTTTAAATCACCAACCATGTGGTGTGTCAGCCATCCTTAATGCTATAATGGCCATCAGTCTGGCGGGCTCTGCATTTTAATTTAATTTAAATGAAGCTTCTTAAACATTGTTAAAACCTTATTTATTTTACATACAACAATAATTTAGTTCTATATTACAGACATATAGAAAGAGACCTTCTAAAAACATTACAATGTATTTCTGGCACGCAAAACCTTATATTAGAGTGAATAAATGAAGACTCGTTACACCACTTCTGAAAGGTTGCCGACCCCTGTTCTACTTTAATCAGACACAGAATCACCGGTTACAATTCTTGACTCCAAAATGGGAGGGCCAGCTTCGCAGCTTCTGAACTATAGAGATGTGTTCTGAAGCTAACATCTTATCACCTGATACAAACCACTTGAAAACTCCAAAAGCACTTCTGCCGTTAAAGGTTAGACAGACCCAAATCCCAGTCTCAATCTCCTTTATGGAGATTCTGTTCCTGTTGCTGCAGAGACTGAATGACACTTTCTCCTTACAACACATAGCAAACTTCATCACCAACTCCCAGAGTATTTCATAGATTTGTCATCACCCTCCATTTACAGAGTGGAAAACTGAGGCACAGCAGAAAGGGGAAGGGAGCTGCCGGAGGTAACACAGCCAAGTCCAGGGCACTTGGACCTAGCTGCAGTCCTCCAGGGTACAGCTCTCTTCCTCCCCGCAAAACAAAGGACCGAAAGACTTGGTCTTACAAGAGAAAACTCTGATTCTAGCAGGTGATTTGACTATTGTCAGCGAAGAATGATGTAAACTAGAAGCAGCTCAAAGAGAGAATTCAGCAGAGAGATTACATGCAGGGTTTCCATGCAGTGATACCAGAATCCATGCCAGCTGTCAGAATTCCACTGTGAATTCAAACCTCACTGGCAAAGCTTGAGTGAGAACTGGTGGCCAGTTCTACTGCTCCCCCCGCCCCCCATCCATAAAGCTTGTCACCCTGTCAAAGAAAGCTATTAGTTTGGTTTGATGTGATTTGTTCTTGACAAATCCATGCTGACTGTTACTTATCACCTTATTGTCTTCTAGGTATTTGCAAACTGGTTGCTTGATTATCTCCTCCATTATCATTCCGGACTGAAGTTAAGCTGACTGGTCTGTAATTCCCTGGGTTGTTCTTATTCCTCTTTTTATAGATTGGCACTATAGTTGCCCTCTTCCAGTCCCCTGGAATCTTGCCTGTCTTCCATGAGTTTTTGAAGATAATCTGTAGCGGGGCTCAGATATCTCCTCAGTCAGCTACTTGAGTATTCAAGGATGTATTTCATCAGGCCCTACCGATCTGAAGACATCCAACTTGTCTACGTAATTTTTTTAACTTGTTCTTTCCCTAATTTAGCCTCAGCTCCTACCTTGCTTTCGCTGGTGTTCGCTATATTAGACGTCCAGATGCTACTAACCTTTATGGCAAAAACTGAACCTTTATGGCAAAAACTGAACCAAACAAATCATTTAGCTCTTCCGCCATTTCCATAGTTTCTGTTATTGTCTTTCTCCTCTCATTGAGTAATGGGCCTTGATCTTCTTCTTGCTTCTAATGTATTTGTAGAATGTTTTCTTGTTACTCTTTATGTCTCTAGCTAGTTTAATCTGGTCCTGGTAATTTATTACTGTTTAATTTATCCCCAAACCTCCTCTATTGATGCCTCAATCTGAGACAGTTCCTCAGATTTATCACCTAAAAAGATTGGTTCAATGGTGGGAATCCCTCTCACCCTCTGCTGTGAAGTGATGCAAATAAGTCATTTAGCTTCTCTGCAATGGCCTTGTCTTCCTTAAGTGCTCCTTTAGCACCTCAGACATCCAGTGTCCTCCACGGATTGTTTGGTAAGCCGTCTGCTTCTGATGGTCTTCAAAAATTTCCTGTTAGTTTTTGTGTCCTTTGCTAGTTGCTCGTCAAATTCTGGTTTTGGCCTGCCTACTTATACCTCAACTTGACTCTCCTGAGTAGATGTTCCTTTCTATTGTCCTCAGTAAGATTTGACTTCCAATTCTGGAAGGATGCCTTTTTGTCTCTAATCTCCTCTTTTACTCTGTTGTTTAATGGTGATGATTTTTTGGTCATGTTACTGGTTTGTTTTTATTTGGACTACCATAGTTTGAGCTTCTGTTCTGGTGTTTTTTAAAAGTTTCCATGCAGCTTGCAAGGATTTCACCCTTTTGACTGTTCCTTTTAATTCCTTCTTAACTCTTCGTTTTTGTGTGGTCCCTCTTTTTGAAGTTAAATGCTGCTGTGGTGGGTTTCTTTGGTATTTTCCTCCCAACAAGATTGTTAAATTTAATTACACTGTGGTTGCTATTACTGAGCGGTTCCAGCTATGTTCACCTGTTGGACCAGATCCTGTACCGCTCGGGGCTAAATCAACCCCTTTTGGGTTCCAGGACTAACTGCTTCAAGAAGTCGTCACGCTACCTGGAGTGGCTCATGACGGTGAGTGCCTCCCTCAAGGCAGACTGTCAAAAACAGGGCAGAAACCCAAATCTATAATTAGATTTCACTAACCTAGTACCAGTTGTGAACTCCTGGATCACCAGAGCAGGCTTCCCGGGGGGCACAGACAGTGAGACACTTCAGTCTATTTTGTCACCCAAACTGAGCTTAGTGAGTTTACACCCAAAATGCCACCACATTCAGGCTGCTTCAGTCCCAAGAGACCAGTCACGTACCCCAGATAAATTGGTCCCTAGATCTTACACCAGAGACAATGCCTGTCCCAATCCTGTAATAAACTATCCAGAGGTTTATTTAGATAAACCTTTAACTAGGAAAAAGGGATGAGAGTTAAAGCAAGCAAGCAACACACAGAAATGAGGTATCATCTAGATTCTGGGAGTGACAGAGTTGTCGTGATCTGTCAATTCAGAGTGTCTTTCAGGGCAGACCCAAGAGGTAGCCCCTGGGGATCTCTGGCTTCAGTTTGGTTTCTCTGGCTCTGTGAAAGTTCAAACAGTGAAGAGTGAAGAAAACTATTTCTGTTTCCTTCTCCCAGCATTCAAAGGTACTGCTCCATGGGTGGACTGGGAAGTTAACGAAGCTTCTGTCTTTTAATGGCCCACCTAAATTTTGATGTCAAGAATCAGAGAGGTAGCCGTGTTAGTCTGGAATTGCAGAAGTGACAAAGAGTCCTGTGGCACCTTAATGGCAATATACAAAAACCTGTAGGAGAACACTTCAACCTCTCTGGACACACCATAACAGAGTTAAAGGTCACCATCTTGCAGCAAAAAAACTTCCAAGACCAGACTGCAAAGAGAAACTGGGGAGCTGCAATTCATTTGCAAATTTGATACCATCAATTTAGGACTGAACAAAGACTATGAGTGGCTAGCTAACTACAAAAGCAGCTTCTCTTCTCTCATGTTCACACCTCCAGATCCGCTGCTAGAAGAGGACCTCATCCTCCCTGATTAGAGATAACAAGTGGTTCAGCCTGATTGAACTAACCTTGTTATCTCTAACCTGGTCCTTGCCTCTTATTTATTCCTGCCTTGGATACTTCCACTGCTTGCATCCGACGAAGTGGGTATTAGCCCACGAAAGCTTATGCTTCAATACTTTAGTCTTTAAGGTGCCACAGGACTCTCTGTTACCTCTGCTATTCCAGACTAACACGGCTACCTCTCTGATTCTTGACATCATGTAAGGCACTGAATTTAGCCATATGGAGTGGAAATCCCTCAACCTCATGAAGAAACTTACACAAGTACAGACAGATATAATCTTTCTCTCCAAATGCAAACGGATGGACATCATACCAAATGTAGGCTCGCATCCGACGAAGTGGGTATTAGCCCACGAAAGCTTATGCTTCAATACTTTAGTTAGTCTTTAAGGTGCCACAGGACTCTAAATGTTGATAGTCCTCCTGGGAGTGCACAGCATCACCTAGGTGTGCATGGGGCTGCCCGTTCTGACCATCCCATCATCCTGACCCTCGTTCTTCGTCTGCCCCCAGGTGGTCGTTCATCTGACCGAGGACCTGCTGTCCCAAGCTGTGATGATGGTGGAGAACAGCCGGCCCACCCTGGCGATCAACCTGTCCGGAGCCCGGCAATACTGGCTGGAGGGCATGCTGCGCCACGAAATAGGTAAGAGCTGGGCTGGAGGCATGGGCCATGCGGGGCGCTGGGCATGTTGAGCCCCCTAATCATTTTTATTGCCCTCCGCTGGACTCTTTCCAATTTTTCCACATCCTTATACTGTGGGGGCCAAAACTGGACACAGTACTCCAGACGATGCCGAGTAGAGGGGAACGATCACGTCCCTCGATCTGCTGGCAATGCCTCTACTTATACAGCCCAAACTCCCATTAGCCTTCTTGGCAACAAGGGCACACTGTTGACTCATATCCAGCTTCTCATCCACTGTAATCCCTAGGTCCTTTTCTGCACAACTGCTGCCTAGCCATTCGGTCCCTAGTCTGTAGCAGTGCATGGGATTCTTCCGTCCTAAGTGCAGGACTCTGCACTTCTCCTTATTGAACCTCATCAAATTTCTTTCGGCCCAATCCTCTAATTTGTCTAGGTCCCTCTGGATCCTATCCCTACCCTCCAGTGTATCTACCACTCCTCCCAGTTTAGTGTCATCTGCACACTTGCTGAGGGTGCAGTCCACACCATCCTCCAGATCATTAATGAAGATATTGAACAAAACCGGCCCCAGGACCAACCCTTGGGGCACTCCGCTTGATGCCGGCTGCCAACTAGACATGGAGCCATTGATCACTACCCGTTGAGCCAGACGATCCAGCCAGCTTTCTATCCACCTTATAGTCCATTCATCCAGCCCATACTTCTTTAACTTGCTGGCAAGAATACTGTGGGAGACCGTATCAAAAGCTTTGCTAAAGTCAAGGAACAACACGTCCACTGCTTTCCCCTCATCCACACAGCCAGTTATCTCATCATAGAAAGCAATGAGGTTAGTCAGGCATGCTGACTAATCCATGCTGACTGTTCCTGATCACTTTCCTCTCTTCTAAGTGCTTCAGGATTGATTCCTTGAGGACCTGCTCCATGATTTTTCCAGAGTGAGGTGAGGCTGACTGGCCTGTAGTTCCCTGGTTCCTCCTCCTTCCCTTTTTTAAAGCTGAACACTACATTAGCCTTTTTCCAGTCACCCGGGACCTCCCCCGATCGCCATGAGTTTCCAAAGATAATGGCCAATGGCTCTGCAATCACATCCGCCAACTCCTTTAGCACCCTCGGGTGCAGCGCATCCGGCCCCAGGGACTTGTGCTCGTCCAGCTTTTCTAAATAGTCCTGAACCACTTCTTTCTCCAGAGGGCTGGTCACCTCCTCCCCATGCTGTGCTGCCCAGTGCAGGAGTCTGGGAGCTGACCTAGTTCATGAAGACAGAGGCAAAAAAAGCATTGAGTACATTCGCTTTTCCACATCCTCCGTCACTAGGATGGTACTATCAATGTGGGGAATGATTTACCCCCAATGCTCCTGATTTCCTAGCCCAGTGATGGCAAACCTTTTTGAGCCCGAGTGCCCAAACTGCAAACCAAAACGACTTGTTTTTTTCAAAGTGCCAACACTGCAATTAAACCTAAATAATGAGGTTTTAGTTTAGAAAAAACAATTCATACAGTTTTTCAAACTAATTAACAGCTTTTGTTTAAAAAGAAAAACACAGTAACAGAGCTTTCCATTAAACATTTTTTTTAATTGAAAAAAAACAAAAAAACAAAAAACAAAACAAAAAAAAAACTGTACACCCCCCCCAACTGACCCACTCAGCCCGGTCTCTCCCCCCAAAACCTCCTTCCCTCCCCCCCACCCCCCAAATGACCCACCCAGCCCAGTCTCTCCCCCCAAAACCTCCTTCCCTCCCACCCACCCCCCAAATGACCCACCCAGCCCAGTCTCTCCCCCCAAAACCTCCTTCCCTCCCACCCACCCCCCAAATGACCCACCCAGCCCGGTCTCTCCCCCCAAAACCTCCTTCCCTCCCACCCACCCCCCAAATGACCCACCCAGCCCAGTCTCTCCCCCCAAAACCTCCTTCCTTCCCACCCACGCCCCAACTGACCCACCCAGCCAGGTCTCTCCCCTCCAAACCTCCTTTCCTCCAACCCCCCCCAACTGACCCACCCAGGTCTCTCCCCCCCAAACCTCCTTTCCTCCAACCCCCCCCCCCAACTGACCCACCCAGCCAGGTCTCTCCCCCCCAAACCTCCTTTCCTCCAACCCCCCCCCCCAACTGACCCACCCAGCCAGGTCTCTCCCCCCCAAACCTCCTTTCCTCCAACCCCCCCCCCCCAACTGACCCACCCAGCCCGGTCTCTCCCCCACACCGCTTACCCCCGCTCCCAGCCCAGCCTTCCCCCAACACCCCCTTGCACACCGCTTATTCCCCCCCCCCGGCGCTTACTTGTTCGCTGGGTCACGCTGCTGTGACCCGACTCCAGCGAGGGAAGGAGAAGAGCGACACGCCCCCCAGCCTCGCGGTCACAGCAGCGCCGCGCCACACCGCCTCCCCCGCCCCCCAGCCTCGCGGTCAGAGAGCGCCGCGCCACACCGCCTCCCCCGCCCCCCAGCCTCGCGGACAGAGAGCGCCGCGCCACACCGCCTCCCCCGCCCCCCAGCCTCGCGGTCACAGCAGCGCCGCGCCACACCGCCTCCCCCGCCCCCCAGCCTCGCGGACAGAGAGCGCCGCGCGAGCCAGATGACAGGCTCAAAAGAGCCACATCTGGCTCGCGAGCGGCGTGCCCACAGAGACGGCTCGGCGTGCCGGCAGTGGCACGCGTGCCACGGGTTCGCCATCACTGTCCTAGCCCCACTGCCCAGGGTCTTTGCATGGGATATTTGAGACACGGGTGGTAACTGACTAATTTCTCTCCCTTGTCTTCTCTAGGCACTCATTACCTCCGTGGGGTGAATAATGCCCGTCAGCCCTGGCACAGCATGGAGGGCCGTAAACGGTACGGCCTGAAGCCTGCGAATCCCACAGAAGAAGGCCTGGCTAGTCTGCACAGTGTCCTCTTCCGTAAGCAGCCCTTTCTGTGGCGGGCAGCGCTGCTGTACTACACCGTCCACCAGGCCAGCCACCTGTCCTTCAGCGCGCTCTTCCAGCACTTGGAGCAGTACGTCCAAGACCCCCGAGTCCGGTGGGAGTACTGCGTGCGGGCAAAACGAGGCCAGACTGACACCTCCCAGCCAGGTGGGCAGACAGCTCTGCGGAAGAGCCAGGCCCGCGGGTGGGAATGGGCCTTGGTGGGTAAGAGTCTGGGCTGGGAGGCTGGAGACCCATCAGCACAGGGGCCAGCATGAGAACTCTACAAGGCCCTGGTGTCACAGGCATCCAAGGCCCCTGCTGCACCAGCTCCTTTCTAACCTGAGCTCACGTGGCTGGGGGCGGGGGTGAGTTCTCCCTTTGCTCTGTGTGTGTTGCTCTGATTAGCTTTAGAGGTGACGCTATCCCTTCAAGACTCTGCAGAGATGAGTTTAAAAAGTAGTCTCAGGGCCTAGCCCAGCCATTCTGCCCCTGTCCTTTGGCTGTGAGAGTCTCACAGGACAGAGGAGAAACTGGCTGACTAGCGGGGTAACAGTGAAACCGACTAGATGCAATGGGGGAGATGGAGCCTCTGTGTACAGCTTGCAGAGCTGGGTGTGTCCGGGGCTTTTCAGGAAGCCTTGCAGAGCCCAAGGGAGCCGGAGCCCTGAACGTGGTGATAGTAACAGCTCCCAGTCCTCGTCACAGACAGGGGATCCACCCAGTCTGCTTGTCAGACAAATACTTACCCTTAACACTCAGAACCCATGTAGACAGCCGTTGAAATACTGTGATTACAAGTGCGCTGCCGCTGCTCATGCTTCTCATGGATTTTAGGGTCAGGAGGGGGTCACTGTGACCACCCCTCCTGCATACACAGCTGGAAAATGTCACCAGGGATCTCATCACTCAGAGGGACTGAGGCACTTGACTCCCATTGGTTTCACTGGGAGGTAGGTACTGGAATACCTTTGAGCAGCTGCTCCGGTCTTTGTTCAAAGACTCCAGGGGCCAGTGAATCCACCACGCCTCGGTGTCAGTCTTTTCAGTGGTTAATTACCCTCATCTAGTTTCAGCTTCCAGCCCTTGCATTTTGTTGACTTTATTTGCTAGATTAACGAGTCCTCTACTAGTGCGTCACATGGGGGTGTTGAAAGCTGTGTTCCCGTTACCTGCGCTAATGCTTTAAATGAGAACCGGTTTGCTGCTCCTGCTTGCAGGCTAGGGAGCTCGACAGGGATCTGGGCAGAGCAGCAGTCGATCAGTGGAGAGCCAGCCTAGAGCAAAATGGGGGGAGCTGGGCCTCTCTCTTAGGGAGCAGCCTGCTTCATGTGTGTCTGGGTTTTTTTGCTTATTTTGGGTTTGAGGTCTGGACTCTACAGGTACATCTATACCTGCAGCTAGGAGGGTGATTCCCAGCTCAAGGAGACATACTCCCCGTTCTAATGAATATATTGGAGATCGCTGGTCCTAGTCCTGACCCCAGCCCATTGCCTTTGACCTCACTTACACCTAGTCCAATTCTAAGGAAGGTCTACACATGGCTGCAATGCTGAGCTTGTGTAGATATACTCAGGGCAGTGCTCCTCGATCCAGCGCATTACATCCCAGGAGTTGAGCCGGGGGTGGGACTAGCTGACCTGCTGAGATCTCTTCTGACCCGGAGTGGCTAGGAGTGTGGCTGCAGGAGCACTGGCAGGTTGGTACTTGGAACGGCCAGCCCATGGCACTGCTGTGCTACTGCAGCTACACGAGGATCTTTTGAGCTGGATGAGAGCCAGCGCGAGTATGTTTGCGTGAGCCGGGCCTTGCACCCGAGTGCAGACACACCCCAGCTGATGTCAGTTTGCACCAGGGTGGGATGAAAATTAGGTCCACAGCAGCTAGCATGTTGAAAGGTGGCTGAGTTCCCACCTCTCCTCCTTACTCTCTTCCAGGCTGTTTCAGTAAGGATCAAGTGTATTTGGATGGAATTCTCCAGATTCTGAGGCATCGGCAAACAATTGACTTCCGGTTGCTGGCAGCACTGGGCAAGGTAACAGCCGGACGTGATGGACCAAATCTGTTTCCTGACGTGAAATCAGTACACGGGAACGGTTCTGTGGATGGATTATTTATATACCCCCAGCCAGTGCTTGGTCTCAGGGACGAAACTGTAAACTTTGCTATTTGATGAATGTAAATATGCAGGAGATTAACATGAGAAACCCAGCTTTGGTCACTGACCCTGTTCTTGAATGATGGAATTTAGCACAAATACCGAAATTACTGCGGAAAGGGATCTGGGGGTTAACTAAATATGAGTCAACAGTGTAACACTGTTGGGCAAATGCGAACATCATTCTGGGATGTACTAGCAGGCCTGGTGTTAAGTAAGACACAAAAAGTAATTCTTCTGCTCTACTCCACACTGGTAAGGCTTCAAGTGGAGTCTTGTGTCCAGATCTGGGCACCACACTTGGGGAAAGATGTGGTCAAACTGGAGAAAGTCCAGAGGAGATGAAAATGAACGGTCTAGAAAACATGACCTGTGAGGAAAGACTGAAAAAAACTGAGTTTGTTTAGGCTGGAGAAGAGTAGACAGAGGATGGGGCATGAGAACAGCCTTCAAGTACTTAAATGGTTCGCATAAAGAGGAGGGTGAAAAATTGTTCTTAACGACCAATAGGACAAAAAGCAGTGGACTTAAACTGCAGCAAGGGAGATTTAGGTGGACATTAGGAAATACTTCCTCACTCAAGGGCAGCTAAGCACTGGGACAGATCACCTAAGGAGGTTGTGGAATCTCTGTTGCCAGAGGTTTTTAAGAACAGGTTAGCCAAACACCTGCCAGGGCTGCCCAGGTAATACTTAGTGCAGGGCACTAGACTAGATGATCTTCAGGTCCCTTCCCGTCCTGAATTGCTATGAAAAGGAAATGTATTTGAGAGAGAGTGGAAAGAAGTGTGAGTGATGGAAACAAAGGGTTACATAGAAAACAACCATAAAGCACACACTAGGGCAGCGGTCGCCAACCAGTGGTCCGTGGACTGGTGGTCCGTGAGAAAATTTTGGTGGTCCCTGGAGAAATTTGGACATTATTTGCAATTTTTAGGAAGATAAGTCCCTAGTAAAGGCTTCTTATTTGATAGCACTTCAAATCACGAAAAGTAGAAAGCCATATACGATTGGAGAAGAATTAATTAAGCCTTGCTTGTTACAAGCCTGTGAAGAGGTTTTGGGGGAACAGGCTGTCCAGAAACTGAAAGTAATTTCTATGTCCGCTAACACTGTGAAGCGTAGAATTGAAGACATGGCCGAAGATATTGAAAATCAAGTGATTGAAATGGTGAAAAATTCAACTTTTTATTCAATTCAACTCGACGAATCAACAGACATAACTAACAAGGCAGTTCTCCTTTGTTTTGTGAGGTTTGAGTGTCAAGGAGAGCTCAAGGAAGAACTCCTCTGTTTGCTCAACTTGCTGGGTAGAACAACCGGCTGTGAGGTATTGAATGGAAGAAATGTGTTGGGATATGCACAGACGGTGCCGCAAGCATGACCGGGCATCGTTTAGGAGTTGTTACAAAAGTGAAAGATGTTGGACACCCAGACATCTTGTTTACTCATTGTATTCTACATCACGAGCAACTTGTGGTGAAAAGAATGTCTCCAGAACTGCACGAAGTACTCTCTGATGTAATTAAAATTGTAAATAAAATTCGGCACAAAGCGCTCAATTCTCGAATATTTGAGGCACTTTGTGAAGAAATGGGCTCTCAATATACTCGTCTTCTTCTTCACGCAGAGGTGAGATGGCTGTCGAGGGGAAAAATACTAACCCGATTGTTCGACCTGCGCCAAGAAGTCAAGTTATTCTTCCAGCAGCAAAATAATTCAAAATTCCAAGATCTCTTGTTCAACGATGATTGGCTAGCCAAGCTTGCATACCTGGCAGATATTTTTTCACTGTTAAACGAGCTAAACACGTCCTTGCAAGGACAGCTTACGGACATGTTCACACTGCGAGGTAAAATGGATGCATTTCAAAAGAAAATATTGCTATGGCAAATGTGGTTGGCTGAAGAAGATCTGCAAATGTTCCCGAATCTTGATGAGTATATGAAAGAGGAGGATGTCAACCGACAGGTAATAACCATTGTTCGACAGCACTTATGGTCGCTCACAGAATCTTTTGGCCGTTATTACCCAAAGGAAGAGGACCCCAGACATGGCAATATGTGGGTAATGGATCCATTTTCGGCGAAAATTGAAGATAGCAATTTGAGCATGAAAGAAAAAGAAAGTCTAATCGATCTATCATCCGACGACAGTCTCAAAGCTAAATTCCACTCGTCCTCATCAACACATCATTTTTGGCCCTCCGTAAAAAGTGAGTACCCAGTGCTGAGTGAAAAAGCCATCCAAATTTTGATTCCATTTGCAACAACCTATCTGTGTGAAAAGACATTCTCATCTGTTACGGCAATCAAAAACAAGTACCGCTGTTGGCTTGAAATACAAACGGCTCTCCGTGTTGCAGTGACGTCATTGGAGCCAAGAATCCATAAACTTATTTCAAACAAGCAGCAACAAATATCACACTAATAATTTTGTTATAATTAAACAAGCTTTAATAATTTTGTTATAATTAAACAAGTGCATTTCATATTAATGAAATGGAACTTTTATGATCATTATTTTATAGATGTTTGTACCTTTTAAAAAAAAATCATGTTAGTGGTCCGCGGGATTCAAAATTGTGAGTTTAGTGGTCCGTGAGGTCCAAAAGGTTGGCGACCACTGCACTAGGGCACTTATTAACTACTTACCTTTCCCAGCCAAGCCAGTAGATTCTCTCCTGACAGTTCAGTCTTTTGCAGCATTTGCTAGTCCGCAGGAGCGAGGACAGCATCTTCCATGCAGCATCCCCGCTCACCCAGGCTGGATGCTGCAGCATGTCATTTTCCACCCTGAGAGACACTGGATCAGTCCTTTGCCTTTGTGCGGGGGGCCGTCTCCTCGCCGCCAGAGCATCCCCTCTCACTTCAGTGGGCTCAGAGTTTATCTTGGATGAGATGCCACTGACCATTTGGGCTGCTGCAGTGGTGGAAAACAACACTCTACGTTATGTAATTGGCTAGCCAGCGAAGGGGGTGGCAACCCCTTCCCGCTTTAATGGGCTGTCACCAAGACACAGTATTCCCAGGGGACTCACTTTCCTCAAGACCCGTAAGGGCCTAATTGCCCATCTAGTTACATTATCCCTTAAATATAACCCGGGCACACAGCTTGCAGTGATTGAGGAGCGAGAAGTTGCAAGCTTTCAGCAGAGACCTCAAAAGCTGCCTTGGAAGCAGTGCATCTGGCACAGGGAGTTTGTCAGGTCTGAGACAGGATTTGCTTGTAAAGGACAGTGACCCCTTTGCTGGCTGGCCCCAGTGGGTCTCTGTGTCACAGGAACTCTCTTGTCCCTGGACAGAGAGTTGAATTCACAGGAGTGTCTCTCGAGGAGTGTCCTCACGCCTCTGTACCTCCGGCCAGGTTTCAGACAGTATCGGCCTCATACAAAGACTGCAAAGTGTATGTGTGTATGACAGGGAGGAGTTCCCTGAGACTTCTAGGTCACATGGCAGCTTGCACATACGTGAATCAGCATGCCCAACTTCTCCTCTATTGGCCGGGGAGGACTTTCAGACGCAGGGTCTCTCTCCACATCAGTGTTTGAGAGCTTTCAGCATTTCACCGGGCCTGGCAAGCGGGTCTGCCTCACATCAGAGGTTGTTCTGTGCAAGTGCTCGTGGAGAACACTGCTGCCATAGTCTGGAGAAACAAGCAGAGGTGCCTGTCCCAGGAACCCGGAGGACCTTTTGCATCGAGACGACTCGAGCTCTAAGCATCCCCCCCCACCTCCCCCCCAAGCTCTCAGAAATGTCTAGTGAACCATCTAAGCACCGATCAGTCCCTCAGACTTTTTCTGGCTGTGGAGAACACCCGGAATAGACCTGTTCACCCGACAGACCAGGAAGCGTCGGCAGTTCTGTTCCTGAGCAGGTTGCAGCCCAGGTGCTTTTCACACACCTTTCTACTCTCCTAGACGGGGAACTGCTCTATACTCCCCCGCCCCCTCCCCATGGTGCTGAGATTTGAGCAGCCTCAGACAGGCTCACCCGACGCTAAGTTTGGTAGCTCCAGCCTGGCCGTGTCAGCATGGTTCTCAGCCTGGTGGAGCCAGGCACGTCGAGCTCCCATGGCTCTGCCGCACAGAAGAGCTTTTAGACACAGGCGGCACTTGGTCCCCTGGGCCTGCTTGTCTCCTGATCACAAAGATGAGGTACCATTGGCGTGCGGTGTCAAAACTCAGCCAGCCTGGGCTTCCCCCAAGAACATCACCACACCTGAGAGACTGTTGGCCCTTCTCTGGTTTGGCTTGACCTGGGCAGTCAGAGGTTAATGTGTCTTTCTGAAGCTCTGGCCTGACCCCCGACTCTCCCTGCCCGGCCTATTTCGATGCATTTGCTGATGAGGCCTAGGCTGGGCTCTGGTCCCTGTCACAGGTGGGCTTACGTCTGTTTGTTCCATGGCTGGAGCTGATGGTTCGCAGCCACCCAGCCCACCTGGCCGGAGAGGGACCATGTAGCTCAGGTGTCTGGCATTCCTGGGAACGTTCCTGGAGCCTTCTCAAATCCATCCATCCTTGCTACCACGTGGTGCCCTCAGGCAGGCCCAGGTTAGTAGAGTTAACAATTAGCAGCCCTCCCCCAGCTGCTGTAGTGGGAGGTGAGTGAATCAGTGTATCTGGGGGCTGCGTGTGGGCGGGGATCCCCTTGGGTGGCCGGCCTGAGACATCTGTTTTCTTTCCCCCAGGTCTCCTATGAAGACGTGAATCAGCTGAAGCAATTTGGTGTCCTGGAGAAGGCACGAATCCCCCATTTCATGCAGGACATGGACCGGTACAGGCAGCAGCTCGACCACATCATCGCCACCAACAGACTGAACGAGGAGGAGCTAGAGCAGCTGCTGCCGGACTGACCAGGTCTTCAGGGTCCTGACCTCCCTGCCCCTGCGGCAGAGGCCCACTTCCCACTGCCTCGTGGCCAGGAAGGGAGGTGTCTTGTGTGCGTGTCTGACCGCACCCGTCCAAGGCATTTAGGGTGTCCGGGGGTCTGTGTATTTATTATTCATTTTGTGACTGTTCAGTGGGTCCGTCCTCCCCTGGAGGAGGCTGCCATCCCATCCATTCAGAATCGGGGCCTGCACAGGGAGAGCGGGCTGGGTGTGGATTCCTGCAGGAGGACATGGCTTGGCAGTATGTCCTGCAGGGGGGGGGGGGGGGGGGCGCATGCAATGCCGCGGGAGGGAACTAGCATGAGGTGCTTTGGGGGTTGGTTCTTTTAAACGCTGTTGCAGGAGGATGCTGCACTGGGGGAAGGAAGGATGATGGAAGACAGTAAAACTGCCCAATCCAAGATGGAGAACAGAAATGTTTCTCTAGGAATCACTGAGAGGACTGTGAAGTCTGCAATCATGTATTGAAACCCAAGGAGGGAGTAGATTGGTCAGGGAGGGGGAAAGGGGGAGCAAAGCTGGACGAGAGCTGCACTCCAGGAGGGGATGGAGCCCCAGGTCTCTTCTAGTCTGTAGCGGTTCTTATCCTGGGCTCATCACTGTAGTCCCTGGGCAAACCACACGGTGAGGAGTGACTTCTCCAACTGGGGAGAGGGGACGGGATATTATGAAAGAAATCCAGTGTAGGCTGCATGCCATGAAAAACTTCGGCCAGCACCGCATTTCCTCATCAGCGGGCGCTCTGGTCAGCACGCTGCACCAGAACTCTAGCAGCTGCTTACTTGCTTCCCCCCGTTTGTCTGGACACTGCCTGTAAAAATGCCTTTGCCCTTGACCTCAGCTGGAAGAAGGATTTTAATCCCCCCTCCCAATAAAGATTTTTTCAACTCATGTTTACGTGGGACGTGTCAGTGACCCTGGAAGGCCCCTGTTTGCTGGAGGCCTCCCTGAGGGACAAGCGAAGAAAAATGAGAGGGTGTCATCCAAGAACATGAAATCTGTGCAGCAGTTTTCTGGCAGGGAAGGGGAACTATTTTGAATGGTCCCAGCCCTGGCCGTGAGAGCAGCCACTTCCCTTCTGAGCGGCCTTCCTCCATTGCTTGGAACTTTGTCAAAGGTTCACTGTGCGGCAGGACGTTTTTCCAGCTCTCGTCCCTGCCTCCTGGTGACTTTTTGTTCTTGTTGCAAAGTTTGACCCTGACGCAAACATCAGCCACCAGTCCCAGCGCTCAGATTCTCCTCTTTAATATATTTCCTCCAACAAACCAATTCCCAATCCCCAAACTATTTACACAGATTGCAACCTCCCTCCTCGGTGTCAAGTAAGGCCCCAAGCGGTGGAGCGCCCCCTGCTGTGACCATCAGACACAGTCAAGGGAAGTCTCTGGCAGCCTTTCTAGTGGAATGGATGGATGAGGGGGGGACAGACACAGTGATGGTTTCTGATTGGTTTAAATCGCATCCCTGATGAAGTAACCGGGTGGAGATGGTGGATTAGATCTAACCCACCCCCACGGGTGCAGCTAGAAGCGCTTCATCTGGCGGCGCTCCTGGCGGCGTTGCTTCTTCTCGTTTGGCTCCTGGGTGGCAGCGGAAGAGTCGGCCGTGAGCCAGGGCCCCAGGATGTTCACCCACAGGAGATAGAGAGCCCGGCCTGGAGCCTACAAAGCACAACAGGCAGCAAACAGTTACTGTAGGACGCCGCTCGGCTACCGGGGAACGCGGAGCTCCGGAGAAGCTGATTCTGCATCCAGAACCGGACAGGACACCTGGGTCTAGGTCTTTAATTACCTTAGTGCTGGTGAAAGGTGGACCTAGAGCCGTGCCACAGTCAACGGGAGCTGCGGGGGCTCAGAACTTCTGAGAAGCATCCACTTATTTAGGGGCCTTAATATAGACATGGGGCCTAATGACTGGAGCCTAGTTATGAAAATCTGGGCTTCAGTTCCTAAGATCTCCACAGACCAGGTCCCACTTCCCAGAAACGGGCCCAGGCAGACCGCCCCTAGGACTAAGAGAACATGGGCTACTCCATTGTCACGCTTATTCCCCCGACCATACAAGGGTCAGACACCAGGCCGCTCCACCGACAAAGGAAAATATTCTGAAGTACCTTTCAGCCAGCCAGCCATTTATAACGGGGACTTCTGCCACCCAGACCCACTAGGCAATAACCAGCCTGGGGTTTTTAATCAGTCTATGCAGGAAGTTCGGTTTCGATGTACGTCTGCCTGGGCTAAGTGTTAAAGCCATTGATAAGTTAGAAAGGTCAAAAGAAAAAGAGGTTGATTTTCAGGGGCTCGGCAGCTCCCCAGTTCAGTCAGGGTTGCCCCGATGTGATCAAGCAAAGGCAGGGGAGTACTCACAGCCCAGCCAGTTGCCACGCACACGTCAAGGATCACAATGCACCTCCCAAGACAGCCTGGACTCTGCCCCAAATGCCCCTCCCCCGTCTATCATTGCCCTCTGGGCCTCTCACCGGCCAAGGCCTTTCAGAGAGGTGGTAGCCAAACCCCAGCAGGCGCCAACATGACGGCACGCTCTTCTGGAGAAGACTGGGGAAGGGCTGAATGATTTACCCAAACCCAGCTCTAGGCTGGGAAGGGAAATGGGAACAAGTGTAAACAGCGAGAGTAGTTAACCATTGGGGCAATTTACCAAGGGCCGTGGTGAATCCTCCATCTTTGGCCATCTTTAAATCAAGATCTAAAAGATCTGCTCTGGGAATTAGGTTGGGGCAGGTCTCTGGCCTGTGCTATACAGGTGGGCAGACTCGGTCCGTCTGGCCTTGGGATCTATGAAATGGAGCAGAGCTGGAAGGGAGACAAGGCAACCTTGAATCTGGGGGTCGGGAGAAGGGCCCGAAGGACTTACCAAGAGCCAGAAGTACCAGACGTAGAAGGAGAAGCAGCTGAGAACCTGGACAATGGCAGTCAGTAAGATCACATCCTTGAGGTGCCTGAGAGGGACGGGAAAAGCAACAGGTTCATTGCCCTGGGCCAGGGCCCGTTTTCTGTGCTGAACATCTGCGGTCGCAAACCCTGGAGTTAACATTGCAATTCTGCCGCCACTACAAAGCTACTGGGCTCCCCTATAGCCCTTCCCAGGTCTCCTTTGGGCAGGAACATTCCCATGGCTTTGGCTTAGCTGTGTGTTAAACTCCCCATTCTGCCAGGTGAGTTAGGGCCTCGGAGAAGTAGGGTCTTCTGGGTTAACTACAATTGGCTGAAGACTCAAATAGGCCCTCGGGACGCCCCCAAAGGAGGGGGCAGGCCTGGCTGAATGGGAGAAAAAACAATCAACGCCGTTACAGGCAGCTACGTATGAATTTTGGCCTGTGTTCTGCACGGGACCCAGACTGGCAGCACTAGGAGAGGCGTTAAACTTCCCTGTGCAATCCCAAGCCACGGCAGCTAGTCCCTCCCCATTAACTCTCCATTTCTATACACACCATGCAGCACCCCATGGAAACACACACTCCAACAACCAAGAGTGACAAGTGCCCATTACTCCTCTGACCCCATGCCAAGTCCCCCTCACCCCCTTGAATCTCCCCCACACAAAACCATTGAGGGAACACTCAGACGTAGAGAGGCATCGGTAGGGGTGGGCTGGACACCAGCTTTGATTACGGAATCCCAATGGCATGATCCGGTTTCCTTCTCCCCAGCTCAGACACACGTAGACTGTTGTAATGCACACAGGAGAGAAACACAACCCCCTGCACTTGCATGAAACAATACTGGCTAGAGTAAGGAACGAAGAGGCTGGCATACAGACAGGGCGCCAGCAGGAACTAGCAAGTCTCACTATATGCAGTGCCGCACGGAGCACACACAGCTACTCAGCATTTGGAAACCGTTTCTCTGGACCCGACCGGAGCACCTCGCAAACAGGAATGAATTTCTCCTCATCGCAATCCATGGGGACTGAACCTAGATCTCTCAAGGAACAACTGCCTACATCACATCCTCTCTCATCCTCGAGGAACATACAAAATCCTCGCCAGGTTCAACGGGACTCGGGAAATACATTTCAAATCAGTACGGTACAAAAAGCAGTTTCAAGTCAGCATTTGTTCCTGTGGCAAAGCAAAACGTGGCAGGACTGTCAGGAGAAAGGGAAGTGTAACCATGCTACTTGGAGTGCTTCAAATGGCCGACTGACATGAACTGAACAGCTGAGAGTACGGCACATTAGTCCTAACACACTGCGCACCTATTCTGACCCTGCTGGAAAAAAGTGCACAGTAAAATACTGGAAACCCCTGAGATCACATCATTGGAGACAATTGCAATGTACAAATGGAGCAGTAAACCGTAACTTTGCATTTGGTGACTTTGGTGCTTCTTAGCACATCTAAGCTGCATTAATAGCAGTTTTTTGCATGCACTATTATTTATCTTAGACAAAAATGATTCCAGGCAGTGAATCATAGCGTATCAGGCAAGTGAAAACTCTCTCTACTGTCCAGGAAAAAGTAACTCAGGACACTTTTAAGTTATATTTTTCCTGTTCCATGAGCTGTGGATTCAAAAGACATTTACAATCATTTACCTTCACTTTTTAGAACAAGCCAATAAAATCCTCATCCCTGCAAATCATCTTCCCTGCCACTCCCAATCCCACAGCTGTATTGCAAAGCACCAGGCCGGGTGTATAATCCGGTGCATTACCATTATCCAGCCAAACCATTTCCCAGAGTACTAGGAGTATTTCGGAAAAGATCAGGGGGGTCCGTTTTTTCACTATCGCTCTGCCCTGTACGATGTGAATCAGACAGAGGCCCCGGCAAGCTTTCCCGAGGTAACTGGTCAATGAGAGGAAGAGACATTAAGTAGCAAGGAGACAAGGGAGAAACCAAGTGGGTGCGGTGGCGAGACCCAGCACGGTTGCACCAGAAGCTGTAGTGCCCACGGCCTTTGCACCAACACACGAGCAGTTTCTTTTTCTGGTGGTAGCCAACTTCCCCCACCTCCCCTCGCCTGCGTCCTCCCTTGCACAGAAAGTTGGAGAAAGTCTTCGGTTTAGCTGCAGTGCCAACTTTGCCAACAGGATCAGCGGCAGGAGTTGTGATGGTAACAGAGCCGTCAGGTTGGGATGGTTCTGGCCCCTTACCATTCAATGCTGCAGACACGTCCTCGGGGAGGGGCCGCCACCCTGGGCCGCCCAGTGGCATTCGGTTTTTCCCCCTCAATGTTTTCCGTAGAATTTTAATTCCAGGTTTAAAAGGGGGGCGTGTCCCACCTGTCCGTCAGAAGGGGGCCTCCTGAACATACAGCGGTGCCATCTGCCCAAGGCCCTCTGGTCCTGGCACTACGGCAACTCACCGCCGTACCGGAGAGGGCACCGCGTGAAGAAGTGAGGGATGGACACGGTTAAACAGTTAACGTTAGACTTACTGTTAACCGACCTTAACCATCCACCCTCAGCCCCTGGCCCACAGGTCAGCCAGGGCCACCTCGGTCAACCGGTTAAAGGAGAACATTTTAATCGTTTAACCGGTGAACTTCTTAAACAATATTTACATCCCTAGGAGTGAGACTTTCCATGTGCTCCCCCACACTGATACTTACCGTGCTGCCCCATCAGCCCCTCTCACTGCCTGGCTCTCTTCCCCCTGGGAGCGCCCCGGGCCCAAGAACAGACGCCCACTGTGCTGGGCACTGAACACACACTCAGTCCCTGCCCCAGAGAGCAGACAGATGCAGGGTGGGGGAAGGGACAGACACAACCAGAATACTTCACTGGGGAAGGTGAGGACCCTTAACAAAGACTTGACAACCAGGTGGGGTGGATTGAGGGAGGGGACTGACTCTCTGGACAGCGTGTGCTGGATCTCAGAGGACAGGCCAGAGAGCAAGGATTAGCCACAACTGACTTTCCTGTAAGCAAGCTGAAGGTGCGCCTTACCTAGATGTATAAATCCAGGGCTGTTAAGCTTGCTTTTCTTTTCATTCAGTTTTCTCTCTTTTTAATAGGTCTTACTTTGGTCTAAGGAAACAACTCTTGTGTAGGTGTTTCAGGCAGCCAGTGCAAGGAAAATAACCCTATAACCATGGAGCGGGTAAAGATTTTATGCACCCTAAACACCCCCCTCAGTCAAAGGGCAGGGGAAGAGATTGTAACACCCCAGGAGAGAAGCCAAAGGGCAAGGGAGGAGTTGGCGGAGCAGCTGGGTACAGCCTAGCGAAGGTCATAGGCGAGTCGCTATCTCAGTCCACCACACTTCCTGGGGTGTCCTGTTACTCACTTCCTGGAGGCAACGCTAGACGTTCAAGGAACGAGGAGAGTTCGGCCGATTCTTGGGAAGTGACGAGAAGGATTAGAAAGGGAAGTTTCCCACTGGGGAGAGCAAGTGAGCTCTGTGGGATGGTCTCAGAGCTGAGGCTCTGCTATGCTTCTTCCCACGCTCTCAGGGGCAAATGGGGCTGTGTACACGCTCAGGCAGCAGGTCCTGCTCACCTGGACTCGTGGGGGTGTGGACACTCACTCTGCCATCCCCTGCTCCATATTCAGGTCAATTCCCCCGTCAGCAAGGTTGCCATCGTCCGTGAAAGACGCCTTCGCCATGGAGCTCATGGAGCGGTAACTGGCACCGTAGATCACCATGCTAAACACAAACGCAGCCTGCAACAAGCACCTAAAGGTCAGCCACAAAAGCAACCAGTCTGCAGGGCCCCAAGGCCAAGCAGCAGGAGCAGAGCCCCAGAGCAATTATTTGTCGTGACATTCCTGATCAGTGAAGCTGTTCTCGTCTCAGCTGGGTAAAAGCCCCCGATCCCCACACACGGGGTTTGTGTGTCCAGGGAAGCATGGCCTAGCAGAGCAACCTGGAAACAATGAGGGGGCACCAGGCCCGAGAAGTGTGAGTGAATGCCAAACGCCACACTAACCCCAACAGGGCATCTGAGACTCGCTGTATGAACGTCCAGTAAAGATTCCCCACAACCCCAGGGAGAAGCAGAAGGGCGGGCGAGGGAATGGAACAAATACCCCACCAGGTGTTACCCCTTCACTCCCTCCACCCTGAACAGGGACGGGTCTGAGATCAGGGACTTACCCAGGTCCAGAAGGAGGCTGTTGTGTAGAAGATCACCAGGTTCACAACGGCATAAATGGCCTGAAGACAAGGGAAATAAAGCCAAGCAGCTGGAATTAGTGAGTGTGAGGGGAAGGAACACATCAGGGATGGGACAGCTTTGGGCCTTCTCCCAATACACTATCATGAAAAATGGCCTGAGTCTCAAAGGGTCACTCCCACTTGACCTTGCCTGCTTCTCCAAGATCTATTGCCCTACGACACTGGAAAACGAATGCTCCAGAGAGCTCCCTGGCGTCAGAAAGCTGAAGCTGGATCCAGAGCTAGGCAAGCCACCAGCCCATGAGCTAGCTCCAACAGAGCAGAAATGTGAGTCTGACTCGGGGTGACAGCTCCTTGCTTTCCTGGTGCCAGTTCTCAGCTCCTTCCTACCTCCCAGTCACACCTGCCTTTACGGTACACAATAGGCCGATACATATATGGAGTTTTGGGGACTGTTCACGGTCATCTGTGGGGCTGTACATTTCTCCTCCTCAGAAAATAAAAAACAAAAGAGTCTTCCCCGCCCCTCCAGCTTTCAGAGCGATAGGTGGGAGAAGATGCGCTTCCCAACCTGCAATCCCTCACTACAATCCCTCCCTGCTTCTGAAATGGAGCAGCCAGCCAGAGAAGGAATCCCTTCTTCATTTCCCCCAACCCTTTGATCCCTAAGGCCCCACAGGTTTAGGGCTATCGGGCCCCACAAAAAGGATGGGGCAGAATAAGCATCTGGGAAGGAAGCAGTTTCCTGCCCAGTATGCTGGGATTTGCCTTTCCAGCCAAGGGCTGCAGACAGGAATTCGTGGCTCTAGAAGACTGACGGAGAGAGACACTCACATTAGCACCAAGGATGATCCGCAAGTAGAATTTCAGAGTCTCCTTGTTCTCTTCAAAAATCTGCTTTTTGCCTTTGGTTCCCACCTTCCCCTTTGGCTAGAAAAAGAGCGCAGCCTTTAACACATACATCCTTGCACCCCTCTGCTCACCTCTCAATCCCTTCTCCAAAGTTCCTCCTGCCTACAGCCCCCTCCACACCCCACTGTGACTGATCTCAAAGGCAATGCTGTTGAGGCCTGAAGTAAGTATATAGAGCAGTCATTTAGCTGCTTTGAGTGTGGAGGCACCAGAAACGGAGTGTTCTTCTCATATGGTGCTAAAGAGGGGAAAAAAAGGCTGTTCTGTCCAGGCGTCATTGGGCGAGTTCTTGTACACACGTTTAATTTGCTTGCAGGACTGTAGATTTCTTGCCCCAGCTGTGGTAGTTGGCCGTTAAGGTTAGGCCCCTAGCTTTGCTTCCACATTCCAGGACAGGTTGGATTATGCTGTCAGGTCATTTTCATAGTAGTTTTCTGGTGGTCAATATTTATCCTGTGGCTTTCATTAATGGCACATAAATCCTACAGGCTTCTTCTGCTCTCCTGTGTTTGTCAGCAGTCTGCACTTCTGAGGCCCATCTAGGCAGAGCTGCGCGGATTCTACCCCAGCATTTACAAAGCATAATTTAGTCTGCTCCTCTTTGGGCCTTTTATAGGTGAACATTTTTTGCTTATCCTAAATTGACTTGCAA
The DNA here is from genome assembly GCA_032164245.1 of Sternotherus odoratus. NCBI lineage: Eukaryota > Metazoa > Chordata > Testudines > Kinosternidae > Sternotherus > Sternotherus odoratus. The sequence continues at coordinate 34,234,640 of JAVMKO010000014.1, forward strand.
AGACCAAGCATTGCCATAAGCTTCTAACAGTTGTCAGTTTGTCTCATATCATCCCCAGAGAGCAGTTTCTATCACCGTTGTTCAGTCGGAGACCTGGCCTGGAGAACTGGTCCAAGAGAGTTGGTCAGTCATTGACATCTACAGGCAGGACAAGGCAAGGTTACATCTCTGTCACTCCCCCTGTCTGTCCTGAAGGCCTCTATCTGCCTGTTATAACCCCACTCTTGAGGGATCCGCACACAGCTCCAAAGAGACAGTCCAATGAAGCCATGTCAACGAGCATCAAGTTGTACATCCACCCCCGAGATCCCCTCCCCATTTTACAATCACACCCCCCCCCCGCCCCCGCTCTGCTGTGCGGGCCTCGTGGGGGAGCAGGGGGCGTCTCACACCAGGGAACACCCGCCCGTTTCGCCCTCAGGAGTGTGGAGACTGAGGGCCTAGGCCAGGCCCAGGAGCGGGAGGGGCGGACTGGGGGGGGGAGGGGGGAGGTACAGGCCAGGCCATAGGTGGGGGGAGGAGGCCTGACCAGGTCCACAGGCCAGGGCCGGGGGGCAGATAGGGAACCCAGGCCCGGAAGGGGGGAGGGGGGGTCGGGGAACCCAGGCCCGGGAGGGGGGGGAGGGGTCGGGGAACCCAGGCCCGGGAGGGGGGGGAGGGGTCGGGGAACCCAGGCCCGGGAGGGGGGGGAGGGGTCGGGGAACCCAGGCCCGGGAGGGGGGGGAGGGGTCGGGGAACCCAGGCCCGGGAGGGGGGGGGAGGGGTCGGGGAACCCAGGCCCGGGAGGGGGGGGGAGGGGTCGGGGAACCCAGGCCCGGGAGGGGGGGGAGGGGTCGGGGAACCCAGGCCCGGGAGGGGGGGGAGGGGTCGGGGAACCCAGGCCCGGGAGGGGGGGGAGGGGTCGGGGAACCCAGGCCCGGGAGGGGGGGGAGGGGTCGGGGAACCCAGGCCCGGGAGGGGGGGGAGGGGTCGGGGAACCCAGGCCCGGGAGGGGGGGGAGGGGTCGGGGAACCCAGGCCCGGGAGGGGGGGGAGGGGTCGGGGAACCCAGGCCCGGGAGGGGGGGGAGGGGTCGGGGAACCCAGGCCCGGGAGGGGGGGGGGGGTCGGGGAACCCAGGCCCGGGAAGGGGGGGGGGGTCGGGGAACCCAGGCCCGGAGGGGGGTCGGGGAACCCAGGCCTGGGAGCGGGAGCGGGGGGGGTCTCAGGCCGCCCCCGGCGCTTCGCGGGGGTCCCCGGGCGCCCCGCCGGCCCCTCACCGCCATCGCGGCTCCAGCTCCCCCGGCAGCGGCGACACCAACTCAGCACTAGCGCAGCTTCCGGCGCCGGTTTCGCGTCACCGGAAACGGAAGGGGGGAGACGGCGCGCGGGGAAAGAGGCGGGGTCCTGACCCCGCGCCGGACTACAATTCCCATCAGCCTCTGCGGCGTTGCCATAGTGAACCCGGAAGAGCGGACTCAGAGACCGGCAGTGAGTGGGACTGACGGACACAGGGGTGGTCGGGACAGGGGAGAAGCGTGAGTGACGGACAGACGGACAGGGGTGCGGGCAGTAGGACAGACGGACAGGGGTGCGGGCAGTAGGACAGACGGACAGGGGTGCGGCAGTGGGACAGACGGACAGGGGTGCGGGCAGTAGGACAGACAGACGGGTGCGGGCAGTAGGACAGACAGACGGGTGCGGGCAGTAGGACAGACGGACAGGGGTGCGGGCAGTAGGACAGAGAGACAGAGGTGCGGGCAGTAGGACAGACGGACAGGGGTGCGGGCAGTAGGACAGACGGACAGGGGTGCGGGCAGTAGGACAGACAGACGGGTGCGGGCAGTAGGACAGACGGACAGGGGTGCGGGCAGTAGGACAGAGAGACAGAGGTGCGGGCAGTAGGACAGACAGACGGGTGCGGGCAGTAGGACAGACGGACAGGGGTGCGGGCAGTAGGACAGAGAGACAGAGGTGCGGGCAGTAGGACAGACGGACAGGGGTGCGGGCAGTAGGACAGACGGACAGGGGTGCGGGCAGTAGGACAGACAGACGGGTGCGGGCAGTAGGACAGACGGACAGGGGTGCGGGCAGTGGGACAGACGGACAGGGGTGCGGGCAGTAGGACAGACGGACAGGGGTGCGGGCAGTAGGACAGAGAGACAGAGGTGCGGGCAGTAGGACAGACAGACGGGTGCGGGCAGTAGGACAGAGAGACAGAGGTGCGGGCAGTAGGACAGACAGACGGGTGCGGGCAGTAGGACAGACAGACGGGTGCGGGCAGTAGGACAGACGGACAGGGGTGCGGGCAGTAGGACAGACGGACAGGGGTGCGGGCAGTAGGACAGACAGACGGGTGCAGGCAGTAGGACAGACGGACAGGGGTGCGGCAGTGGGACAGACGGACAGGGGTGCGGGCAGTAGGACAGACGGACAGGGGTGCGGGCAGTAGGACAGAGAGACAGAGGTGCGGGCAGTAGGACAGACAGACGGGTGCGGGCAGTAGGACAGAGAGACAGAGGTGCGGGCAGTAGGACAGACGGACAGGGGTGCGGGCAGTAGGACAGAGAGACAGAGGTGCGGGCAGTGGGACAGACGGACAGGGGTGCGGGCAGTAGGACAGACGGACAGGGGTGCGGGCAGTAGGACAGAGAGACAGAGGTGCGGGCAGTAGGACAGACGGACAGGGGTGCGGGCAGTAGGACAGACAGACGGGTGCGGGCAGTAGGACAGACGGACAGGGGTGCGGGCAGTAGGACAGACAGACGGGTGCGGGCAGTAGGACAGACGGACAGGGGTGCGGGCAGTAGGACAGACAGACGGGTGCGGGCAGTAGGACAGACAGACGGGTGCGGGCAGTAGGACAGACGGACAGGGGTGCGGGCAGTAGGACAGACAGACGGGTGCGGGCAGTAGGACAGACGGACAGGGGTGCGGCAGTGGGACAGACGGACAGGGGTGCGGCAGTGGGACAGACGGACAGGGGTGCGGGCAGTAGGACAGACGGACAGGGGTGCGGGCAGTAGGACAGACGGACAGGGGTGCGGGCAGTAGGACAGACGGACAGGGGTGCGGGCAGTAGGACAGAGAGACAGAGGTGCGGGCAGTAGGACAGACGGACAGGGGTGCGGGCAGTAGGACAGACAGACGGGTGCGGGCAGTAGGACAGACGGACAGGGGTGCGGGCAGTAGGACAGACAGACGGGTGCGGGCAGTAGGACAGACGGACAGGGGTGCGGGCAGTAGGACAGACAGACGGGTGCGGGCAGTAGGACAGACAGACGGGTGCGGGCAGTAGGACAGACGGACAGGGGTGCGGGCAGTAGGACAGACAGACGGGTGCGGGCAGTAGGACAGACGGACAGGGGTGCGGCAGTGGGACAGACGGACAGGGGTGCGGCAGTGGGACAGACGGACAGGGGTGCGGGCAGTAGGACAGACGGACAGGGGTGCGGGCAGTAGGACAGAGAGACAGAGGTGCGGGCAGTAGGACAGACAGACGGGTGCGGGCAGTAGGACAGATGGACAGGGGTGCGGCAGTGGGACAGACGGACAGGGGTGCGGGCAGTAGGACAGACGGACAGGGGTGCGGGCAGTAGGACAGAGAGACAGAGGTGCGGGCAGTAGGACAGACAGACGGGTGCGGGCAGTAGGACAGATGGATAGACAGGATGAGGGCATTGCAGAGGGTCAGGTGTTGACAGCTCTCTGTCTGGACTCCAGAGACTGAGGCGCTCACGTGGACGACCCGAGGGGAGCAGCTGGGCCTGAGCAGGAGCAATCCATTTTCGGGGTCCCAAGAAGGGGCAGATGCAGCTGCTGTCCCCTGGACACCGGCATGGAGACGCCGAGGCTCCCAGTGGAGGTAACACTGTCTGACGGCTCAGGCTGGACGGCAGTGGGCTGGATGGGGGCACTTCCAAGTCCTGTCGGTGTCTGGAGGGTCACAAGAGTTCATCGGACGAGATCTGGGATTCAGATTAGGACAACACGCCTGTTTCCTTGGGCTCTAGATTGGTAGCAGGGCCCAGCCTGCATCATCTAAATGGGCTACTCAAATGTTATTGCTGGTGTCTGTATGACCAGCGTTGGTCCCGCTCTCCAGGGACAGGGACTCACTCCACCAGCGATGCTGCTCCCTCGTGGCTTCAGAGAGGGCAATGGCTCTTTAGGGCTCATCATATCTTTACCACACATTACAGCACAAATGTGTATCCCTCTGTAGCCACAGCCTGCAATAAAAACACTCCAAGTGCAGTGCTTGAAGGGACGCTGATGTTCACAGCCAACTGCTGTAACCCCCAGAAAGTTGTTCAGACAATGTTATAACCTGGCACAAGGCCCTTCTCTATGATCACTCGTCTCTTGCAAGCAGGGTCCCACATGCTTCCCAGCCAGCTGGCTCAGGGTAGAATCTAGTCACTGCTTCCAGCTCCTGGGCTCAGACCTCTTGGCTGAGGCCCTTGTTGGGATGTGGGATCCTACCCCCTTCATTTCTGAGACCTCCTGAGCCCCCCCAGTGCTCCCATTACCAAAACTCCAATCCGCCAGCACCTCTCTCCTTGCAAAGAACCTTGTTTATATGAAGACACAAAACTTTAGACACATGCAGCGGTGGTTACTCTGACTTCTAGGGCTTGTCTTCACTAAAGCTGGCAGGGATCAATCGCCAGCGGCGCCCCCGTCGATTCCAGAACTCCAGCTTGCCAAAAGGTGCAAGCTGGAGTCGATGGGGGAGCACGCTGCCGACCGCCGCCGCCGTGAGGACGACAGGTAAGTCGGCTGTAGATACGCAAATTCAGCTATGTTAACAACGTAGCTGAATTAGGTGTATCTACAGCCGATCTACCCCCCTCGTGAAGACCAGCCCTTAGTTTGACCCCTTTGGGGACAATGTGATGGGAAAGCAAGGAACACCGGCTGCCACGGTACCGCTGCTTGTAAAGCACTTGAGAGATGTAGATCTTTGAACCCAGCAGAAGTCCTGCGGCCTCCTCTTCTGTGGTCCAAACTTACCACTGGTCTGACCCAGCATGGCCATTCTTATCTAATTATGTTTGTTGGTTGTGGACACGAGGGGGGACCCCACTGGGAGGACTTGGATGTGGGGAATGCTCAGGCAGCTGTCGGCGTTCTCCCAACTAAGGGAGCTGTGAAACAGAGCTGGCAACTCTGCTCCTCACAGCAGCCCTCTCCTGGAGTGCCCAGCTTTGTGCCAGCACTTTCCCCTGCCCTGGCACTGTGTGATTCATCCTGGTGCTTAGCCCTGAGAATGCCAGGTCTGTCTGGAGGGTTCCTTCGCCACCCAACAGTCAATGGAAGCACTTTTGCGTGTGAACACTAGGCATGTTTCAATCGACCAAGGGAGGGCAAATGTTCCTTGTCACCGTAAAGGGCCAATCCTGCAAGGTGCTGTGGGGTGGTGAGCGTCCTTTTGCTTTCACTGGGATAACCTTGACTTCAATGGGAGCTGACGGAGCTCAGCATTCTGCAGGGGGCGGCTCTCTGTGTTAGAGACCTCGGGATGAAGAGATTGGCGTCAGGGTAGGGAACAGCCGGGGCTTTTGCTTCCTGAGAAGGAGGGTGAGGCAGTTTGGGATTGTGGGGTACAAACGTGAGCTGGAAGTTTCTGCTGAAGTTGTCTGGCATGAGACAGTTCACCATCGAAGACGGATGCGACAGCCCGTCAGACTTCGCCGCATGGCGGAAGTTTTCAGTTGATTCCTCGCCGGCTTTGCCTCCCCTGGGCTGGGTCTGTGCGGTAACGCCCCTTCCCTGCAGAGTGCCAGAGCGTTAACCGGGGCCGCGGCAGCGGCTCAGAAACGGGAGCAGGTCAGGCACTGCTGTTGTCCTCCAAACACGCCAGCAAACGCCCTAATTCTCTGGGGCCCATCTCCATGCATCTCCCATTCTCTTCCCAGGTCATCACCTACATCCTCAGCTTCTTGCCCATCGCCGACAGGAAGGAGGCCTCGCTGGTGAATCGCACCTGGTACTTTGCGGCCCAGGACTCCCTGCGGCAGGTAAAGCCCACCCCTCCCTGCGCCGTGGTGCCCCAGTCCTGCTGAGTCCCTGGGTGAACGGTTACAAACCTCTGTTTGGGATCTGGGCAGAGGCCAGTCGCTGCTTCAAGGGGCAGGACTTCGAAGGCATCATCCTCAGGGAAGACCCCTCCTGGCACGAAGGACTCCACAGCCAACTGCCCCGGGCCCCAAAGCTAGTGCTGAGAGTTCCCACGCCTCCCAGAGCCCCACCTGCCCGTAAGCTCTCTGGGGGGCAGTTCAACCCCAGGGCACCATGTGGCTGGTAAACCAAGGGCAGCGGCTTTGCCAGGCACTTCGTGACACCCCCTCTTTCCTCTTAGCACAGGAGACTTCCAGAGCCATGCCAAGCATGTGCCTGAATGCAGCCCCCCGACTCGCCGCAGCACTCCCTCCCCCCGCCCCCTGCACTCCTACGGTCACTCCCTGGGATCCGCAGGCACCGCCTCATGCTGCACATGCCCAGTCTAAGGGGCAGAGGGGAAGACAGCTGTTCCCTGGCTGTCTCTGGAGCCCAGGGTCCCTCCATTGTTGCCCCCAGGCCCAAGTTTTGGAGCCTCAAGGTCTGGGCTAGCCTGTGTCTCCAGTGCGTCCCCCAGCCCCCTCTCCCTGGAGTCCTGCTCCCATCCCGGGGGCGTTGCGAGAGTCCCAGCCGGACTCCCCCGGGGCTGTCCTGTGCTCCGGGCAATAGCCTCTCTCCTGTCGGTCCCAGGAGAACATCCTGTACAACATCCCGGCCACCTCCGCTTCCCTGCCCGCCATCGAGAGCCTGGTTAGACGCCGCGCGAGCTGCATCAGCCTGACCAGCCTCGACGGCTCCACCGTCTCCCGGGACGTGATCCAGGCCGTCGCCCGCCACCTGGGCCCCCACCTGCAGTGCCTGTCTCTGCGGGGGAGCAGCCTGACCGAGAAGTCCTTCACGCACCTCCTCCTGGCCTGCCCCCGCCTCGTCTCGCTGGATCTGAGCGGCTGCAACAGCCTCTTCATGTCCGGGACGCTGCTCTCCACGCCAGAGACGGTGGCGCGAGCCCGCCGAGGGCTGGCCAACCTCCAGGAGCTGAACCTGGCCGGGCTGCGCTACCTGTCGGATCTCAGCTTCAACCGGCTGACGGGCTGCGTGCCGCGCCTGGCCAGGCTCTCGCTGGCTCGCTGCCACCTCACCTTTGAGTTTGACCCCTACCGCGGGTCCAGCCCCTACAACTCCTCCGCCCTGCTGTCCTTCCGCAACCTGCTGCGCTTCCTGCAGGAGCGGGCCGGCAGCCTCCGGGCCCTGGACTTGAGCGGCACCAGCCTCACCTCCCCGGCCGTGAGGTCCCTGGCGCAAGTGGAGGGGCTGCGCCTGCGGGAACTCGGGCTGCAGAACTGCAGGGACCTCTCCAACGAGGCTGTCAGCCTCCTCTGCACGCACCAGCCCCACCTCACCGCGCTGGACCTCACCGGCTGCTCGGAGCTGTCCGACCGGGCCGTCCTCGCTGTGTCCGCGGGGCTGCCAGCCCTGCAGAGCCTGCGCCTGGGGAAGCTCCAGAGGCTGACGGACGGGGGGTTCCTGGGCATGGCCGGGCTCCGGAGCCTGCAGCGCCTGGACCTGTCCGAGTGCAGCCTGGTGAGCGGCAGTGAGCTGGTGAAGGTCTGCTCCTCCCCCCAGCTGCGCCCAAACCTGGCCTCCCTCAGCTTTGCCTTCTGCTCTCTGCTCCGAGTAAGTTCCCCGAGTCTTGCTGTTGGCAGAGGGGGCGGCCCCTGGGTTCAGTCCCCCTTCACCTGCAGCCGGGACGCCAGCGAGACCCTGGCCATGTGCCTCGGTTCCTGGGCAGGGCCGACGGGGCGGGTTTGACATGCTCAGTGCAGCTCTTTGGCTTCTCCTTCTCCTCCCCAGGACAGCTCTGTCCTCTCGCTGGCCCGGTCCCTAAGCCCCAGTCTGCGGGTGCTCGACCTCTCCTCGTGCGTCTCCATCACCGACACGAGCATGCAAGCCATTTCCTCCCACCTCCCCCGGCTGACCGTCCTGCGCCTGGCCTGGTGCAAGGAGCTGACGGACGGGGGTCTCCTGGGTGCAGAGGAGCCCCGAGAGGAGAGTGACCGTGGCAGAGAGGTGAGAGCCCAGGAGCCGGGCGGGTGACCGTGGAGCGAAAGCCGAGGCAGTAGGGGCTCTGTGAATGCTGCCAGGGGCCAGCCTGTGCCCAGACTCGACATTAGGACGCATGGAGGCGGTGACGGCTCCGTCACAGCTCGGCGCCTGGACCGGGAACGCGGGTGGGTTGTTCCTTCTCATTGGGACACCCGGCCGAGTCCCCGGCGCCGCTCAGAGGACACCCCACCCCCCAGCTCAGCACCACGTCCGTTCTCTTGGCAGGAGGAGGCCGGGCCCCATTTCAGCAGGAATTTCGGTAACATGGGATTCTTCCTGCCGCCTCTGCAGAACCTGGAGCCGGATCCCACGGTCCCCAGCGACTCCACCTGGAACCAGGCCCAGAAGCAGCCCCGGGCCACCCTGCAGGCGCTGCAGCAGCTGCAAGAGCTCGACCTCACGGCCTGCAGCAAGCTGACGGACGCCAGCATCGCCCAGGTATGAGGGACGGGGGCTCAGCCCAGCCCCGCGGCTGCCCCTGGACTGAAATCATCCTGGGTACGGACCAGGGGAAATGCGTCCGGGTGCTAATGGCTCCCTCTCGGCACTGCATTGTCACCGCCAGGTGCCCACGGGGCGCGGAGGCAGAGGAATCAGGCTCCGATCTGCTTCTCCTCCTTTGAGCTCTGCTGGGGAGCTGCGGCGCGGCTGGGTGGGCAGTGCCCAGATGCCACGCTGGGTGGGGTAGAGGCTGCCCTGCCAGCAGAAAGCAACCCCCTCCCACGCAGTGGTACCGACCCAGGGAGAGATCGGGCGGTAGGACCTCCTTCCTCCGAGCTGCCCAGTGCCACGGCTGTGAGGACGCCTTCCCTCCCCTTCCAAACACTTTGTGCCCTGAAGTTTTCTTTGCAAGCCTTGCCCAGGCCGGGAGCCAGGGGTGCAGACGTGCCCCCCGGGAGTCCCAGCACAACGGCTGTAATGTACGGTTCAGGCCAGCTCCACCGTCTGTCCCCAGGTAATCCGCTTCCCCTCCCTGCGCCGGCTGTCCCTCAGCTTGCTCCCGGAGATCACTGACGCCAGCCTGGTAGCAGTGGCCAGGGGTTGCCCGAGCCTGGAGCGGCTGTCCATGAGCCACTGCGGAAAGCTGACGGATACCGGCTTTGCGGAGGCCGCTAGCTCGCTCCGGAGACTCCAGCACTTCGTCATCGCTGGCTGCAGCCAGCTGACAGGCCAGTAAGTATTGCAAGGCCTTCCAAGGGGGAGGCCCACCCCCCGAGACCTGGCCCGGCCTGTCTCAGGCTGGGAGGAAGGGGGCTGGCGTGGGGGAAGAGCGCCCTGACTTGTTAACTTCGCAGGACGCTGATGGCCCTCAGCGGGGAGTGCAGACAGCTGAAGAGCCTGGATGTCTCCATGTGCCATGCGATCAGCATGGGCGACATTGAGCGTTTCCAAACCCAGCTCCCCCTGCAGCCCTGCGTCCAGGCGCGCTTCGTGGGCGGAGCCGACCTGTCCTTCACCCTGTGACGGCCGGCCCAGAGCCCCTGATCTGGGGCAGCTGGGAGACCGTCCGATGCCGCAGCTCAGGCTGGGACACACGCTCCCCGGCAGCTTGGCCTGGGACAGCCGGTCTCGTTATCCAGATGGGGGGGGGGGGCGCGTGATGTTTCTAGGACACCCCTTGGCCAAAGCGTTCTCGTCTGGGCCACTGCCAAGTTCCACCCCTTGGCTAGGCCCTGAGCTCCCTCCCCGAGCCAGGGACGATCGGGCAGCCCCCGAAGGGACCCCCACGATGAAGCCCCGTGAAGGAGTTGGATGCCTCCTTCCTCTGCAGGAGTGGGCTGGGAGAGCTGCTGTTCCTTCAGCGACTCCTCCCCAGCACAGACCGCAGCTCGGGACTAAGCCTAGTGCTGCAAAGAACGGGGAGGGCACTTCACTGCCTAAACCAACCCCTGGCATGGGAGACGTCTCACCACCCGCTCTCCCCCTCCCCCGGCAGCGGTGGGGGGGGGATCTCACTGCCCGCTGTTCCCCTCCAGCTCTCCCATGCCAGGCCAAAGCTCTGCTGCCAGCCTACGGCTGCCCCCACCTCACCAGCAGGCAAGGCGGCATTAGCCGCTTCCAGAGCACACAGGTCTCCCTTCCCACCCGCCACAGCCCCCCTAGAGACTCCCCCCGCTTCAACCTCCTCCAGAGCGACACAGGGGGCCTTGACACGGTGATGTAGATGGTGCTCTAATAAATACCTCATGTACCCAGCCCCCCGGGCCTGTGGTATTGTGCAAAGCAGGAGGGCCTGGGTGCCCCTCCACTCCCGCACTGCCCAGGGGGGGGTGCCAACCTGCAGCCGGGCACAGAAGTCACTACCTTGCTGCTGCTGCAGATAACCAGAGCCCAGCCCAAGGAGGCCGGAGGAATCCGGCTGGGAACACCAAACCCCCCTTAAGAAACCAGGCCGGGGGGTTCTCCAGACGGGTGTTTATTGTCCAAAGGCTGGGGGTGGCCGGGGTCGGGTCTCGGCCCCAGGGAGGGAGCAGTGCAGGCCCGGTGCTGAGCCAATCAGGCAGGTCAGTCCCTTAGTATTATTACAGTCCCATGGACGGGGGGGTGGGGGGGAGGCCTGGTGCCACGGGTCCCTTTCTCAGTAGAAGCACCAGGCCGGCGAGGCTCAGTGCAGGGGCTCCCGTTGGAGCAGGGTGGGGGGCCAGGGCCGCAGGCTGGCCCGGGACCGGAAGTGCAGCATTAGGGCGAAGGGGGCGGGGTAGACGGTGGGCAGGGGCGGGACAGTCAGTGCTGAGCTGTGCCCAGGGCCACGGGCACGGTGGGGCATCGGCAGCCTGGCCGGGAGTCCTGCCATGGGACCCCCACAGCTTCTCACTCCCTCCAGCAAAGACCCCTCCTCCGCAGCCCCCCGCCCAGGCCGGCACTGGTCACTGTGCCCAGAGCGCAGCCCAGAATCGTACCTTCTCGGACACCTCCTGGGGCGCCCGACTGCCCCAGATCACACCAGTGCAACGGGAGGAGGGGGCCGGCTCGATGGGTTACCCCCTGCTCTGTCAGCCTGCCCTTGGGGGGACAGGCCGCCCCCCCCCCCATGGCGCATTAACCACAGCAGCACTGGGGCAGGGAGGGGCACCCTGCTCAGTTAGGGGAGCAAGGGGGAGAGCCAGGCCCACCCAGGGTTTGGGAGGCTGCCCTAGGGGGCAGGGGCAGGATCAGGGGGGAAAGGAGAACATGGCCCACAGCGGGGAGCTGGGTTTTCCCTTCCCCCTTCCTCCCCCCCACAGCACCACTCCGGCCCAGACTCGCCCCGAGCAGGGCCGGGAGCTGGGGCTGGCCCCCGGGGGGGGCTCACGGTTCCAGGGGGCTGAAGTCGTAGCAGAAGTTTAAGTTGCTGGGGGGCCTGGGGACGGGGGGAGGGGCGTCGGGGATGGGGACGTTCTCCAGGTCCAGGAGCCGCAGCTTGAGCTCCATGGAGAGCAGGATGTCGAGCTCGCTCTGGGTCCGCTCGCTCGCCATCTCCCGGCCCAGCAGCACACGCAGCCCGTCCGTCCACAGGCAGAACTGGGGGCAACCGAGAGCGGCCCTCAGCCTCGGGGTAAGTCACGCCCGGCCCCCCGCCCGCCTCCACCATGTGCCCCGGCTCCCTGCCCGCCTCCACCACCCGCCCCGGCCCCCCCCCTCTCTGGAGGGCCCCCTCAGCCAGGCTCCTCCAACAGGCCAGGGGGGCAGCAGCAGGCCCCCAGGTCTGACTCCCCCGGGCCTGAGCTATTGTTTCAACACCAGTCCTGCCTGGAGGGCAGCAGGCTGGCTGTGGAGTCTTCTCCAGGCAGGGACAGTGCTAACCGCTTGTTCCCCTCGCTGCCTTCCTGTCTCTCCACCCAGGCACCTTCCCCTGGCATCCCCCCATGCCTCGTTCTAGCTCCACGCCCGTCCACCACACGCCCCTGCCATCCATCACCCCTTCCCGAGCCGGGACCAGGCCCAATCTGATCTAATCCCGTGCGCATCACCCCAGTCAATCCTCCAACACCCCTCGCCCGTGGATGTCTGTTGGGCCCTCACCTCTGTCCTGGGCTCGGTCCGGGAGCCTCTGAGGACGCCCGGGCAGTGAACTGCAGAACCTGCCTTCCCCAAGGCATGACTGCCCACAGCCCTGGCCAACAACTGGCAGCGGGGCTGGAACGCTGGCACCGTGGCACCGCCCAGAGCGGCGTGGGCACCACTCGCTCACCAGGAGTTGCAGCTCGGAACGCCAGGTCCGGGCCACGTGCCCGCCTTGCTCCTGACCCTCCCCAGCCCTGCCACGCACCCTCCACGCCCGGAGCCTGAAGGCCTTTGCCAAGGGGGAAACTGACGGAAAGAGGCAGAGACTCCTGCCAAGCCGAGGGCAGAACCCGGGGTCCCCCCAGGAGCCTGGTCCCTGCCCGCGGCTCACCTCGTAGCGCGTGGGGGCGATGAAGTTCAGGGAGTACTCCTCCACGTCGTAGCTAATGGAGAAGGCCAGGTCCAGGACGTCCTGTGGGGAAACGGCGGGCGCAGCTCAGTCCCTGGGCAGCCCGTCCCGGGTGCAGACGCAGCGGGACAGGAGGGGCTGGGCAGAGCCCGGGGCAGGACTAGGCCACGCCGCGAGTTTCCAGGCAACGTGCGACTGCAGCACCCCAGCCACGCCGGGACGGCGCCCTCGATTTTGGCTGCGATAAGAAGGCAAGGGAGACATGCCAGGACGGACGGGCACGTGCCCGTCCACAGCCCGGGGTGGGGGAGTTAGTGGCCGGGCAGGGAGCAGCTGCTGACCTTGTTATGCTTCCCGGACACCTTCTCCTTCATGTGCGGGCACTCCCTGCCAACCAGCAGCTCCTTGATGTCAGCCACGGGAACTGCGGGGGACACAGGCGCTCAGCGGAGCCCAGCATGCTCCCCCCACCCCTGCCCCACAGCCTCGCCCCCACCCCGGGTGGCTCAGGAGTCCCCGACAGCCCAAGCCCTGCAGACTCGCCCCCCAAGGGAGCTCAGCTCTCTTGGCAAGACAAGCACAGGACAGGCAGCCCCCTTGGGTGCTGGGCACGGCGGGTACATGCCAGCAGTACGGGGTTATTCAGCAGCCCGGGCACCACCAAGCAGACTGAGCCAAGGCCCATCTACCCGAGTCCCGTCTCTCTCAGTAGCCAACGCCAGCGGCTCCAGAGGGCAGTGCCCGAACCCAGGAGCAGATGGGGACGCTCTGTTCCTACTCCTTAACAGAGCCCAGCTGCAGGCCGAAAGCAGCACAGTTAATATCCTGTCAAGGCCGAGTGTTGGCATGAACGACGCCAGCTCTGGCCGCTCCACAGTCGCTCTCTCTTGGCCTTAGCAGCATCCTGTGGGCGTGAGTTCCACAGGTTAACCGCCGCCCCGGTGGAAGGAGCCTCAGTTTGACATTTCCCACCGGTCAGTCCCTTGCTCTGTTTTTGAGAACAGAAGCCCCCGACCGCCGCTCCCGCGTTTGTTACTCGGCACCCCTCCGAGGGACGATCCCCCTCTCTGGCGGTCACGTACTCTTCTCCGGCAGGCTCTCGATGGGGGGGCTCTCCACCCCCAGCTCCACGTCGCCGTAGTGCAGCACCTTGTGGTTGGGGGACAGGCGGCAGTACCACAGCTTGTCTGGGACGGGACGGGAGCAGGAGTCAGCACCCTCGGCTCGCCCCCGGGCGGACGTCTCCGTCCAAACCACCCGCCGGCTTCCCCCAGCCCTGTTTAAAAACTCCTCTACGACCCTTTGAGTTTTACCTGCCGGCAATCTGGTTCCATTCTGGTTTAGGTGGGGCCCATCCTTCCTGTACAGGCTGCTCCTTCGCCAAAAGTTTCCCCAGATCCTAATCAATCTAACCCCCTCCTCCCCACACCATCATCCCATCCACGCACGGAGACCCTGCAGTTCTGCCTAACCGGCCCTGCGCGTGGAACTGGGAGCATCTCCGAGGATGCTGCCATGGAGGTCCTGGACTGTGAGCTCTCATCTAGCCACCCAAATTTGGCCCCCCGGACCTCTCTCCTACGTTTCCCTGCGTCATTGGGACCGACCCAGGCCATGACCGCCGGCTCCTCCCCAGCACTGCATGGAAGTCTGGCTAGATCCAGGAGTCTCAGACTTCCAGGCCGCGATGACCTCTCCCCCAAAAGCGACGCCCCTCCCCTCCCTTCCGCACGGCTGTGGGGCGTCCTCGGGGATCCCCTGGTATCGTCTGGAGGGAGGGTCCCAGCTCTGGGACCGTGTCCCACACTCCGGCTGGACGTTCTCCTCCCCTGCAGCACGGGGGCTGCCAGAGTGGGGGGTGGGGTCCAATGGGGTGTCCTCCCAATGGGGGTCTCCTCCCGTCCCCCTCGGTCTCCCTGAGCTCCGCCTCTGGCCACCCGGGGCACCTCGTACCCCTCCACTCCCCCCAAAGGCCGGGAACCCCAGTGCCAAGCGCCCCAGGCCCCCCGCCCCGCCCCCCTCACCCTGTCTGCGGCGGCTGCTGATCTTGCGGAAGAGGGTCCCCTCGCAGAGCCGCAGGAGCCGCTGCTGGCGGATCAGCTCCAGGAGCTCGGGCTTGAGCCTCTCTCGCAGTTCCCTGGGGAGCGGGCAAGGGGGGGGCAGGGGCACCCCGAACGCAGCGCTGAGCCCCGGCAGGCGGGCAGGGGCCCCCCGCAGCGCTCGATGTGGGGCCCCTCCCCTCCCCCGCAGCACTCGATGTGGGGCCTCTCCCCTCCCCCGCAGCGCTCGATGTGGGGCCTCTCCCCTCCCCCACAGTACTTGGCACAGGGACCCCTCCCCTCCCCCACGGTACTTGGCACAGGGACCCCAGACTCCTAAGGCCCCAACTTGCAGAGTAGGGGGCTCCCCCTGGAGCCCCTGACCCAGGGGGCCCTTTCCCCTCCCCCGCCAGCGCTCGATGCGGGGCCTCTCCCCTTCCCTGTCAGCACTTGAGCAGGGACCCCGCCCCTCCCCCACGGTACTTGGCACAGGGACCCCTCCCCTCCCCTCCCCCGCGGTACTTGGCACAGGGACCCCGCCCCTCCCCCGCGGTACTTGGCACAGGGACCCCGCCCCTCCCCCGCAGCACTTGGCACAGGGACCCCAGACCCCTAAGGCCCCAACTTGCAGAGTAGAGGGCTCCCCCGGGAGCCCCTGACCCAGGGGGCCCTTTCCCCTCCCCCACTCACAGCACGGGCACCGCCAGTGTCTCCTCCTGGTGCATCCTCTCGGTCTGCCGCAGCCGCAGGATCTCGCTGTAGTTCAGCGCGTTCACCCTGGTCTTGAACAGCTCTAGGGAGGTGGGTTTGAGGGACAGGGTCCGGGTGATCTGCTCCCGGACCACCTGCAGCACCTGCGGGCGCAAGGCACGGTCACGGGACCCCTCTCCACAACCCCCCACATCCCCTGTGGGGCACACGGCACCGTCCCTCTCCACACCTGCTATGGGGCACACTGGACCTCATTCCCCAGTGTGGCTCTGTCCAGATCCCATCTGCCCAGTGTGGCCCTGGACACGCCCCCCATGGGGCTCACCTTGTCGAAGTCCTCCTGCGTGGCGCGCATCTCCTTCCAGGTCTTGTTCTGCAGCTGGATGCAGATACAGAAGAGCTCCTGGAAGAAGTAGTCCTGGCCGAAGAACATGAGGTAGAAGGCCTGGGCCGTCTCCGAGCCTGAGGCGAGGACGAAACGGGACCAGGTTTCCCTGCATTTCGGGGAACCCCGACAACCAGGAGGTCCCAGAAATGGGAGCCAGGATGCCTGCAGGGTCTGGCGGTGCCAATCCCCCCCTCCAGCCAGGAGCCAGGACACCCACAAGGTTTCAGCTGTGCCCACCCCATACCCCAGCCAAGATCCGTGATGCCCACTGGTTTCTGCTGCGCCCACCCTGAGGGGGCTCTGGGGGGGCCACGTTAGCAGCCCCGAGGGGCCGCGCACTCACATGGCTCCCCGACGTGCAGGATCTCGCAGAGGACCAGGGTGAGCTGGATGCTGCTCCGGGCAAAGGGACACTCGTGTTTATCGTCCCGGCTGCTGTTCTCGAGGACAAACTGCGAGACACAGGCCCCGTCACTGCTCCCCCCGCGTCCAGGCCGGCAGCGCTCTCCCGGGCGGGGGCGACGCTCAGCTAGCGAGGGCAGTGACGGGTGGGGTCAGCCTACCCCCCTCCCTCCGCAAGCCCAAAGGTTCCCACCAGCTGCAGAGCGGTCAGGAAGTTCGAGGCCTGGGTTCCCCAGCAAAGGCGGGTTAGAATCTAGTGGCTCGTCTACACTGGGAAGTTAATTCAGATTAAGGCAGGGAGGGAATTTCAAGTGGAATCACTATTTCTGGACGGCTCCCCGTGCAGCCAAACCCGGCGAGAAACCTCCCGTGAGCGGGAACAGACCCTCACCCTGCTATAGGCGCTCGGGCAGTGCCTGGAGAAGTAGACCATGGTGTCCAGGGCCAGCAGTCCCGGGGGGGCGCAGTGCAGGTCCTGGGCAGGGTTACTGTAGTTCTGGGGGGGGACACAAGACGGATCAGAGAGAGCCCCCAGGAGAGGGCTGCCGTCCGGGACACTGAGACATCGGTCACGGGCGCACTACGGCCCCGGGGCTCCCGGCGCGCTGGGGAACGAGGGGCCGAGATGAAGCCGGGCGGCCCCGTGAGAACCGAAGGAGATTTCGGCAGCTCTTGGTGGGGGCTGCACGGCCGGGGCCAGGACGCTCCCCACGCCGCCCCAGGCCTCCAGCCTCCTCTTGGATCCCGCAATCTCACCTGGTGCAAAGCCAAGGCCCAGGGAGGGGTTCTCCCCTGCCGGGGGGCTGGGCCAGGGCCAGCTGGGGGGCCCTGCTGAAGTGTCCCCTGGAAGGGGCAGGGAGGCAGCTGGGACAAGGTAGGACGTAGCCCTGGGGGCAGGGACAGCTGGGTCTGGAGAGGCCAGCTTTGAACCCCCGCTCCCTTTCCCAGCATGCACTGCTTCCTGCCCACAGCTCCCACCTGCCCAGCGCCTCTCCCCAAGGCCCCGAACAGGGTGGGAGAGGGCGAGGCCTTCCCTTAAGGGGCCAGCACGCCCGGGTGCAAACCGTGGGTCGGCAATCCCGAACCGACCCACGCCAAGCGCTGGTCTCCCGCGAAGGTAAGAGACGCGGGGCTGCCGGGGGAGAACCAGCGCGGGCCACACTCCTGCCTTCGCAGCCCAGCGAGCGAGGGGAGGGCAGGGCGGAGCCTGCCGGGGCTGCCGGCCAGGGGACGGCCTGGGCGGCGACTCACCTGGAAGCCCAACTTGCGGAACTCCTTGACGCACACCGAGCGCCGGCGCTCCGCGCTGAAGGTGCCGGCAGAAGGCTCGTTCTCCGACTCGAAGGCGCTGTGCCGCAGGGACTGGAGCAGCTCCCGTTGTTCCTGCAGAGAGAGCGGGGCCCGGCCCACGCCTCAGTCCAACCCCGGCAAGGGCAGGGCAGGGCAGGGCAGCCCCCTCCCCCCCCCCGGGCAGAGCCCCACTGGCAAAGCTCAGACCCTGCTGGGAAAGAAATGCCTCCCCCCCAGGCCACCCCATGTAGTGCCCCTGGGACCACAGCCCCCACCCCCCACCCCACCCCAGCAAACCAAAACACCAGAGTTTTGCGGGGTCCCAACCCAGGAGAAAGGAGGGAGGCCCAGCTGAACAAACCCATGGACGGGGAAGGAACCAGGTCTCCTGGCTCAGAGGTGTGAGAACATAAGAACGGCCACACTGGGTCAGAACAATGGTCCACCTAGCCCAGTATCCGGTACCGCCAGTGGCCAGTGCCAGGTGCTCCCAAGGGAATGAACAGAATAGGGACTGATCAACATCTCGTCATCCAGTCCCAATATCTGGCAGACACTTAGGGACACTCCACTCATCCTTCACTAGTTCTTTTATGAACTCAGTTATACTTTTAGACTTTACAGCATCCCCTGGCAAGGAGTTCCACAGGTTGACTGTGCACTGTGTGAAAAATACTTCCTTTTGTTTGCTTTAAACCTGCTGCCCGTTAATTTCATCGAGTGACTCCTGGTTCTTGTCTTGTGCGAAGGGGTAAATAACACGTCCGTCTTCCCTTTCTCCAGACCAGTCATGATTTTAGAGACCTCCATCTTATCCCCCCCAAGTCGTCTCCACAGTTCCAGTCCTGTTCATCTCTCCTCTACAAAACTGTTCCATTCCCCACATCCCTTGTGTTGCCCTTCTCTGCGCTTTTCCAGCTGTAATGATCTTTTCTCAGACGGGTTTCCCAGCCCTGGGACTGAGCCCTTGGAAAGGCCAGATCCAGCTGTGGGTGCTGAGCCCCCAGAAATCCAGCCCTACGCGACCTGGGCATAGGGTGACCAGACAGCAAGTGTGAAAAATTGGGATGGTAATAGGAGCCTATATAAGAAAAAGACCCGAAAATAGGGACTGTCCCTATAAAATCGGGACATCTGGTCACCCGACCTGGGCACACCTGGCCCAGCGCCACCGCATCTCCCTCCCCCAGCAGGGGGCGATAGCGCCCTCCCCTCCAGCCTACTCTACGCAGGACTGGAAGCAGAGGAGTGGCGGAAAGGCCGGTGGCATCGGGGGGCTCCGCTCTCTGGGGAGTGGGGAAGAAGTGGCAGGGGAGGCTCCCAGGGCGGACTCGGGAGAGGGGTCGAGAGCTCCCCCGACAGGCCCACCGCAGGGAGACAGGAGGGAGACCAGCCAGACCTGTGAGAAGGGATCCATGGGGGTCCGCATCCTCCGCTCCAGCAGGTTGAGGGTGAGGGACTGCAGCACGTAGAGGTAATGGGCCATCTCGTCCCCCATCGGCTCCGAGGCGTGGATAATGTTCTGCGGGAGCCACCACACAAAGGCCATCACCGACCCCAGCCTGGATCCCAGCTCTCCGCGACCCTCTCCCAGGCCAGGCAGCCAGGGGGCGGAGCGGGAGGGCACACAGCACTGGCAGGGGGCTGTCGCAAAGCGGAGGGAAGAGGGACGAATGCTACAGGCAGGGGCTCGGGGGGCACAGACACCCTGCCTAGGGGCCGGGCAGCCAGGGAGGAGGCCGGGAGCCCTCCACGTTCCCACCTTGTGAATGAACTGCCGGATGTTCCTCTCGCCCAGGTAGCTCATCATGTCCTAGGAAGGGAGAGAGCCGGTCAGACGCGCTCCCGCCGGCCCCAGCCCCCCACGGCCGCCGGCCGCTTCCCTCCAGCAGCCGCTCTCCCCACCAATCCGCCGGGCAGGCAGAGGAAAGGCCTGGGCTGTCCCCTCGGCTACCCATGGGGGGGACAGGGACGCGGTGCTGGGAGCACAGCGCGGACTCAGCAGGATGCCGGCAGGGCCCCGGGCCGCAATCCTCTGCGGAGCTCTGCCGGCAGGAGCCCTAGTGCAGACAGGCACCAGCTACCGCTGGGAGACCCGGCGTCTTCCCGACCCGCCCGAGGAGGGGCGGACAGCGCGGCCGTTCAACCGCCGGCCCCTCCTGTACCCCGGGGCGCCGGCATCGCCCCCTGCGGGGAGCTGGGCTGGCGCTAGCAGCACTGGGACATTTCTAGGCAAAGCGCCTCCGGGGGCAGGCAAGGGAACCCAGCAGCGTGACCCCCCCGGCGGCTCCACTCGCCAGCAGGGCCTGGCACAGCTCCCCTCCCATCCCCCGTCCTCCCCCCCCACACAAGGACAGGCAGCCCCCGTCCTCCTCCCGCCCAGCACGTTTAGTGCCCCCTTGCCCCCAAACGGCCCTTCTCAGAGGGCTGGCAGCCCAACGACTGCCCCCCACACTCTGGGACACACACCCCCCCCCCGCTGGGCCAGGGGCCCTCACCCTCCTCTCCGCGTCGTGAGCGTTCAGCAGCAGGGCGATGAGCAGGGCCATGGCTTTCAGCTGCAGCTGCTGGTTGGTCCTAGGGGCAAGGAAACGAATCGCCAGCCGCCCACCCCCAGCCCGGCTCTCCCCACCGGCCCCGTGCAGCCAGGCGCAGAGCAGGGGACGTTCCGCGGGCGCCCGGTGCCAGGGCACGGGTGGGCACCGTCAGGGCAGCGGGGTCCCTGCAGAGAGCGAAGCGACCGAAGGGCACTCGGGGGCCCGGGGAGAGAACTGGGGGGAGGAAGGCCAGGGCAGAGCCTTGCTGGGCCCATGACCCAGCCCACAGTGCAGAATGAAGAGGGGCTGGGGGCGGGCAGGGGGCAGCGGACGGGCACCGAGCATCTGCTCCATGCTGGCAGGGCTCATCAGGTGGGATTCGCCACGGACCCGGCAGGACCAAGAGCGAGAACAAGTCCAGGGCCGCTGGGCCCCCCCGACTCTGCTCTCCTGGGGGGGGGGGTTTAACTGCCTAGAGGCCGGGGCTCACTTCAGAGCTGGCACACGGCTCCGCCGGCTCAGATTCCCCCCCAGATCGGCCAGGTTCCACCAGCACCCCGATGCGGAGGGTGTTACTGCCGCCAGAGACTCAGCGGGAGAGCGCAGAGATTCAGGGGGGAGCAGCAATACTGCGGGTCCTTGCAATGAGCACACCCAGCAAGGCAGGGAGGGTCTGCGAGGTGACGGAGCAGAGGGGCGGAGAGGCCCGCCTGTCTCTGAACGGCCACAGTGCATGCAGCCGGCAGGCTGGGGGTTGCCTGGGGAGCTCATTCCCCGCCGGAGCGAGATGGGAAGCCTGGAGAAGCAACAAAGCTTGGGGGGTGAGGCAGGCGGACGGAGAGGAAGAGCGACACGGAGCAAACAGCCGAGGGGCGAGTCCCAGGGAGGGAGAGGGGTCAGAGACACTGCCCAGCCGTAGCCAAGCGTGCAGGGCTGAAATCACAGTCGGAAAGGAGGACGGAGGAGCAGGGGACTGGAGAAGGCTGCGGCTTGCTCCCCCCCGGGGAAGCGCGCCAGGCCGAGGAGATGCAGAGGCAGGATGGGATCCCGGCTGGAGCACCCATGACCCAAAGAAAAAGGGGGTTACGCAGCCACCCACCGATCAGCTGTTTGGTGGGCCCCACCCGTCAGCTCCTCCGCACCTCCTGCCCACTGGAGGGGGAGGGGGAAGAGCAGGGCTGGGAAGAGGTGAAGGGGTGGAGCCTCGGGGGGGGGGGGCCTCAGGGCCAAGCAGAGGAGAAGCACCCTCGGGGGACGCGGCGCCGGGGGCTGGACTTACACCTGCAGGTGGGCGAGCAGGCGATCCAGGGTCACTTCGTGTCTGACCAGCTCAAAGAGGGGGCGGCTGCTGGGGACCATGTTCTCCAGGATGGACAGGGAGAGCTGCTGGACCGCGGCGTCCATCCCGCTCGCGTTGACGTACCTCACGATCTGGAGCGCGGGGAGCAGCGGGAGGTCAGAGACGCGACCAGCGCGGCCGCCCCGGCCCGGCGGGGCTCGCGAAGGCTCTGGGGAGGCCCCTACCTTTTTGATGAAGGCCGGACTCAGCGTCTCCCAGGAGACGAAATCGTGCTCCATCAACTCCATGAAGGCCTTCAGGGCGTGAGCTAGAATCTCCCCTATACTGGAGCAACAGAACAGCAAACATGGTGAGAGGGGGGGGCCCCGGGAACCCCACAGACGCCGCTCGATCAGCCAGGGCAGCAGGGACAAAGCCACCCAGACACCACAGCGATGGACACATTAGAAACACCTAGAGAGACAGAAAACAGGGAGAGGGCGAGAGAGAGAGACGGGGGATGAGCAACGGAGCGAGAACGCTCGGTCCGAGGAGGCTGGAGACCCGGGAGGCGCTGAGAAGGACGCAGGACGTTAAGGTTGCACAGTGAAGCGGACGCGCGTCAAGGAAATCCAGGGAGCAGCCTGAATCCTCCTGCCATGGAGTCGAACGCCAGGCACGCGCCGCACCCGCAGGCAGTACGACGCCGCCTTCGGCTCCGCGCGCCTCGGAGCCCAGGGAAAACCAACCCGGGCGGAAAGCAAAGCCGAGACCAAGGAAGACGCCCAAGCGCTACGTCTGGCGAAGCGGGACGGAGAGGGACACGGCGAGTATCCGGGGGTGTCGCGCCAAAGGGGGGCGAGGGATCAGTTGGGGGGCACACACGGCAGGCAGGGACTAGAGCAACGGGGTGCAGAACAACGCAGGAGATTTCCGGGCACTGAGATCCATGGGCTGGACAGAACAGCTGGGATGGACAAACCTACAAGGGCCCTAGGCGGAGGCCTTTGCATCCCTGCCCTGTAGAGCCCAATGGAGCGGGCAATCCCTGCAGAGCTGGGTGCACAGCCTCGCCGGGGAGGGGACAAGCCAGGCACGTGGGGGCAGAGGGGGGAGCCGAGCGGGCGGAGAACCGGTCGGGCAGGGCAAAGGGGGGCGAGCCACTCACTCGTTCCCCTCCTCCACGATGAGGAAGAGCTGCTTCAGGCCGTGCCGGTTGATGAACTCCTGGGCAAAGGTGATGTCCCGGGAGAGGGTCGCCAGCTTCTTCAGGGAGTCGGTCTTCACGTCCAGGTTGTTACTCCGGATCCCGCTGTGCAGCCTCTCGGCCTCCTGGTCCTGCCAGCCGGGAAGGAGCCAGACCAGAGTCAGCCCAGGAACGGCGAGAGGGGACACGGGATCCCACCAGGGCGAGGGGGGCCAATGGGCCGGGGCAATCCCAGAGGGAGAGACTGGGTGAAGGTCCCACTACAGAGGAGTCAGGCCAGAGCAGTCCCACGGCGCCATCCCCAGGGATCTCAAAGCACTTGCCAAACACCAGTCGAGCCTCAAATTCCCCTGGAATCGGACTGAGATAGGTCGGGATCCTTATCCCCACGTTACTGCTGGGGAAACCGAGGCACAGGGGGGACTGACAGCGAGCCGGCGGCTGGATCCGGGTCTAGCTCTGCCGCTCCAGTCACAAACTGGGGAGGAGGCGGCAGGCTGGAGCAGGCCGAGGTCGGGGTGGGACGTACCGGAGAAGTGGTCAGTCGCAGGATGCTCCCGTTCTTAATCTCCGCCCGGTTCTACGGCGAGACAGACAAGAAAAGGGGGTGAGGAATCGGGAGATCGGACCCGGGCAGAGGGCTCCGGGCTGCCAGCCACTCACCGACTCAGTGATGTACGTCTGCTGCCCGTCCACGTACTGCAGGGCGTAGTGCTCGGGGCTCCCCAGGTTCCACCTGCAGCAGGAGAGCGTCAGTCCCCCACCTTCCGCCCACGCTCACAGCCCGGCATGCCCCAAGGAGCAGGGGGGGGGGGCAGCCAAAGAGCTGGGGGAAGGGCGAGACATCCCCCCCAAAACCCCTGCTCGTTCTCAGGGATGGGCCACCCCCCAGAGGCGGATTAAGATTTTTTGGGGGCCCCCCCACACCACCACATGCCCTGCCCCCACTCCTCCCCTTCCCCCAAGCCTCCGCCCTGGAAGGCTGGAAACCGAGGCAGGGTACGAGAACCAGAGAACCTGGACTCTCCATCTGCCCTGGGGGGCAGAGACACGGGCCAGGGGCCCTGGACTCCCCACAGCCGCCCAGGCGGTTTTTACGACAGCCTAGGACAGCGGCCCCCAAACCCTGCCCAGCCTGGAGAGCAGACAGGAGAGGTACTCACACGTCACAGACCTCCTTCACCACCGCGGCCAGGGGCTTGGTCTGAAATCAGAGAGAGACAGCCAGTGGCAAGCGCGGCCCGGGCACGGGCCCCGGGCATGGCCCCAAGCACATCCCTGCCCTGCCAGCCAGCAGCGGGCTCCCCCGCGCCAGCCGGGCCTTCCAGGAGGCAGGCCGGTACCTGGTTGAGTTCGATGAGCTGCGGGATGGCTCCCATCATCTGAATGGCGATTTTCACCACGTCCTTGGGGGGCGGCATGGTCCTGGTTCCCTGCCCCACACAGCGACTCCTGAAAGAGAAAGGGGGGGGGGGGCTCGGTGGCGAGGACCGCTCAGAGATCATCCCCGGGCATCACGCTCGTGGGACTGGCAGCCCCCTCCCCCGAGTGTGCCAGGTGGCATCGGCCCACCTCTGGGCATGACCATGGGCAGGGTGAAGAGGAACAAGGCTGCAATGAATGCCCCACAGTCCTCCAGAGGCCCCCACACTGGGCAGGAGGCCAGTGGGGGCCCGGCCAGAGGGGAGCAGCCCTGAGCCATCAGCCCACAGGGCAACAGCAGCTCCCCACCCAGAAGCCGACACGAAGGGCCACCACGGGCGACGGCCCAGCCAGGGCGAGAAGAACGCTCCCTCGGGCCGCCACGTCCTGATCAATCCAAGCCTGTGTCTCCTCCCGCCGGACAAGGGCGCTTCTGTCTGCATGGGTCACGTCGTTCGCGGGGGCCAGTCAGAAAAAGCCCGTCCAGGGACGTGCGCCGCGTCTAGGGGGCCATTTTCGGCATCCGTTGGGTGGTGTCAACATGCCCCCCGCCTCCCCCGCCTCAGCGGAGGCTGAAAAGAGGCCACACGCTGCAGCAAAGTAAAACCTGACCAGTCTTCCACAGCTCTTTTACGGACCCTAAAGCATCCAGTTGCATTCAGAGGCCCCAGAAACTACCGGCAGGGCAGGAAACTCAAAAATAAAGGCTGGAGAAGGGGTAAAGCAGGAGAAACAGGCAGCAGCCAGGGAGAGGGGCAGAGAATTGCCCCGATCGGTGTCCCCCCCCAAATTTATCATCACCCTGCAGCTAGCAGAGCTTGGGATCTGCTCAGCAGGGCTCCAGGCGGGTAGGGGAGGCTGGCAGGATTTGATAGCGGGCTGAGAGGGGGAGAGAAAACGCAGGGAAGGTAGAAAGCGTAGAGAGCGGGAAGGGAGGCGGCAGGGAAAGAGAAAAGAGGAAGCCGGTTCTGAAGCCGGCAAGACGAGCGACACCAGGTTATTTCAGGAAAGAGAAAGAAAAAGCGGAGGATAGCCAGGAAGGGAAAAAAGGAAGAGCAGCAGCAAAGGCGACGCAGGAACCCGCAACGCTCGTCAGGGGCTCGGTGGATCCGCGCTACGAGTCGTGTCCCTGCGAAGCGCCGCTCGACGACCCGATCCGTGGATTTTTGGGGCGTTTGACCAGCACTGTAGATAGCAAACCCCTCTCCAGCAAAGAGACTCTCCGCGTAGCGAACACGGAGCTAAAAGTCCCACCGCATGGCCCCCGCCGGCAGCGAACGTTTGCAGTGGAGTGGTTCAGGCTGGGGTCACATTGCAGGCCGAAGCAGGAATATTTCCTCCCCCACCCAACACATGCTTGGGAAGCAAATGCCCCCCACCCACCCCCACCCCTCCCGGAGCTGCTCGGGTCCCCAGCAATGGCTTAGTCTTCTTCCTTGTGGTGGCTTTGCCCTCCATCCGCACAGGGTCCCAGAGCACCAGTTCCGGGCCTGCGGGGGGGTCTTTAGCCCCGTTTCCTACCAGAGGGATTGAAATCCACTGAGCAAAGCGGTGCAGCCAGCCTGAGGAGGGGGATAGAGGGGGGTTTCTTAACCCTCCCTCGCCCTCAGAGCGGCCGCCGGCCTTCGCCGTGTCTTGGCCTCGTGCCGGCGTGTCCGGGCGTCCGAGCAGATGGCTGACGGACGGGGCTTCCTTGCAGCGTTCGGCGTCGTGATTCTCTAGGCCACCGGCGTCGGCTCTTCCCAGGCGGTGGCCGGATCAGCCTGAAAGCGCGTCCTGGACGTACCCACTGATTGCTCGCCTTGGCGGTGAACCCTGGGGCGGCGCTGGTTACGTGACTGGCAGGGTGGCAGGGAAGGGGCAGCCCAGGAATGTGTCGCCCTGGGGCGGACGGGCCCAGCGCGCGCCAACCCTGGGCTGGGAGCGTAGGGCTGGCACAGAGCCAGGCTGAACCTGCCCCAGCATGCGGGCCGGGCAGAGCCAGGCCGGGGAACCAGCGACACCCGCCAACCCCGCAAGGGAAACTGGGACCCGCCACGGAGCAGTGACCCGGAGGGGAGGAATTGCTGCTGGGCCCGATGCCAAGGGCCACCCAGCCCCGCCTCCATGGGCCATAGCACCCGGCCTCCATGGGGCACCTGTGGGGGCCACCCCACCCCTGGGCCCTTGCACCAGGCCCACCCCTGCCTCCATGGGGCACCCCGGGGGACACCCCGCCCCTAGGGGCCACCGCTAGCCCTGGGACCTAGTCCCCGGCCCACCCCAGCCTCCATGGGGCACCCCTGGGGGCCACCCCACCCCTGGGCCCTTGCACCAGGCCCACCCCTGCCTCCATGGGGCACCCCTGGGGGACACCCCGCCCTTACCCCTGGGACTTAGTCCCCGGCCCACCCCAGCCTCCATGGGGCACCCCACCCCTAGGCCCTAGCTCCGGGGCCACCGCTAGCCCTGGGACCTAGCCCCCGGCCCACCCCAGCCTCCATGGGGCACCCCTGGGGGGCACCCCGCCCCGGACCCCAGCACCCGCCCATCTCCCCGGAGCCAGGCCCCCCCGCGCCGCCCCGCCGCACTCACCGGCCCGGGGACCCCGCGGAGCCGCCGCCTGCAGTTCCGGGTCGGGCCGCGTGTCTCCGCCCCGGGGCGGGCCGGGGCGGGGGGGGGGGGGTCAGCCCGGGCTCTGGACACTGCGCGCCCCGCAGGCGCCCGGCTCCGCTCCCGGCTGCCCCCAGCCCCGCGCCCCTGCCCGGCCCGTGTTCACCCGCCTCCGCGGCCGGCCAGGGGGCGACCCGAGGCCCCGCGACCCCCTTCGTGGGGCCCTGCCGGGGGTCAGCCCCTGGCACCGCGCTCAGCCCCGCAGAGGACCAGGCCTGGCTCAGCAGATGGTCCGAGGAAAGGCGCCCGGCTGGTCCCCTGGAGGGTCCTGAGTCCCAGCGCCCCCCCCCCCCCCCCATCATCTCTAATGCTACGGTCG
Organism: Sternotherus odoratus; assembly: GCA_032164245.1. Lineage (NCBI taxonomy): Eukaryota > Metazoa > Chordata > Testudines > Kinosternidae > Sternotherus > Sternotherus odoratus. The sequence continues at coordinate 34,261,422 of JAVMKO010000014.1, forward strand.
GTCCCTTCCCCCCAGGCGAGTCTTTGGATCCCGGGACTTTCCGGCTGAGTTCCCGTTTGGGTCAAAACTTCTTCAGTTTCCTTGGATCCACCCCTGGGCTCTGGTGCTTTGTCCACTGGTACCTGGCTCAGCCCCCCCCCCCCCCCCCCCCATGAGTGTGCAAACCTTGGTTCTCACCTGTTCACTAAAGGCCCCTGGATTAGCGGGTAGGACACGGTGCTTCTCACGGCCAAATGTCGACTGTCATTTTTACTAAATATCTAGACCCCACCAGAGTAACCCCCAGACTGGAAATATCTGTGCAGCGTCTCAGGACCAAGGGGAGGGGTTCTGCCTCCTCGCTTGGGTTTAAAATGTATCCAGAAGTATTTCCACCCCGGGGTACAAGGTTTGGCACTATTGTTGGTGGGGGGCGTAGTAACTGTTTACAATAAAAACTCCAGAGCCTGATCTACACTCGACAGAAACAACAATACCGCCCTGCGAGGGTTCACATACAAGATACCTGAGGGCAACGCTGTAGAACACTTGTCCACAGCACAAAAATATGTGTGTGTGTGTGTGTGTGTGAATAGCCCGTACACACACACACACACACACACACACACACACACACACCCCTACGCCTGCAGTTGCCACCTGGGACAAGTGAACCACCTTCCACCATTTGACAGAAGCTGGGGAAAGGCGGGAGGTAGCAAACTGGACCAGGGCAGCAAGAGAAGACCCTGATGTCAGTAACCACGACCAGTCGCAAACTGACACCAGCCCCCCCCCCCCCCCCAACCCACTTTAAGGGCGGCGTGGGGCGGCAGGGAGTATCCTCCGGCAGCCTGAACACTTAGGCCAAGCCCTGGCTCCCTGGGGCTCAGTCTTTGGCCCCTCCCACACAGGGAAAGGTCATTGGGGGGGGGGGGGAGACGGGTGCTGGTCTGAGCCCCCTGTGGCAGACAGACTAAGTCAGGACCCCCTTTTTTCCACGGCCCCCCCGTTGCCGCCTGCTCCTGCTGCCCAGCGCTCAGCCCTAGTCAGGGGGAACAGGGTCCCCATGGCCCAGGCTCGCTCTCAGCTCTGAAGGGAGGGCGGCTCCTTACCCCAGTACACGGCTCCTCAGCACGAAGCAGGCCCATGAGCTCCCGCTTCCATGAAGAGCCAGGAGGCACTAAACCCAGCTAAGCTGCCCTTACGCTGAATGTTGTGGAGCCCCCGTCCCCGGGGGAACGCTCCCTCCCCCAGGCCGGTTGTGTCCGAGGGCTGACAGGAGGCTCTGAAAGGTTCTGTTTATTCACTCCGAGAACACTGTACAAATATTACAGGCCATTTTCTTTCGCTGCAAAAAGGTATAAAAATAATCTTTATAAAGAATCCAAGTTCATTTGTTACTGTAAATTCTCACTAAATATCTTTTCCAAACATCTTACTGATGGCAAGAGCGCGACAGCCTGAAGGCGCGCGCAAGGCCAGGCCGTGCACGGAGAACTCTAGCTACTCACAAAGGCCGTGGAGTCTAGGCTAATGCAGACGCTGGCCCCCAGGGTCCAAGCAGCCCCCATGCAAGAGGAGAGAGGTTTAGGAACTGGTGCCTGTGGACCCTCTGGGACCTTCATCTCTCCCGTACTAGCTGCGCACTGCTGGCAGCTGGAAAGGAGACACCCCGGCCCCAGCCTGCTCCTCTAGGGTTTCCAGGCAGCAGTCAGGGGCAGGCTCTAGCCTACAGCAGGACCAGGCGGTTGATGGGAGCAGTCAACCATCTTGGGGGCAGAGGGGCAGCTGAGAGTTGCTAGAGAATAGCCCGAGGGCAGCGGCACTTCTAGATCCAGCCCCAGAGCAGGATTGCTGCAGGCGGACATTCAAGAAAGGTGCAAAGCGAAGGTTTCCTCCAATCCCGAATTAGGGGAGGGGGCGCCTGGCAAACACGGTGCAAACCCCAGAGAAAGCACCGCCTGCGGCGGGGCTTTCCACTCCAGCGACCCAAATTCAGAGTCACGCAAGCCAGAGCGAGCCTCAAATCGCCAATGGCGGGAGCCCTTCCATTACCAGGGAGGAGGAATATCTGGGCGGGAGGGGGGGGAGACGCAGAGAGAGCATCACACCAGGTCGCACTCTGCCACCAGCTCAGGAATGGAAAGCAAAGGCTTGGGGGCCACATAGGACCCCTAACACGCCAGCTAGCCCCGACCTGGAGCAGATGCTCGGTCTGCCTCGGAGGACGCTGCTGTCTGTACTCCAGCGAAACAGACCCAACTTGTCATGGCAAAGTGCTACCGAATGGGTCCCCCGCCTGCCACGCCGCCCCAGGCTCGTGCACAAGGCGGGGAGGAGCAGTGGATTCCCAGACATGCCGAAACCCAGCCCCTCAGCACAGCTCTGCACGGGGCAGTGGGTATCCGCCGGGAGGTTTCACTAACAAGGCCCGAGCGCCGACCCTGCGGGGAGGCAGGACACAGCTCAGCTCCCAGGCCCCGGGAGCGGCACAGCTAGCAGCTGCCAATCGCTTTTCGCTTGTCAAATGAACTAGTTGGTGTCACAGAGCTCCCAGGGCCGAATTTCACAGCCGAGCGTGGCCACAGCTGCTGCCTGCGGAGCGGCTTGCGACCTGACCATCGTACTAAGCCGCCGTCTAGCAGCGGATGCCTAGGAGATGCAAAGTGCCTGTGGAAGTGCAGGAAATCCAAGGCATGCGGCTGGGAGGAGGCTGGGAGAGGCACACGGACAAAGCTGCCCGGGGAAGGTTCAGACGCGGAGCCTCTCGAAAGAGGCCTAGGATCCAGTGGAGAGACAGATGCAGCCGGGGGAGGTAACTCGAGGACTTGGCATGTGCGACGAGGGAAGAGATGCGCTACGGGGAGGATCTCAGTCCACAAGTCCCACGTCTCGGTTCTAGTCCGGCCAAGAGGCCCCCCTCCCCCGACTCTCATCCAGCGCTAGCCCAAAAGGGATCCGGAGAGCGAGACTTTCCAAGCCAGCTACGCCACAGTCCGTTCCCCCGCCCGGGCGCCGCGCCGGGGAGTCAGAGGTTGAGGATGGGCACGTCAAAGAGGTCGCAGACGCCTTCGCTCTCGTCCAGGTTGTAGACGTAGTCGTGGTCTCCGGGGGGCGGGGAGAGGCGGAGCAGGGGAGCAAATACTGTTGGAGAGAAAGCAGGGCCGGACTGGTTCACAAGCCTAGGCACCATCCCACCTACCGCCCGCGGATGGAAGGCTCTCAGCCCTCCTCCTCCTCCTCAGGAGAGGAAGCTGAGGGCAGCGTCTGTCCTAAGAGTACTTCTGCCTGAGGCGGGACTAAGCGCAAGACAGTGTGGGGCTGCCCCCCGAATGCCGGACGTTGGACAAACGACAGCAACCCTCCTCCACCCCTCCCCCCAAGAGAGTTTGGAGGCAAAAAACCCCAGCAACTCACCTTCAGACGACATCAGTTCCTCCAGCAGCTCCGAGTTCATACATTCTGGGGGGAGACAGCAGGGTGAGGGGCGCACTCCACTTTCCAGCGCCTAGTCTGGCTTTTCCTCAATACCCTTCCCCTCCTCCCAGGATCACGGACGCCAAGTCCCCAACCCGAACTACTAGGAGCTCTGGAGCAGACAACCAGGAGCGCAGGGCCCCGTTCCTGGGACAGCGCCCCCATCTGGCCCAGTACCAGGAATGCACATTTTCCCCAGCCTGGACATGTTCCAAACACGTCTCCAAAAAGAGAGACGGCAGCAAAGTGGCTAAAGTCGGCCCCCTGAAACGTGCCAGGTTCGCAGTCCTCGCTGAGGACAAGCGGCTTGGCTTGCATGTGTGAGGTCAGGGGATTTACTGGGGAGGGGGAGATTCAAAATAAAAACGAAACAATTAAATACACACGTCTGATCACCGTGTCTCTCTCCGTTAACCAAGCCCGTCATCAAAACGTGAACAGCTTTGGATTTAAGCTGTGCTCATGTGCACCTCCAAAGGGATTTTACCAGCTAGCCCCTAGGAGAATCAACCCTCCTGGAAAGCCACATCTCTGATGCGTTGCTTCCCGCTCCCCAGAAGCACTGCCCCTCCCCCGGCCGATTCAGCATGGTGAAGAGGGCATTGCAAAACCCAAACCAGGCAGGATTTTTTCCTAGTCCTTAATAAAGCGGAAATGAAACACAAAATCTGCGTTGTTACGTCTCCTACAGGCAGCGACGGTTACGTGAGCTCTGTTGAGATCCCGCTTCCCCGGCGGGATGTTTGAAAACCAAACAGTAAGCTACGAAGCTACCCCTACAAAATGAAAACCAGGACGACTCCTGTCCTTCCTCTGCACGCCACGGGGGAGGAATTTTTACTGTGCAACCATCAGCCCCAAACCAGCGCCCAGGCCATGTTACTGTTATAACCAGAGACGCGAGGGTCGGAGGGAAGTTTGCTGCGGGCCCCATCTCTCTGGATCCTGTAGTCACTGCGCACGTCGGACCCTATGCTTGGACATCATGCAAACCAGTTGTTTTAAGGAGACTGTTCTGCCGACCCCCTGAGATCAACGGCATGGGGACTATCAAAACTGCCCCTTTCCCCCGATGCTGCGTTTATCTGGGGCATAGACCAGGGAGTATTTATACACTGCGGGCACGGGCACGGCACTCACTGCACACCCTTCTGGACTACCTGCCAGCGATGAGCTAGGGAAGGCAGGCTGAGGCGCTACAGCCCGATTTACCGCCTGGGTGCATTTCACCCGCGTCACACCCATGCTCTGGCGGTGGGAGCCCAAAGCCCAGAGGGGTGCTGGACGTGTGGATTTAGCACAGAGGGTTTCATGGTCTGCCCGCGGAGTCTGTCCTCGGAGCTCACAACACAACAGGCCCGGGAGGGCACGTGGAGCGGGTCATGGAGAGACCGCTCTCGGGCGCTGACCTGCCGAATCCGCACTCTGCTCACATGCCCCGGTGCAAAGCAGCAGCGTGACCTCAGCTTGTTCTCTGGCGGCAGCCAGGCCAGCTGGCATCTTCACAGCACTAGGAAGCCCCATGCCAGGGGGTCAGGAGAGCAGAACCAGCAATGTGAAGCCCACGTTAGACCAGCTTCCTTCCCGTTCCTCACCCTTGGTGCCATTGTTCCAGCTGCATCGCTCATCGCACGGTGGGGGAATTAGCCATCGGCCCCAGGCTTTCTAACCCAAGCCGACAGCCCCCGACCTGGGCGAGGAGAGCCACAAACCCCCAGACCCAGTCTTCCGCAGCACCAGTACCAGCACTGGGGGGGATTGCAGAGAGCAGAGTCTAGACTAGCCGGGCCGCCACTCCATCGATTATTTGGACACATTAGCCCTGAAACAATAGCGGCAGGGTCTGTCTGATCACCTTCTTCCAGACGCTACAGACCAGGTGGGGTCAGGCAGGAGTAGAGCGTTTCTAAAGGGACAGTCCTGTGTTTGGGGGACTCTCTATTACCCTCCACCCTCTGTCCCGTTTTCACCGTTGCCATCTAGTCACCCGAGGCGGGAGGGAAGCCAAGGGCACCATGTTAGCTGGGGGCCGAGGGGGAGATCTGGTGCACTAGCAATAACCATTTGTTGGGAGTTCTGATCACCAGTATACACCGGGCGGTCTGAACAGATTAACAGCTGTCCTCCCGGACGCCTCCAGCAGAGGTCGCTCAGCATCTAGTAAGCACAGAGACTGCAGGTGCCAGCAACACCAGCTGCCAGTCCTCCGCCTTTCAGGTTCCTCTAGGGTCCTGGTTCTGTAAGGACCCGTTCACAGCCGCCTCCTTCTGCCCAGGATCAGGAGAGGAGAGCGGGAGGGGGGATGAGAGCCCGTCTCCCCCGAGCACAGGCAGGCACAAGGCAGCCGGGGGGGGGGGGGGGGGATCAGCGTACCTCGTGTTGGATCAAACATCTCCGAGAGTTCTTTGGGAAGTTCCAGCACTGGAAAGACAAGGAACCAAACAGGTTGGCACTGCACCACGCCAGGAATGAAATACAGCAGCCAACCCCGCCTAGGGCCCCACCCTCAGTCCTGCCCCGAATCACCCACACGGTGGCCCAGCACGCTGCTTGCCATCCACGCCGAGTCCCCACGCCGGGACGTGACCCATCCGGGCAACCACGGCCCCACGGCCCTGGAGGGGACGCCACCCCCTGCTCGGAAACAGGGGCTCTGCAGAGGGAGGGTCCTAGAGTCAGCGAAATGGGGAATTGAGCCATAAGAGCGAGTCCCCCAGAACAGCCTGCTCCCCGTACAGCGACAGTGCCAGACAACATGGCAGCGGACGTGGGCACCAGGGGCCCTGCATTCCCTGCCACGCTGGTGCTGCCAGCTGACAATTCTGCAGCAGCTTCATGGACACTAAAAAGCTGGAGGTTTATGACACTCAGAGCTGTGGTTTCAGGCTGTCTGCAGACTCGGGCACACAAAGCTGCTGCATGTTTTCAAGGCTCTCGTCGCAACCAGGAGGGCAAGACGTGTTTTCCCACCTGAACCCGAGTCTACGTCAAAGGGAGGAGGAGCGCACGGAGCTCTTCCTATCTACGGGGCCCCCCCGCAAGGCCCCTCGCTTTCTTTAACGAACGTGTCTCCAAGCCCAGCGCGGCAGGGCGGAGCCGATCATGCACATCACTCAGGGGTGACGGAGGCTGACTGGCTCCGGATCACTCCAGCCGTCTTTAGTGTAGCCGGGAACTGAACCTGGATCCCCAGTCCCAGGCAAGCGTGTGTGTCGTCGTCGTGTGTCCCCCCCGCCACAGTCTGGAATATCTGAACGACAGGGTCCGGGTCCATGCAATGGCCCGTCTCTCCTGGCCCACCAATGGAAGCAGTGGAGACTCTCACCCCACCTCACTCCCTTCTCCCCTAGGCACAACAGGGTGGGCCGCCTCCCCCTGCCACTCCTTTCAAACCCTTCCTGCTCTGCCTGGGGGATTCCTAGGGGCTGGCAATTCAGCCCAGGGACTCTGCCCCCGGGGTGACTCCAGAGCCACCACAGGGCGGCAGGGGAGCCGTGCTCTGGAAAGGAAACAGCACAAGCGTCCTGGCCGCTTGTCAGTCAAGAGCCCCCAGCCCTTCCCCACAGAGCAGGGCTGTTTGCGGGGTCTGGCTGTTGTCCAGCGCGGCCTCTCTCATGTCCCTAGACGCCACGTCCTGCTTAGACTGCCGCACCGTGAACCAGCCGCAGTCCCTGCGCTCCTGGGACGGCGAAGTGATGCCCAGGGATCTCTCGGCAGAGCGGGGTGAACACCTTAGAGGAATGTCCCTGCAGAGAGGCCCAGTGCGACTGAAACCCGGAGGAATGAGATTAAATTGAGAGAAGAGGGAGGCTGGTTATCGGGAGAACCCTCCCAGCAGACAAGGGAACAGTCCCAAGGGAACGGCTGAAAGCCCCCCGGATTGACAAAGCACGGCCGAAGGGACAGTTGGGGGAGAACCCTGCACCGCTGGCAGGTAATGGGGAGGGATAGATGGGGGTCTAGAAGGGACCTCTCGGGTCGTAGATCGTCTCCTACCAGCGTCAGAACGCAGCCAGTAAACAGCGTCTCGCCGGAGAGCCACCTCCACTGGCTTTTCCACCCTCGCTGCCACCTCGCATCCCCTGCCCCTTCCGTTAGCTTGCCAGGCCTGACTGAAGCCTCTCAGCAGAGGTCAGCCCTGTCTGGGCAGCGCCAACAGCACTTCAGCCCCTGGCCTGTGGAAGAGCCCCCCAGGAGCCCACGGCCATACTCACTCTCGGTGGGATCGGGCTTGATTGGCTCAAAGGAGGTAGAGGGGTGGGGCAGGGCGGAGCTGCTGTCCAGTGAGGCAGACGACTGGAGCGGCTGCGTGTCTAATGGCGCCGGCTGGCTGGCTGGCGCGGCCGCCGAGCCGAGAGGGTCGAAGTCGCCGCTGCTCTTGGATTCTGCTGCCGAAATGCTGCATTCTGTTACACACACACACACACACACACACACACACACGGAGTTCAGAGGGATTCCAGAATACGGGACCCCAAAGCAGCAGCCACAGCCCCCCAGCCAATCCAGCCGCTTTGAGGGCGGAGCCCACCCCGCCCTCTCGTTAACAAACCTGGTCTAAGTGCAACAGACGCTGGCATGTCCACAGACCGAGGGCTTTCTGCCTGGTCCTCACTCCCCCTGGAAGAGCCTGCGTCCCTAGCACACAGACTCACAGTCGCAAACCCTCCTCCTGTCCCCTGCTGGCTGATAGCCCTGAATCCATCACACCCCCGGCCCAGCTGGCAGGGAGACAGAGGGGTCTCTGCAGTGAGGGGACGGCCAGCCTGCCCCCAATCAGCCCCTGAGGAACAGAAGGGAAGGGCTGGAAGTTTCCGACTCGGTGCTCTAGTCATTGCTCTTCAGCTCCTATACTCGCCCGCAGCCCATTGGTCGAGGAAGGCGTAGGGCGGAGCAGGGAGGATCCAATGGGACTAGAGAACAATTTTGGCAGGCGGGGGAATCTACATTTAACTGTATCTGGATGTTCGGGTTCCCCTACAAACTCCAAAGTGCTTCTAAAAAGCCTCCCCCATTCCTAGCTGGTACCTTCCCACTCGCCCGGCCACCGTCTCACTCCTCACTCACCTGGGCTTGTTGTTTTCTGGGCAGTCGAGCTGCGGTCCCGGGTGCTGGTCGGGGTGGGTGTGGACGGGTGCGTACTGCCGGGGACGGATGCCTCCTGGAAGTGGGCTACGGGCGATCTCGGTGGCTTAGCAGGCACGACCGGCTGGCACTGAATGAGGTCTTCGGGAGGAGGGACAGGGAGCACCACGGGGGGGGAGCTCAAAGCATCTTTGTTTACCAGAAGGACGTCGATTGGACCACTAGTGCTTTTCAGGTGGATCTGGTATTTCTTCTGTCCATTCAGGCCCTGGGGAAACCAGAACGCGACGTACCCAGATACAATTAACAGCAGTCCTCAGAACAGGACCCAGGCTTCCCGGGGCAAGGTCCGCGCTCTGGAACGGCTCCACATGCTACAGGGGTTCCTCCCTCCCTCCCACAGCTGCGCCCCCTCCTCCCACCGCTAGCCTTACTCCAGCACACTCGGAATGATCCTCCTTCCCCAAGAGCACAGCAAGCAACCCCCACATCCTTCCAGGAACGCCAGTCAACCCAGGTCCCCTCCATCCCAGCCTGACCGAACACAGCACCCACCTCCGGAATGGGAACCTCCAACCGAGTGCCCGACGGGGCTCGAATTGCTAGGAGGGTGTCTCCTGTGAAAACAAACTGGTCAGCGCTCCAAGGGATGGCTCTGGGCCCAGCATGGGCCTTCATTCAACCAGCCCCACCTGGGACAACTCCCGCAGGCTCCCACCCAACCAGGGCCGGGCCATGTGCCTTCCTGGGGAATCACCATCCATCCTTCACAATGACCCCTCGCCCAACACACGGCCCCGGGGAAACTAAACACACAGGACAGAGCGTGACGGCGGCGCTGGGGCAGGAGAGCAAGCGCTCAGACCTCATGGAGCTCCCTCCCTGGGCAGGACAAGGACAACCCGAGAACACTTTGTACGGACACCCTGCATGGCACGCCCTTCTTCCTCCCTAGAGATTCCCCCTCTTGCCCCACCACTGCAGCTCAGCCCGCGGACACAGCCTGACTCCCAAGGAAGGGCTCTTCTCTGTGCCAGGCCCCAGTTCAATTTCCATAGTCACCGGGCCCTGAGCCAAAGGACCAGGGAGTGATGTGGATGAATACCGTTTGCGCTGGTTTTGAAACACGCGCCATAGCTGTTCACGAAACAGCTGACGGGCCGGCCGGCAGGGAGCGAAGCTCAGAAATCAGCCAGATGCGGAGTCCAGCACTCGCTGTCAATAGCGTAGTAGGGCCAACGCAGCATCACAGACACTTGACTCTAACGCTTTCATCCTTTGCAAGAGCTCACATACGAGCTCCAGGTAGCTGAGCTAGGCCCCTGCCAGCGATTTGGAGCTCTTTGTGTCGAGTGCTAGCACTCTGGTAGCAAGAAAAGCGGGTTTGAGCGTCTCCTGAGGAAGAGGGAGCTAGGGGCAGGGAGAGAGACCTGCTGCAGGGAGTGACTACAGAAACAGTCACGTTCAGGTTTATGTCAAAGTTTATGTGAGTTATTGACGGTAGCAAGGAAGGGACACCAAAAAGGGAGCAGTCGGGGCATGTGCTGAGCTGGGAATGCCACCGCCTTGCAGAATCTTAGGTGTTTAACACCTTTCTTTCCCAAGCGGAAACCAAGTCGGCTTTGTGGAATATCAAGCAGCCAGTAAGCAGGAAATTCCCAACACCCCCGCTGCTCCAGTAGTGCTAATTTAGCTCCACTGCACCCCTCCCGTAGGTTCTGGCTTGTACCAACACCTGGTGAGTTTACATTTAACACGGAAAACAAGACTAGAAGTTTCACACCCGCGCAGCACAGCCTCTGTGTGGCTGACATTTCAGCCTTTACACGGCATGAATTCATTTGCCGTTAACTTCACGTTCATATCCATAAAAGTAGGTAAAAGGGAGGAAAGTCCCAAAAGTCACAAGAAAGGAAGAACAGTGGGAGAGAAAGTTCTTTGATATCAGCCCGGTAATTAACGGCTGTCCTTGTAAATTCCCTGGCCCAAAGCAACTTGACTTACAAAAGTTATTGACAAATCTCATGGCGTTTGTAAAGTGGAGAATCTTCAGCAATTTATCCTTACCAATACATCCTTAAAACAGATTTTAAAATATGGACAGAGGAGACCTAAAATACCTGCTCAAATTCCAAACCTTCAACGTTACAACAACGATTGAAACGTGTTTCAAATTTGCCTTGCTATTGAAACCTCAAGAAACAAGCCAAGTCTGATGTTTGTGTCTTCATCTTTTTTGGAGTTTCTGAGTGAAAACTTTAAGATAGTGACATATTTTTATTCAGGTTTTCAAAATAAATTCACATTTGTCTATTTCTGTCCCATCAGAGCCTCCCTTGCGATTACAAGTTACTTGGTGCCATATGTTTTCCTGGTGCTGTACACAATCCCTACCCCAAGGAGTCAGAGAGCAGACAAGGAACAGTGGGAAAACGGAGGGCTGCCGTGTGCAAGTTACTGGAAGGACAACAAGAGAAGATTCCTGGCAGGAGATGGCTCTTGAGGAGGAGAAAGAAAGAGCACGGTGAGTAAGTAGAGGAACTGTTGCAAGCCCAGGAAGCAACATGAGGTCAGGCAGAGAATCAAGAGAGGAAGAGGACAACGGAAGGCGCACTAAGGAAAGATGACTGGGAGAAGGGCTGAAAGAAATAGGAGCAAACAGTCAAGGGGAGGTGAACCATGGAGGGCCTTGGAGCTACCAGGGCCTTTGAAATGAAGACATTCAGTTGTACAAATGAGGCAAAGAAAAAGGCAGGCCGGCTCTTCTCAGGCATACACAAAGCACATCTCAGCCCTGGGGAGGGTTCTGCAACTTCCCTAGCAAGGGACGACCTGTCAAGGGAAGCTGAAATCCTGCAATTAAAAACTTGCCGCCTAGGATAGCATGGCCCCAAATCCAAAGGGACAGAGCAGACAGCCCCCCACTCCAAGTGTGCTCTGGGGAATTCTATGGTACACCTTGCACAGAAAAGTCCCATTCCCAGATAGGACTCCTCTGACTGCACTGATACAGCTTGACTTTAGTGGCAGCTGATCGGTAGGGTTCTGGGAGAAGACGCAGGACTGTCTCTTCACAGGGGACACTGAGCGCACATCCTAGTGAACAGCAAAGATCTACAGCCATCTCCCTCCTGGGAAATGGGGGAGTACAGCTGGGACAGCCAGTTTGGTCTGCTGCCTCAGGCCAGGGGAGATGAGTCAGGAACCCGGCACCATCTCCTCACCTGTGAAGCACTTGCAGATATCTTCGTGCGTCACATAGGCCAACGTTCCTGTGGTTAAGGAGAAAAGGTGCCGCTTCCTGTGGGGACACAGAACTCAGAGAACACCTGGTGTAGGGTCCCCTTCCTGCATGCAGACAAGGGAATTCCTAGAAGCTCAATGCCGGGAGCAGAGCCTCTGAAGTGGTCTGGAGGGGAGGTCTACCTGCAGCAGGGTTAGCAGAGGAAACCTGCCAGAGCAGCTCCATGCCCGAGAATGTAGCACTGATGGCTGGGAGAGAGGCATTTCTGTCCCGAGTCTGTACGGAAGCGATGCCGTAACATGGTGCCCCCCAGGGTCAGAAGTGGGGGCCTTTGGGTGACAAGCTCTCCAAACATCCCAACACATCTTCCCCAAAGGTGGAGCAGTCCCCAGTGGTCCTGGAGAAATCCCAACCCAGCAGATTACACTTGCCTCCCCAAACAGTCCCTGCAATGGCATGTGGATAGTTTGCTTTCCTTGCTGTTGTATGCTGCTGGGTCATGTTACAGCGCGCTGTTAATCAGCTGCTCTGCGCCACCTCAGAGGTGGACGCATTCAGGGCTAGCTATTATTATTATCCATATAAGCATACTCCCAGGGGCCCATCGTGCTAGGGGCTATGCAAGGAACATTTGCAGGATTTGATGAGAAAGGTGCTATACATAAGCTCATTAGTGCTGGAGGGAGCGGCACCCACCCCTTCAGGCCCAGCCAGCCGGGGGGAGGAAGAGGGAGAGCAGCAGGAACCGAACCGGGAGCTGGGGGCGCGGAAAGGATATCTGCTGTTCTGGACGTCTTCAGTGACGTTTCTGATGCTCTGCTGCACCCACATCTTCTGCTGCTCCAGCTCCTGTTCGCGCTGCTCCAGGTCCTCGATCTCCGCCTTCAGCTCAATGAGTTTGTGGGCGATCTCGCGGGTGTTGCAGCCCGGGCCCACGCCTCTGTGCCGGCAGAGAGAGGAATCAGTGGCCCGGCCCAGCCCCAGGAAGAGAGGAAGGAACATTTGCAGAGGGCACCGACCGCGCCGCCTCGGAAAGGGGAGCCACGCCCGGCCTTCTCCAGACACACACATAGGCTGGAGCCCAGCTCTTCCACACCTCACCAGCTCCCAGCAGCGCCAAACCCGTTCTCCAGCACCGCAGCTAGAGCGCCTAGCTCCCCCCACCTTCTCCCTCAGCACCCCAGGGTCAGGGGCCCCTGATCGCCCATCTCCAGTACAAGAGGGTCAAAGTCTACCCTCGTACTGGGGGCAGAATCCTTCCTCTCTCAACACCAGGGTAAGGGTTGGAGGCGTCCGTTTCAGTCAAAGCCCCTGCAAGTAGCTAGCATGCACCTGAAGCAACAGCTACCTCGGTTCCCAGCCCGTGTCTACACTAGCATCTTTCCCTCAAATTCCCCACAGCCACGACTGGCATGGCTCAGCTAGGGGAGTGCCAGCGTAGACCAGCTGGCAGACACTGCCCTCGGAATGCCAACCGAGGCTTGAAGCTGCCGTCCTGCTACCTCTGCCACCATTCCCGCCGCAGGTGGAGCTGCGCCAGCAGCAGCAAGGGTGGGAAATTTCAGAGGGGGAAGCGAATTATGGGCAAGGCCTCAAATGGAGAGGAACACTTCTCCCAGAATCCTCCCACGCGGCTCAGAGTATCTCAGTCACTCACTTCCACTGGATACTGTTCTTGGATTTCTTCTCGATCAGCCCAATGCCCTCCAGAACATTGGTGATGTCGTAGATTCGCCGTTTCTGCCGCACCGCCAAGGTATCCGCTGCCTGAGGGTTAGAGACGGACAGCTGACTCCAGAAAAACCCAGCTACGCTTTGCCTCTGACAGATCTCACATCACCCCAATTACGGATCAGCCCTCCCTGCTCCCATCCGCATCTCCTTTGTGCCCCAGCCTCTCAAATTACAGATCAGACTCTGTTCCCAGGGATATCACACCTGTCACTGATTTGACCCACCGCAACTGACTACACCTCTACCCCGATATAAAGCAGTCCGATATAAGGAGAATTCAGATATAACGTGGTGAAGGAGCGCTATGGGGGGCGTGGCCAAAGCAAGTTCAACACCAAAGCAAGGTCGCTTATAATGCAGTTTCACCTATACTGCAGTATGATTTTTTGGCTCCCAGGAACCGCGTTATATCAAGGTAGAGGTGTATATAGAATCATAGACTATCAGGGCTGGAAGGGACCTCAGGAGGTTCTAGTCCAACCCTCCGCTCAAAGCAGGACCGATCCCCAACTACATCATCCCAGCCAGGGCTTTGTCAAGTCTGACCTTAAAAACCCTCCCCACATCCAATTGCTCATCCCACTAGCACCCCTTCAATCACAGACCAAACCCCAGCCACCTCCCAGCTCCTTTGGATTCTGTACAGATTGCTCATCTCCATGACAATGGCACGTTGGGGGGTGGGGGGTGGAATACATGTTACATCCCTCGGGGGCTTGATGTTCTAGACAAGCTTTGTGTGGTGACCTGCAAAATGGATGCTCCAGTGACTGGTCAAATCCAGAGGGTAAGAAGAAAGGGAATGGGGAGGTGTGTGGGGGAGAGAGAAGAAACTGGGTCTACTAAAGGCAACAGTGCTGCACTGTCAGGGAGATAGGCTGGATAGTACCACCGGCCTTCTCCACCTAACTTCCACGACACGGGGTGGAAAGCGCCACCACCTCCCCCAGGTGAGCCGCCAGCACCTCTCAAACAGGCATTCTTCAGCCCAAAAAAGCCTCACCTTGGCCCTCAAAATGTCAGCCCCGGCTCTATTCTTTTTCTAAGCAGTTTAGGGAGGCTGTGCTGAGGCAGCCCTTGTGCTATCCCAAAGTTCTCCCATTTCCTTGACTCTCACTGGTGGAACTCTCCTTCGCTTGGCAGAAACTACTCCAGCTCCCATCCCACACAAGCGGGTGGGACACCAGTGCCGGGCCAATGTGGACGCATCACATGTCTGTACTACCAAACCCAGTGCCACACCTCACTGGATATTCCGGAACAGACATGTCTGGCCACCTTTCTCCACAATAGTGCTCCAGAAGCCACCCGTCTGTTCCAATGATGCTGACAAACATGAGTCCCATTTCTGGAGAAAACACACACCACTTCTCGGACAGAATGTAAACGTATTTGGTCACCTCCTGCATATGCTGAAGCCAGACAGAGGTCACCAGTGTGAACACACACAGCTAGTGTGATATATCTATAGATGCTTATAGATAATAAGTGTTGATCTGTCTCAAGGGCTCGCTGATGGAGGTACCACAGAATTCTGGGGGGAGAGTGACACTGTATTTGACAGCAGGATACCGAAGACAGGTCTCTCTGCAGCTCTGATTCATTGGATCGGACTGTACAGGCACTTGGACTTCCCACTATCTGCCTGTGAGTGGAGCCTCGGTGAAAGCAAGATGGCTGAGCAAGATCCAAATATAACAGAAGGACGAAGCAGCAGAGAGGATCGGTTGGAGCTGGGCGGCCTGTGCTCTACACAGGACAAAATGATCTAGTGATCCCTTCCAGCCTTAACCTCTATGAAATATTCACTGGGCCAAAGAAAGAGAAGGACTCTATAGCCAGTGGTTCAGGTCTCAGTCCTATTGGCTAGCCGCGGTCCCTCTCTCGGACCAGAGAACCCATTCCGCTTCTGAAAAAAGTGCCTGACACACGTTTCCTCCAAATGGACAGGTTCGGTGAAAAGTTTCGCTTTTGACAAATCAGCATTTTCCATAAAAACCAAAACCAACCCCACATCTGATCAAAGAAATTCTGACCAGCCAGAGAGGAATTCTACTGCGTCCAAACCACGCCCGGATGCAAAAGTGCATCCTTCTATCCGCACTCAGCCAGGCCACTGCCCTTCCCAGATCTATTAAGCCCCCTGTTTTCAGTCCTCCCTCCCTGGGCTCCCAAGTGGATGCTTACATCCGTGCCTGCTGCCTAGAGCAACTGCAGCGCTGCAGACCCCAGGGAAATTCATCCGGCTGCCAAGACAGACAGCCCCAGAGAGAGGCTCAGTTGTGAAGTGAGCATTCCACTGTCTCAGTTCTCTGGACAGTGACACTGCTGGGAAGCTGGGAGCTTCTCCCATGGCCAGCACTTGAGCCACCTCTACTGACCTGGGGGATGTCGGTAGCCTCTCATAGGTGCCAACAGTTCTGGGAGGCAGATGTCCACCCCATGACACTTCAGCACCCCCCTCCTCCCCTCCACACACCCACACACCCCAACATCAAAAGCAGGGGTAGAGGATGCTCAGGAGGCTGAGAAAGCATGTTGCAGCCAAGCACCATGGAAGGACATTCAGCTTAACCCCCTCCAATCTGCCCCTCGCGGCCCCATTTTACCTCCCCGCTCCAGGCCCCATCCTGAGCTTCAGTGTATCCAAAACAACATTTTTCGTATTGAATCTCCCTCTCTGCTCCTCATCCTCCCCAAACATCCAGGCCGTTACCACCTCCAGGCTGGAGCGGGCAGAGTGCGCTACCAGGGGCTGGCCCTCAAGATCATTTGGAAACTTCAGCTTGTGGAGACCTGCATCCCCACTGGCTTAGCGGCGCTTTCCCTGCAGGTTGCACGGTTTCCTGTTGGGTCCCGGATACAACGCAAGGGGGGGATTTTGATCTATGTAACCCTTTCAAGTTGGGGTCCCGCTTCATTTAGTGCCGTTTCTCTCTGTGGTGCTCTGAGAAGAGCTGCTGTGCTAGGGCCGGCAGGATTTGATCCGGGATATTATACGCTCAGTGATGGGACCCTTGCCGCTGGAAATTGCTCCCTGTAGTTCAGGGCACATTGGAAGAATTTTCCGACTCCTTTCACACTGTCACTATGTATTTCTGATAGGGAAACGTACATATTTATGACACTTACTCCCTAGAAATAGGGCAGATACTGAGGGCTCCACCCATTCCCGGCACCACTCCCCTCTGCCCACAGCCCTGCACCCAGTGCCCCCCCTCCCCCCCCCGGCACTGATCACTACTCCCCCCAGTGCACATCCTTCCAGCCCTAGCATGCAAGGGCAACAAACAGGGGAGACACAGGGCACACCTCAATCTGGCCTCATGACAGCTTGGGCCATAGGCAGCCCCCACTTCACACCCTACAGATCCCCCCAACCCCGCTGCAACCTCCCATGGGCAGATACCCCTCGTCTGCTGATGGACAGATATCCTCCTGCCCCTTCCCGATGCCCTCCCATGGCCTGATCCCCCTGCCTTGTCACAAACCCTAACCCAGCCTATCCCCTGGAGCCCCCTCCCCCAGGCACCCCATGGAGAGCCACCCCCAACCCGCTCCCCTCTGACCCCTCAGGATGCCCCCCATCCTCCATCCCCTCTGCTGACCCCCCCAAGGTAGACCCCCATCCTCCCCCCCAGGATAGCCCCCCATCCTCCCTCCCCCCCCCCCTCTGACCCCCCCCCCCAGGATAGCCCCCCATCCTCCCTCCCCCCCTGACCCCCCCCCCCCCCCATCCCCCCCCCCACCCCCAGGCCCCATCCCCCCCCTCTGACCCCCCCCCCAGGATAGCCCCCATCCTCCCTCCCCCCTCTGACCCCCCCCCAGGATAGCCCCCCATCCTCCCTCCCCCCCTCTGACCCCCCCCCCAGGATAGCCCCCCATCCTCCCCCCCCCTCTGACCCCCCCCCCAGGATAGCCCCCCATCCTCCCTCCCCCCCTCTGACCCCCCCCCCAGGATAGCCCCCCATCCTCCCTCCCCCCCTCTGACCCCCCCCCAGGATAGCCCCCCATCCTCCCTCCCCCCCTCTGACCCCCCCCCAGGATAGCCCCCCATCCTCCCTCCCCCCCTCTGACCCCCCCCCCCAGGATAGCCCCCCATCCTCCCTCCCCCCCTCTGACCCCCCCCCCAGGATAGCCCCCATCCTCCCTCCCCCCCTCTGACCCCCCCCCCAGGATAGCCCCCCATCCTCCCTCCCCCCCTCTGACCCCCCCCCCAGGATAGCCCCCCATCCTCCCTCCCCCCCTCTGACCCCCCCCCCCAGGATAGCCCCCATCCTCCCTCCCCCCTCTGACCCCCCCCCAGGATAGCCCCCCATCCTCCCTCCCCCCTCTGACCCCCCCCCCAGGATAGCCCCCCATCCTCCCTCCCCCCCTCTGACCCCCCCCCCCAGGATAGCCCCCCATCCTCCCTCCCCCCTCTGACCCCCCCCCCAGGATAGCCCCCCATCCTCCCTCCCCCCCTCTGACCCCCCCCCCCAGGATAGCCCCCATCCTCCTCCCCCCCTCTGACCCCCCCCCAGGATAGCCCCCCATCCTCCCTCCCCCCCTCTGACCCCCCCCCCCAGGATAGCCCCCCATCCTCCCTCCCCCCCTCTGACCCCCCCCCCAGGATAGCCCCCCATCCTCCCTCCCCCCCTCTGACCCCCCCAGGATAGCCCCCATCCTCCCTCCCCCCCTCTGACCCCCCCCCAGGATAGCCCCCATCCTCCTCCCCCTCTGACCCCCCCAGGATAGCTCCCCATCCTCCCTCCCCCCCTCTGACCCCCCCCCAGGATAGCCCCCCATCCTCCCTCCCCCCCTCTGACCCCCCCCCCAGGATAGCCCCCCATCCTCCCTCCCCCCCTCTGACCCCCCCCAGGATAGCCCCCCATCCTCCCCCCCCTCTGACCCCCCCCCGGATAGCCCCCCATCCTCCCTCCCCTCTGACCCCCCCCCAGGATAGCCCCCCATCCTCCCCTCCCTCTGACCCCCCCCAGGATAGCCCCCATCCTCCCCCCCTCTGACCCCCCCCCAGGATAGCCCCCCATCCTCCCTCCCCCCCTCTGACCCCCCCCAGGATAGCCCCCCATCCTCCCTCCCCCCTCTGACCCCCCCCAGGAT